>JBBMKD010000102.1:82731523-82755565 GCA_037834095.1 Argya squamiceps
TTCTTTCTTTCTTTCTTTCTTTCTTTCTTTCTTTCTTTCTTTCTTTCTTTTTCTTTCTTTCCTTCTTTCCTTCTTTCCTTTTCTTTCTTTTTCTTTTTTTAAAGGAAATAATACACAGAAAATTTATGTAGGTACTGTATAGCTAAGATTCTATTGCTAATTATTGGACTAATTTGTAATTTTTTTTCTGGCTTGTAACTGTATGAATTTCAATTGAAGTCTCAGTTTCCCAGCTCAGTCTTTACTGTGTTTCAGGCCACACCATTTGGATACCACTGGTGAGAACAGAGCACATTAAGGATGATTTAATCTGAAAAGCTTTGCTTTTGGGAATTTTGAAAAGCATGAAGAAACATCAAAACTGAGTCTTCATTGGTTTTCTGTCTTTCATGTCTACAGCATTAGTTACCAATTTGGGTACACAAAAGTAGGATAAACTGCTTATTTGCTGGAGTGTTTTAAATAAATTGCTGTACAAAGGACTAAAGCGGGGCGAAAGGCAGTGGTTGGCTTTTGAGCACAAAGTGGCCGAGTCTCAGAGAGGGCCCACGAGGTAGAAATGTGCAGGAGTTATGATGAGAATCAAATCTGACCTTTTTATTCGCTCCAGGAAAATCTTATTCATCTGCAACACCAAAAAACCTTGTGCTGCTTTTGTTTCAGCAAGGCTGGGAAACAGGACTACAGCAGTGGCAGGACAAAAGCTATTCTTGCAGATTTCCCAGCTCAACTAAACCTGAGACAAACTGGAAAGCCCCTGAGAAATCCTGGAGACTCCCAGCACAATCTGGAGGCTTCAGGAGACTTGTCCACAGGGAACAGGAACGGGAAGGTCGGGCTTGGAAAGCAGCAGGAACAGCCTTCTGTGTGGTATTTCTGTACTGCCGCTTCCTGCCCGGACTGAAGCAGGGAAGAGTGAAGTACGTGACATTTTTTAAGCAAGGTTCTCAGAGCCCTGGTTGGGTGTACTCTGCCCACAAAGGTCAGGAGGCAGGCAGCAGAGCTAAGGAGATTGTGTGGGTATAAGTCGCTGGTAGACGTGGCAGACTGTCCCTTTTATAGCAAGGGCCGCTAAGTGGATAAGAGAGGGTGCCAGGGAGCGGCGTCAGGGTGCCGGCCCTGTTTCTGCAGTGCTTGTCTTGCAGCTCGTGCAGACAGCTTCAGGTGGTTGTACCTGGCTTTCCTCTACTACAAGCACCCTGCAAAGGCCCTTTGCAGTCCTAAGCAAAGGCTCTACTATCTACTGATAACAAAGATACTTCAGAAGCGACAAGCGTTACCAGTTCTACAGTGTAGCACTGAAAGGTGAAGAAGTACCCAATACCTGGCCAAAAAGAATGCTGTGATGTCTAAATCACATCAGTCTCCAATTTTTCATGTATTTCCTACTTTCCTATTTTCCTATTGATACCCACAGTACACTTTAATAAGATTTACCCAGAACATTGCTATAATACTACTAGTACAGTTCATTTCATGGTGCTGCTGTTAATATTTAATGGAAAATGAGACAGGTGCCCCATTTTATAAGGCAATAATATGTTTCCTGACTGGGTAAACTATGAATGCGGAAGGAGTGAATAGTTTTTTCCTACATGGGAAGGAGATTATGGCTAAGGGAAATAGGATGTCTACTACCCTCTGGAAATAGGTATTCTCCTACCCTCTGGAGTTGCCCCAGTTAAGAAAGGACAACATTCCCCAGGCTGCCTGCCAATCCATTTTGCTGTGACCAGCTACCATCTACCATCTTCTGTGCCTCAGAAACCATCATACAGATTTTCAACTGCATAGCAAATAAACAAAGAGTGGCTACCAGATCTAGAGTGAGAACGAAATAGTGTTATTTACTCTTTCCCACATCAGCTACAGCAGGAAGAACAAAAGAAGTTGTGTGCAGTTTTGTTCAGTGTGAAGGAGGCTGCTGCACTGCAGGGTCAGAGTATCATCTGCATCTGACACAAGTCACTAGTGCTCTAGTACTGGGATATGTTGGATAAGTTTGCTTGATTGCATGGTGCACTCAAAGCCTCCTGAAATGAAGCCAAAATGAGCATCTGTGCTAGAAATTCAACCCCATGATCAGGGTCTTCTTTGTACTTCCTCTTGCAGAATATGAGCTTTCATTTTAGGTTTCAACCCAAGGGCTTTTGCATTTGTTCTAGGATTTTGCAGATGGTGTAACAGAAAATGAATAATCTTTGGACATTGTGGAGTTGGATATCTACAACACACAAATGCAGAGGAACTCAGTGACCGTTGTTGTCCTGAGTCCTCATATCTATATCTGTCAGAACTATAAAAAAACAAAGCCATCACAGTTTATGGTGATATAATTCCATGTCCCATGTGAACATAAGACTCAGAGCACCCCCTTCTGCTGTGTACATTTCAGCCCAGACAGTATGTCATGCTCGTGCCATGGGACCCTCCTCTTTCTGTCTCCATGTCAGACAGAGCTGTTCAGGCTGACTTGTTTCCCTCAGGTGCTAAGATGTTTCAGTGAATGAGTCCCTCATGGAGGAACCTCATTACCAGCCCTCTTTGTGAGGTCAGCAGATGTGCATCCTCCAAGCAAACCCAGGGGTGCAAGAGGCCAGCCTTTTTTTGTGGTCAGATTTTCTTTCACCAAGCTGGTTCTTATCTTCCTGCTTTGATGATGGTTGTGACAAGTCCAAGGCTCTTAACATTCCAACAGAAAACCTAATGAGTAGCCAGCCTGCAGCAAGTTCACCTGGTTCTATCCAAAATGGGGTCTGAGGAGACAAACTAGGCATGTGGACACTGATTTAGTCATGCTAGTACAGGCAACACGGCTGAGCACCGAACAGTCCCTTTATCTGGGCAGAGTAAAATGGCAATGGGTCTGCTAGAATTTTCCTTCTCGAGGTAATTTTCTTATGATTTTGAGGAATCATTAAGGGTGGTTGCATCAGTGGAGAAGGCAACCAGGTTTCAGCACCTGCTGCTGTTATTTTGAATGGCTCCATATTTTCCTGATCTAAATTTGATTTCAAAATATGTAAGTAACTCTGAGCACATCCTAAGTGACACAGGCCTTTGGTATATAGAATATCAGGATATGTGGTTTCCCACTTAAAAATATTTTAAACTTTACTTCTGCAGTTAAAAGTCATATTTTAAACTGACTATGGGATCAAATATGTGCAGTGAAATTAAATTCTTCTCTCAGGATCATGCTTAATTGTTTTTATGCCATTTGAAAATTAAGTTTTGGGTTATCTTCTCAGAAAGTTTTTACTGATTGCCATTATTCAGGCTAGGTGTGGGGGAAAAAACCAACCACATACTCTATGTAATTAGATAATGGGCCTGGGAGAAGTCAGACAAAAGGACATGTGAAAGGGGACACATCATCAGACACTGCCTTTGGATTTCAGGCAGCTCATAATCTGAAAAACTATCTCATCAATGTTCTCTATCCAACACATTTTGACCATGTCTTTTTTTTTATGAGCAGCAAGTTACTGCCTGTGTCAGCGTTTTGAAGTCTGTCCTATCATTTTCTTTTCTTTATAAGGGAGACAGAGTTTCCTGTGGTCTTGTCTGTGTAACTCTCCCAGCTCTGAAAGGTGAATGCTGGGTGTTGTGGAGCTGGTACTTAATTATTTCATGACTGATAGGAAGAGTTGCTGTGAAGTTGCTGTGTGATGTCTTCTCTTAAATTTCCTGACCTCATTTCTTTCCTGTTTCCTCTCAAAACAGAGCTGTCTTCCACCCAAAATAAAAGCTAGAAAGAATAACCACAAACTGAAGGTCCAAAAATCACAGTAGCAATGCTAGAAGAATGTCCTCTGGGCTGCACCAGCTTATAATTAAACCATTTGTCTTTCACAAAAGGTGTCTAGGCTATTCTAGTAGAATATTATATCTTTATATGCTTTTTTTTTTTGAGATTTCTGTTGAAGAACCAAGTATTTAAACACAGTCAGTAGCAGCAAATAATATCCTTCTACTACCACTTTTAGCTGATGCATTTGGGACTTTGGCAGACTGCAGTGTTCTTTCAGCTAATGGTTAAAATCATCACTACATGCAAATGTTCCTCAAAAATAGCTCCAGGATCTGCCTCTGCAAGGTGCTGAGAAACCTCAGCCCTTACCAGTATAAAGTAGGAGTCTGGCAATCATATCATCTCTTGGGATCAAAGGACAGGAAAGGCTGAATACTGAGTTTTGGGCATGATTTTCTCTTCCTTCAGTTGAAGTATTCAAGTTACAAAGCAGTTCATAGTTTGAGTGGTGTCAGTGTGAAATTGCTATTCATCTATTCTTAGTTTTTCCTAAGATCCAGTGACTCAGCAATCAAAGTCCACCATATTAGAGGTGATGGGACCCTCCAGTGGGCATTTTACATTATCTGGAGCTTTGCCTGGCTTCAGCAGGGTGCCACTCTCCAATTCTTCTCTTGGCTCTCAAAAGGACTAAGAAATTACCACACAAAAATTCTCAGTCCATCTGACCCCATGGGTCAGAGCCTCTGGGTGGTGTATTTCAGCATAGTCCCATCAAAGCCACCCAGAGAAGACATGGACAATGGCTTGGAGATAAATCAGTGCACCAGTGGTTTCTGTCCTCCAAACCCACTTCATTCTATCCACCTCAGTCCCTGTCTTAGCTTTCCATCTATTGTCTCTCTGGCTTCTCACAAGTTATGAAAAGAGTTTTGTCATGTTCTCCTCCCTCCTTTAGCCAGCACTTCCTAAGCATCTGAGTGCCTTGCATTTTCCACAGCTGGCCTCTAAGACAGTTGCAGCCTCGGGCGCAGGGCTAGGTATATCGGCTGTGGTCATGATTTATTTTTGGGATGCAGGACTATGCCCACATCTCAGCAGCTGTGAATGCTGGCATGTGCCGGGGACAGGAAAGGTTTACATTGCCTGGATTCCAGGGGACTGATTTAGAGCAACTCATTTTGAGGCAGTTGGCCAGATAATACCCATGCTGACTCCCCCTGGAAAGCTACCATCTAAAAACAATAGGGTCTCATCTTCAGCTCTAGGGCAATGCCCTCAAGAACACCAGCCTTCTCTTTGGTTCCTCTTTCTGTTGTACCCCCACTCCCTGGTGGGCAGAGGACAATGGGCATGTGTTGGAATTGTGTTTTTATCTTTTGTGTACACCTATTATGTGTACGTGTTTTCTTAGGAATCCCGGGGTGCCAAGCCCACCTCTCCTACCGGCACTTGGGGAATCAGAGTTGCACTGCTCAGCAGCCAAGTGTGTTGATGGAAAGGTGATTTGGGTTTTTTTTTTTGCTTTGAGTCAGCATCCCCAGACCACAATGAGACAGTGGGTGATGAATTTCTGTCACTTTTTGGAACTGTAACCAGCTTGTAAAACATTTTGTCCTATCACAAACAAGATGTGATGCAATGATTAGGAGAACAATTAAAACTCTTAACAACTTCTATTTAATGACCATAGTAATGACAGTAATGGCAGGACAGTTCATCTTCTCTGAGCATGCATTTCTTAGTAATGCAATACATTTCAACCTTAAAGCACCCTTGTGGTTGTGATAAATTAAATGATTCAATAAATTAAACATGGTTTGGAGAGAGAGAGAGTTGGTGAGTGCTGCCTGATACCTAGTTCATGAGAAAATAAAGCAGCAGAAATCCTGAAGCTTTGCTTCGTGCAAAGCTCTTCTTGTGGTTAGGCTTGCTGGTGGTGCAGTGTGAGGTGCTGTAACCTGTTTAAGCTGGCTTGCAGGAATCAGCTCTGTCTCATCTGGCCCTGATTCGCTGCATGACAAATGCGATCTCCCCTGCACAGCTGGGAATAGAGCCATGTCCTCAGATCGCAGCTCATGAAAAATCTGGGTGGGACAGCATGTATTTTAGAAATGCCTGATGCAAGTAAATTGCTAAAGCATCCCCTTTTAATATGATGGTTTAATTAACAACCATCATGTTACTGCATTTAATATGATTCACAGTGCTTAACAGAAGATTCCTTTTCCGAGGCAGGGACCATCCCTTCTCTTTATGATTTACCAGGCTTTTCCTCACCGGTGTAAGGAGCAGAGAAAGTCCTTTGTCTTGTTCCTGAGCTGGCAAACACCAGCACTCCCACGTGTGAGAACTGAAGACAAGGCAAATCACAACCCAAATCACTTTTGTCCAGATCTGGAGCCCACTGGCAACAGGCTGAGGGTGCCTGAAGATTCCAGACAGAGTGGAAGGTAACCCCATGTAACACTGCCAAAAACAACAGAGAGCATTTTGAGCAAAAGGTGCACAGTCAGCTTGCTACTGTTGAGGGAAATTTCTGGAAACTATTGCGATCCTTAACATTTTTAAAAGATGTTTGTGTCTTGAGCATTTAAACTGTGAGGGAATTGGACCATGCCTCTCTCTCTAGACTGTAAATAATTTGCAGTGAGAGCTGTTTTTATCACTGTGCTTCAAACAACACTTCGCATATTGCTGGAACCAATTATATAAATAAATTATATAATATGTCTTTGGATAACTTAAATACCATGCTGAGTAGTTGAAAACTGAATGATGTCCAAGCCAAACTTGAAAATAAGGAGATAAAACATTAGATAATTCAGTCATATTTAGTATAGTTTTTATTATCTGTAGCAGCCTGGTAATAGAGACAGATATTTGCATTAAAATACCATTGTTCCTCTGAACAGATGTTTTTATATTAGTTTCTTTATTGTGTTTAATAACATATTATAAAATGTGCTGTAGTCATAACAAATTGTTATAAATTTTCTGTAGATACAACATTTACTTTTGATTAAACAAATGTGCTGGGAGTTTAGGGTATCCCAGTGTAATTTAATGTTATTACTCTGCTATTTTGGTGCAGTTAATTGAATTGCAGAATGGGCTACTCCAAAAAAATATGAAGAATATCTTTCTTTGTTTCTAAAACTTGAGGTAAACAAATTTACTCCTACATGGTTTAGTGATGAATATCTCATGCTGTTGAAGTTCAAAATAAGTCATATTTCCCTACTTTAACATAGTTTCTTGATAATGGCAAAATGCTAGTTCTCAGAATACAGATTGCAAAGCAAAGACCCAGATGAGCTAAGTCAGCAGATAGCAGACGTGTTGTGCTGGACACACCATAAGTATAAACAGATTAAAATCCATGGAGCTAGAGAAATGGAAGGTCAAGCTTCTTAATCCTTTTTTACTCAAGTATTCTCTCCTGAACATAAAAGAGAGGTAAGTTTCTCTGTACTAGAAGACTGTGCGTACAATAAAAAATTAAAAACCTTTAAAAAAACTTAAAAAGCTTAAAAAAAAAATAAAGGAGGGCAACAGCAAGAACAACTGGTTTCAAAAAACATTATGCCAGTGAAGGATGAAAGTGGGAGAGCAGTGAACATGAAATTGTCATGGGTAAAGAAGTGAAGATGATAGCTCTGATGACAAAAGGTCACCAGTGGTTGGGAAAAGCACCACTTCCTTCTTACCTTTGATTTTCAAAGATATTGATGCCTTTGTATAGAGGAGATTACAGAGGTTAGGATCTGCTACATTTTGTCAGGACATGGACTTGTTTTGCAGATCCTGTGTACTTCGAATCTTGATACCCAGAAGGCATTTGACTTCTACAGTGGTGGGTGATGACCAAGTTGTGCAGCAGGAGGTGAAGGAAAAATAGAAATCTCTGGGCAAAACACTGCTTTAATATTATTAGTAACCATCATATATGCACAGCCCTCTGTATCTGCCCACAGTAAAAGAGAAGCTGTCTCTGTTCAGGTTACCGGGTCAAGGTGTCCTTGATGTAGATAACTTGATCATTAGCTTCTTAGCACAAAGTTTGAGCTTTAATATGTATTACTTAGCTGCATATCATATAACCTCAGTGAATCTGTGTTGCAGACTATCCTTATCTAAATGATTAACATTAAATCATGAGTGGTGGCTAAAAAAAGGTGCAGGAAAGATCAAAACAGTGCCCTAATTAAGCAGCATCCCCTCAAACACATTTGCAGTCTCAAGGTGACTCCTCAGTCTGTGCTTCTCAGCCCAGCAACAGGGTTGTTTGCCAAAGTTTAAAGGAGAGCCGTTGAAAGACAGCAATCTGCTCAGGGCCTGATTCCTGGAACAGAGAAGAGAGGAAATTCTCACTTGTAAAAACTGGCATGCAGAGGAGCTGAGCCCAAAGTGCTCAGTTCACTAGTTGAGTTATGCACCCCCAAAGCAGGAATTTGATTTCAGGTGGAGGTCCCACAGCATGTAAAGGACATTGTGCTCTGCTGGCATGAAGGTATAGACTGAAGATTGAAGTAAGGAGACATTAGTTCATTACACCAAGGAAGAAGTGAAGGGCCCTGACTACTACTTAATGGAAAGGGTGCTTTCCTCCTTTAGAGAGCTGGGAGAGGTCTCAGGAGAGGTGAAATAGATGACAGCTGGGGTCAGGGAAATGTGAACTGTATCTACAGCTCATTCGAGGAACATAAGGTCACATTTATAGTATTTGCTGATGAATGGCAAGTTTTTACTGTACATCCTGGACAGTCTATCCTCTGCTGTTAGAAATCATAAAGTAATTCAAGATGTGATAAGGGTGTAGCTTGATACTCACCAAGTCTGAAATCAGTTTCTGCAAAGAGTCACGCCCTTCTGCTTCGATGAACTGTTGAATAATAAAAGCCTTTGGACTTGGCATTCAATGAAAATGTGAAATCGAGGTTAAATGCCAGTTCTTCAGTCCAAACTTGGGGCTAGTTGAGGTGAGGCAATCAGTCACTGCAAGGACATAGGGATGCTTCACAGAACCAACCATTTCTTCCCTATTTTTTGAACCAACTTCAAGGATTTTCAAGCAAACTGAAAGCTAAAAACTCTTACTTGGGTAGAAGCTTCTCTCCCCTATTTTGTTTACCCCATCCAAAAAACTTGAATTGCACTTTAAAATAGTTGACAATGTGTAACCTTAGGAAACCACATTCCCAGTGTTCGAACATATTTTGGGACTTTGCTAATATGATATTAAAGTGTATGAGACACACTGGCTACCATTTGGTCTGAAGGAAACAACAGATGCCAGGTAAAATAAGAATCCAGTGCTGCCAGTTGCAAGGCCTGGAGGAAATACCAGAGATGTCGATGGAGTAGAGGATGGTGATAATTCTAGGCTATGTCTACACAGCTTGTCAAGCACAAATAGGGAAACTTTGGTGCACCCCCTGACCCCACGCTCTGCATTCGTGCCACTAACTCTACACTATTTCTCAGTTAGCCTGTTGGTATGAACATTGCATAAGAAACTCTGAGCTATAAATTGGATTTGCTTCTAGGTTAAGCAACTTCAGGAGCCATGTAAGAGGGATTGTTTAGATGTAGTTTTTGACAGATAGGATATATGGTAGTTGGCAAGGCAGAATAATTTCATCTGTCCTGTCTGCACAAAAAACCATCTGTCTCACATCTGAATTCACCCACCTGCCTGCACGTCGCTCCATTCTTTCTTTGAGTCTCACCTGAACACAAGTGTCAGAGGGTTGTTTGTTAATGTGGACTGCACTGTGCCCCTGGACCTCTCTGCACAGATGGCATTTGTTCTCAAAAGTACTCTTTCCTGAGAAAGATTGCATGGAGAAATTGAGTGTCAAGCCAGATTTCTCCCCTGGCCCTTGTAGGAAGCAAATTCCAGTGATGTACTCCATCAGCAGAAGTGCACATACAAGAAAGCTGTGCATGTTTTCTTCATCTCTAGGATGCATTTTAATTTTTAGCCTTTCCTCTTTAGTTTCCTGCTAGTTAATTCTTGCAGAAGAGGGCTTTTATCTCTCCTTCTCCAAGCTTTCCTCTCTGTAAATTCTTAATTTCAAAGGTGTTCTTCAAAGTTCTTTTGTTCCCTCCTATACCTGAGTGGAGCTTAATTGTCCTCAGATAAAGGTCCTTACTTTTTCACAAGAGGAGAATGAAACAGAAGCTTCTGTGGTCTTAAATGCAAGATACATATGAATACAAAAACTATAGATGAACTGTTTCAGATGCTAGAACAGGAAGGCTGTTCAGAACTCTGGCTTTATGGAAAAAATAGCCAGAACTGGGGTAGCTATAGCAACGTGCATATAGCCATGTTCGAGGGAAATCTAGCCCTCATAATGGATAATTCAATAAAGCAAACAAAGCAGATACCTAAGTAAAGGTAATAAAACTATTAAAATTAATTTAAGATTAATACATCAATATAAAAATCCTTTGCACAGCATGCAACAATTTTAACTCTTCAGCCTCAGCAAGCAGTCAGGCTTATCATATCCCCAAACTGTGTTAGATACAAACTGTTTCTTAGAAACCAACTTCAGTTGTCAGTCTGATGCTTTATGCACACGTGTGCACACACACGCACCCACATTCCATGGGCCTTCCATCATATCTGCTACCTGTATGCAAGGTGCTTGTGCATGTGCATTACCTGTTCTGTAATGCTTTTTAAAAGCCATGCTCTGCCTTGATCTCCATGATAATATCAGTGTGAAATCCTTGCAGAAACTGGTGCAGAATTCATGCTCTTCTCCTCAAGAAGCAAAGGCCCTTGGCCTTGCACTGGAGCCTCTCCTTGGCCTGTCAGCAGCATAGGGCCTCGAGCACAGCCAGAGTTCAGCAAGGACAAAGCAGCACATGCTGGGATTGGAGCTGCTTCTTTACGATATCCATCATCTTCCCATCAAACTCACAACCTCCCCTGCTCCCAGAGCCGGACATAAGCTTCTCAGTGAGGGGAGGGTAAATGGTTCCCTTGATCTAAAAGGTAGTGAACAATTCCTTAAAGCACAAATTTACATTTTATGATTTTGGCCCTTTTTCTGCAGTTTCTCATTCTTGGAACTCCTTCCCTCTTTTATGATCCAAGCAGCCACCCATTTTCATTTAAATCATTCCTTGAAACACTTTCTCTGCAAAGCCTCTGGCTACAGATGACTGGATATGGAAGAAACAGCGTTTGAATTCAGAAAAGGGTTTTGTTTGAGCAAATTGTTTGGGGGATAGCCACTTTTTATACCACACCTGATATTCCACAGAGTATTAGCATGGAAACAAAGATTTATTATTCACTAGTCATTATTTCACTATTCTTCTGTTTAAAAGAGATCCACTCATCTAATCACAGCACCAAGGGAATAGAAGCATATCACGTCATTTAGTGTATCAATTACAGGCCTTAAATGAGGATGAGCAAATAGTCATGGTGAGTGGTTTGCCATTTTACCTGTTCTCTAGGGTGAAGAATGAGGTTCTGTCTGCAAGCAAACAAACAAGTGAGCATTTTTGAGTAATTGTTTGCAATCAATAGCTGAAGCAAGTATTTTTTCCAGCAGAACTCTGCCATGAAGAAAAATTGATTTTAAAACAGGGTGAAAAAAAAGTACTTAATTGTGTTATTTTGAATCAACTCCTTTACTTGATTTGTGGAGAGTTTTTTGTTTCTCTATGTTCTCTAAGTTAGTTTTCAGTGCTGTAGATGAGCTGAAAAGAAACTCCTTTTCACAGTAACTGTCAATGCTAATATTCCTAATAACTGTCAGCCAACAGTGCAAAAACAGATTTTCTTGAGCTGCAGTGAAATGTAGTGGCAGAGGAGGGAAGAGATTTCAGGAAGTATTTGGGACAGAACCTTTCCATGCACTCCTTTTCCCATATCCCTGTGCATGCTTGCACACACAGGCCTGTGTGAACACCATGGTGACAAGTGCTTTGCCAATGCCACCAAAAGCTGAGCACCTCAGAGGAGGAGGAGCAGGACAGGAAAACGACCACCACAAGCCCTTTTGGTCCTGAGATTCCTTTCACAGAATACCAGCAGCAGATTTATGTGCTACATGCAGCAGGCAGATAATACAGTCGTGGGAGGAATGCCCAGTTGTCTATGTGGGCGCAGAGTCTCATCTCTGAGTACCATAAATTCCTTCTAAGATCAGCCAAAATTATGTCGATTCAATCCAAGACATCATTAACCTCAATAACTGTCTTGTCCCTTTGGTCTCAAGGCTCTGTGATTTTTCATCTGCTTTTTCTCTGTCTGGAGGCCCAGAAAATAGGCTGGATCATGCTGACTTAACTTCTCCATCAAGGACTCAGTAGATGGGAACAGCCGTCCTTCCCTGAGAAGAACCCAGCTGAATAAAGTTAGCAGAACTATTTGACACTAAATAATCAGGTAAATGATGATAAGTGCCCTGTGGTGAGACAGAAATATGACGCAAAACAAACCAAAGGCTCTTGCTAAACATTTGTGTTCACAGGTAAATATTGTGTAGCCACAGCCTGTCCATTCATAAGGTGGCACCAGGAGGTCAGGTGCTGAGTGTGGCCATTCCCCTTGGTGTCTGCTTCCCACTGAGACCACAGGGGCCAGCTGCTGACCTTGGCCAGGGCTGTGCTAGGGGAGTACTGTCCCACACTGGCCTGAATTGCAAAAAATTGTTTAAGAATTGTGACTATCCCATTTTTCTAAATAGTAAATATGCATGCGTGTGTGTTTGTGTATTAATGTATGGCAGATTTCCCAAACAGTAAATTTTTCCAAACAGTAAATATATGTGTGTGTGTGTGTTTGTGTATGTAAAATATGGCAGGTGTGAAAAATTGTATAGAAAACCTGAAAATCATGTCCTTAGTATAGAGTTAACACGTAGGCTGCATTTTGTGCAAATACACCTCTTCTAGTTTCTTTGCCCTCTGAATCTAAACCCAGCAGGTTGTTCCCTCATTTCCCTCTGAGCAGATGAATGTTGCCACCAGTTTTGCTTGTGCAGTGGGGGTGATGTCTGTGCTCCATCGAGCATTGCCTTATTAGCACATCCTGCAAAGTGATAACTGGTGGTGTAAAGTCCTTGCCTAACATTTATAAACACTTCCTCAGAAGAAACGCCAGGCACTCCAATGCATTTAATTTTAGGGAAGCAGCTGGTCCAAAACAGTGGAGACTGTATTATTAGTCTCTCTCTCACTCTGGGGCAGGACTGATCATGCTTTCCCATGGAGAGAAGGGGCAGATAAGGATTAGGAGCAGCTTTGGTGTCATCCAGGAGTCTGGTTTTACTGTATCAACAATGTGATTGCCCAGAAAAGGGGAGATGACCAAACTTGGTTTCAGCCAGCTGTATCCTGCTGTGATGGCAAACCGAGCTTGAGAAAAGGGCTTGGGATACTCAGAAGGGTGAGGTGTTGCATTTCAGGGGGGTGCTGTGGTGAGGGGAAACAGAAAAGTAATGCAATTGCCTTTTCTTAAAAATGAAGGCAATTCAATTTTCCTGAATTATCACAGGAAAAATCCCTATTAGCATAAAGGACTATGCCTGTTGAAGGTCCACAGAGATGCCCAACAGAGTTGAGTGGTACCAGAATAACCACTGGTCTGTACAGACAGACCTAAACTACAAAAAACCTCTTACCAAGCACATGTTCCTCATCCCAAGGGCAGTGAGGTGGTGCTGCCTGAGCCCTGTTTAATTACTGAGTGAGGAGAAAACATGGAAAACCTCAGGATGGGGAAGCAGCACAAAATGTCTTTGTAGAGTGCCTGTGCCAGTAACACTGCCCTGCATCCTGCTAGGAAGGGAGCCAGGGAGAATTGCCTCAGTGAGAGGAGCTCTGAAAGCCTTGATTCAATTTGTACCCAGCTCAGTTCCACGACTGTCTCTTAGCTGCTTCAAATTACTTTCTTTTTGGCAGCCCAGAAATTAAATGTTAACTCAGAGAACTGTATTAATCTCTATTAGGAAGGAGCTGGAGTCTAAATAGCTCGAACCTAGGCTTTCTGGTGTGTCAACTGAAGCAATATGCATTTATCCAATCTATAAATCAGTTTGTCTGGCAGACCAGCCAAAAGTAGGTGCCACAAAAATACAATAGTCTAAGCAAAATGTTTATCTTGGAATTTTTTTTATGACCTCCATAAAAAAGCCCAAAACAAATAAGACAATAAAACTATGACAAAAACTAAGAACTAGTCTGGGAAAGCTAAAAATACTAAAATAATTTAAAATTTATTTATTTTAAGCTCTTTTCCCAACACTGCAAAATACAATGGCATACTGCAGGTTTTCTGCTGGTATTGTACTTTTATATAAGGGAACTTCCCTTTTAAGTAATTCTTTTTTAAGAGAAGAAACTGAAATTCTTCACTATACTATACTATGCAGAGAAAATGTCTGCTTGCCATCAAAACTCATTTGTCTTTTTGAGTCAATGGCCAGCACCACACATTCAGGGAAAGAAAAAAAGAGGGCAAGAAGTGCTAAAATGAGCAATTACCAGGGAATCTGCCCCTAGCAAAAGTCGCCTTCTAATCACTGGGCAATTTATTATTATTTAAGATCTAAAGCATGATGATTTATATCCCTTGTAATTTGTTATTCTACTGAGTGCAACGCTTGGTGTTTTTTATTATTCATGGGCCTTTTTAAATCTTATTTCTTTGCTGACCTCAATAATAGCAGCTGGGGCAGTAAGTTTCACAAGTTAATTACTGGTTGTGTATAAAGGCCCTTCTTTAAAAGAATTGTATTTTACTTACATTTGCCTCTTAATTTGCTTGATCCTCTCCTATTCCTGCACTCTGACTATGAAAACTTCCTCTATAAGGTTCATTATTCTGCTTTAAATACATCCTCAAAAATCATTGTTCATTTGTCTTCTTTGTCAGCTCCATGCCTGTGCATCCCTTTCTGTGCAGACAGAACCTTTGTGTGACCATTTGCACCATAAATACTTTCTCCACCAGCTGTCCTCTGCCAGGTTTTACCAAGGATCTCCAGCCTTCAGAATTGCTTTGGCCTAGCAAGGTGACCACCAGGATGCTGGTAAACAACAGCAAAAATTCAGGAACTCTTCCCAGATTCTCTTCCTAATTAGGAAGCGAGCCCCTGAGCAGAGCTGTGGACCAGCCACGTTTGCAACTGTCTGCCAGAACTGTCACAATGGGGAAATGTATTGTCCCTGAACAAATCCTGCCTGACAGTATGGACTGAAAATAGTGCTTTGCTGGGGCTTGCCTCCTTCCATGGCCCTTGCCGGAGTGTCTCTCCTTCCACTGCCTCCCCTGGCCTTCCCACAGCCCCCTTGGGCCAGGGCTCCCATCTACTTCCCCACAGGCAGTATTATCAGGGCCAGAGGGCTGGTGTCACTGAGATCCAGTGCCAAAACTGCCAATTCATTTCCTCCCCGCTCCCTGCATTGCCTCAGGGGAGAAAGGGGGATCACTCAGGGCTGAGTGACAATTATAATTACACAATCAGCGACTTCACAGTCCTGCCCTATCCCAGAATCACTTTGCTCTTCCTCATCTCACATGGGAGTTTAATTTCTCACTTAACTTTCTTAGGAGGTGGAAATTCTTCTTCCTACTTCATTTAACCCCTGTGCCTGACCCCAAGCCCTCTCATACACTGCACAGAGCCCCAGCCCATGTCACCAACCTCCTCCTGATGCAAAAATGCCTCACCGACCCCAGAGCATCTCCCTTCTTTTTGAGGTCTTGAAGAAGGGGCAGTAGAGCAGAGCTGGGATGCCACAGACCACTGTGTTTCTTGAGCGGTGACTTTTTGCATCACTGCTTTTAGACGGTATGGCCCTGCCACAAGGAGTAATTCTGGGCAGATGTTCCATGTAACAAAACTCCAGAGCAATCACCATTTCTTGTCCCAATGCACAAGCAACAACACCAAGACGCACCCAAACTGCTTTAGCTGCAAAACATAGTTATCTGGTTGCTAAAAATTCAAGAAGTGCCAGTGAAAGATGACAGGAACAAGATTTCCTGACTTGCATTTTTCTCCCCAGTGGTTTCTCTCTTGGAAGTCAACAAAGAAAAGGAGTTCCCATCCCCATCCCCAGCACAACAGTATCTCTGCCTGCAGTTTCTACTGTCTCTACCTTGCTTCAGAAGCAGGGATTAAATGACCCATGAGTATATATTTGTGGTGGTATGCAGTAAATCAAATATCCATTTGGGCAAGTCATGTCTGGTCTTCTAATTATCTTGAAGTATTTGATGTTGACAGCTCAGGATCTCATCACAAGTTTTGTATTATGTTAGTTTTCTTTTTCTTTTTCTGTTCTCAGCCTATTGCCTGGATGTAGTGATATCATTTGAAGACTGATAGTAATTTTTGAAATAGTAGTTCTGAGTCTTCCCAATTGCACGGAAAGGACTGTAAAGCCAGAAAAGGAACAAAGAATTTAAGGTACCTATTTTACAGGGGTTTAAATTAATCTTATTAATTTGGTAGAAAAAATCCAAATACGCTTTTTATTTACTTGGGCTGGTGAGATGATGTGTACATCTCAATCTCATTTCAGAAGCTCAGGTATTTTCCTGATGTGACTGAATCCTGCAAGAAATACGAGCATTCATCCAACATTACTGGAAACCCTGTACAGTACTCCTGAGGAAAGTGAGATAGCAGGAGTCAGGGCACACTGGTGAGATGAGCAGTGACCCAGCCACCAGGGCAGGCACAGGCAAGAGATGTGGGTGGACTCAAGGGCAGACCCCTGTGACAGGCCCTGGAACTTGTATGGAGAGGGAAGGGCAGTAAGCAGAGGGTGGCTGTGCAGGGGCACAAAATGTGTGTTTGCATGTTCCTGTGCATGTGTGTGTGGCAGGAACTGTGACCTTGCAAGGGAACATGCCCCTCAGTGCAAGAGGACACACAGGGGGAAGCACTTTTCCTCGAGTATGGGTGGAAGGAAAAATGTCAAAAGCCCCTTTTATTGCAGCTCACTGCCAGAGACTCCAGGAAAAAGCCAAGAGGTTTTGATATGCTTCTTTAAAGAGGGAAGTTTTATTACTGCGTGGGGCAGGCATCCTCATTGGTTTGGCTGGCAGGGGAAGACTGATGAAGGGTTTTACAGGACAGCAGACACAGGTTGCTGAGGTGGGAAGGATGGGAGAGTGGGGGACACTGTCTGAAGGAAGTGGTAGAAAGAGTCAATATACTCTAGACAAAAGAGTGACATGGCTGTAAGAAGTGGTGTGGCATCTGAAGGCAGTTTGGAATGACAAGACAAGAGACACAGACCTATGCAGCTCTTCCCTTACTGGGCCACATCTCCTAAGCTGAAAATTTGTGTTGCATTGGACAGTGTGATCTCCCCAGAGCCATGGGACTGATAGGTCATCCCATGGTGCTCGTTCAGGCTGGAAAGGGCACAGTAAACCATGGCATCCTGACAGCCCTGCCCAGTTCAGACCCATCAGCAGCATCTGCTGGTCTTCAGACATCTTACAGCTCCCTTGAACAAACACCTGACAGTCTCTTTGGGTGCATCTAAGCGATGGTGGAGATGGGCACTAGAGCACCTGGATCTAGTTTTTGCCTCTTCCTCAAGCTCTCTTCACAGACAGCCTCTCTCTTCACCTTTCTAAACCACAGCTGGCTGTGCCTCTAACACATCCCTGTAAGGGGGTCCAGCAAGGCGGTTATGAACACTGGGGCCTTGCAGGAGGCCGAGCTCTGTTTGCAGAGCTGCTTCATGGAGCTGTGGGCAGTGCTGCACCACATGGACCAGCTGGGTGAGAGAGAGCTGCCAGGGCTTTGCTGGGCTGACCAAAGATTTTGTGGATAAACCCCATCACCCTCCAAGAAGTCCTTTCCTATGCCCAGCATGGCCATGGATGGGGGGCATGCTGAATATATGTTCAAAGGCCTGTCTTGGAGATATGAGTTATAAAGTAGTGTAAAGGATACCCAGGGAAAATCCAAGAAAGCTCTGGTCCTATAGTGCTGCAGGGAAACAGCAAGTTTGGGGATGTCACAGTTTTCCTTTTCCTGATACAATTCTTTGTTCAGTGTTAGAAGGAAAAGACACCACCACTCCTTCCACCTAGAAGCAGCTCCTACTTTAGCTTAGCTGGTGTCACACATATAATTGAGGAGTACATCAGAAACAGCAGCTCAGACAGTTGCATTCAGTCTCAGGACAGGACAGCTATGGGTGCTGACTCAGCAGGAGCTGCCTTTCCTCTAGAAGGAGAGGATTTGTCCACAACCAGCAATTAAGATATCATCTCTATTTGATACAGAAATCACTCTTGCAAATTCTCTACAGAATAATATTTCCATACAAATGCACCTCAATTCTATTAATGGAATTGTGAGACATTTTTGCAATATCCAGGGCAAGACAGGACATGTATATCATGCAGGGTGACAACACCTAGCCTTTTCCCATCTAAGAAAATACCCAGAAATGATGCATAATGACGGCAAGCCTGACCTTTTTCCAGACAGCAGCATCAAATTATCAAGTAAAAAAAAAAGAGAAGCAGTCCTTCTAGGAAGGAAAGTGAGCTCTGGAAACCAAGCAATTTGATGCCCTTTAATGTCTCCAGCCAAGCTGTGTATTACTTGGAGAAGTCAGGGAAAAAAAAAAAAAAGTGGCAAAAAAAATCAAACCACCTTTTATTTCCATGGGGAGGTCACAGAGTTTATCATGTCCAAAGGCTAACAGCCTGGCCCAGAGGCTACAAAAAACAGCAGGAAGCATTCCCTCAGAAAATGATACATCTTTTCCCCTTCTGTCAGGATTTTGCTTCTCTAATCAGATAAAACCACATATTATATTCAGTATCCTTAGAAAAGAAAGATATGAGATGGTGCCTTTTATGCAACTCCTTTAAGGCCTTAAAGAGAACCATAACAAAAAGTCCAGTCTACCTGCCTGACCGCTTCTCTAATCTCATAAAAAATAGGAAAGCTGTTTATGTATTTTCTTTAAACTTTAGCTCAGAAATTCAGGTTCTCTCTCTCTCTCTTTTTTTTTTTTCTTCTTGCAGCTCAGACTTTCAGGCATGCCTCTTGCTGTCATACTTGATGTGAGCCTGAGGACTTGGAGAAAGCCATCCACCTGTGCCTTGTAGCAGGAGAGCCTGTGGCATACCACTACCACTAGCAAAGCAATAATGCAGGTGAACCTAAATGTGCTCAGCTCTTTGCTTCTACACACTGAACTCCCAGCAGTAGAGAGAGTTTCTCAAAAATCATATGACCTTGTCTCTTCAGCAAATGGTACAGAAATCTCACAATGCACTTCATTAGTCCTCTCGACAGGCATGAACAAGGTTATCAGAAAACTACCCTATAGGTCAAAATAATTAAGCAAACACTTTAGGACTTCTTCATGCACTTTTAGAGTAATAACAGAGGGGAAAAATTGGTCTTAAAGAGAAGTTGCTATCGCAGAGACATCAAAGCTTTTAAGCTTGGGCTATTGTAATACAAAATGATCCTAAAAATTGCCCCAAAACAACAGTTTGTTAAGCAGGCAGGTACTTACCTGTAAGGCTGAGCAGGCTACAGAGCCCATTTCTACCACAATAGCTACCAGCTATTCTGCTGTGCAAATACACTCTTCAGCTATATGGCTGTAAGCAAGCTGGGATCTCAGCAGAAGGGAGAAAACACCCTTTTGGTCCCTCGACAGCAGCTGCCTGACATGGGGATGTGGTTTGAACTAGCAGAGGAGAGAGAGGCAGGGCTATACCTAAGAGCTTTCTGTGGTTGAACATGAAGTCAATGAAAGCCAATGTTTAGCTTTTTTTTTCAACTCACAAGTTTTACAGCATTTCTCCAACATTTCCAAGGGAAGAAGAACTATGAACTGCCCAGGAACACATGTTGACTAGGCTTAAACAAGGGACAGAAGGACTGCAACTGCCTTTCAGCTCCTATTAAGGCTCCAAACCCTAGAGCTGGAAAAGTGATAATGTATAAAGGGGATAAGTGTGGCTTGCATCACCAGACCAAAAAGGCCACTTCCAGCTCTATATCCCCATGGGAAATTTTGCTTTAGGAAGTTCACAAGTTAATGACAATCACATAGACAAGACCTGGCAAAAGGGAGTGACAGCTCATAAATCATCCATAGAGCTGAAGAAAAATTTGAACTGTGTCACTGAAAAATTTTTGTTCATGATCTGAGGGTAAAGTTTACACTCTTGGGGGAGCAGATTTGTGCGACAAACCAGTCATGGTGGAGTTTTAACTCAATAGCTTCTGGTGGGATAGGAAAAGGGAGGCCTCAAGACATGGAGAGCACTTATAGTCATTCCTTCACTAATGCCCATCTGCTGGGACTGTACCTAAATGAAACCAAGCATGAGTAGGTTCTTGCTGTGCACCTTTCACTGTCTTCAGTCAAATGACCCCATAGGACCATAATTACTCCAGAAACTGGCCCAGATTCCATGGCTAGGACTGCATGTGTAAAAAGGGCTTAAGGCCATCACCAGTGAATTCGTTTGCTGAGGCCCTGCCACACTCTGGGAGGCACACTGCACCTGGCTGCTTTTGAAAGGGGGCTTCCTGCCCCTGCCCTCTCTGTCACTTCTTCTTCCCTCTGTAAGATTTGCTTGTGCATCAGAAAAATCCCTCTAGGTAGCCTGAGCCATCTCAGCAGCTGGAAAGACCTGTGCCCTCTGGGATGAAGAAAGCCAATCTCATTTAGTTGTTTTACAGGAGGAGCCAGGGTTATCCTAGCAGTTGAGCTGGTTGCTTGCCGGGTGGAGCAAGGGAAGCTAGGAAGGGAGTTTCTAAGGAAAACCTCAGTCTTTGGCTTAAAAAGTGTGGGACAGGACCCAGGGATGAAGTCGGGCTGTGGGTCAGGACCTGAAGACAAAATAATTATTGATGCTTGCGCAGCATTTGCAGAGGAGAGATGGGAGCTGTGGACTCTTACCAGTTACACCTGGAAGTGATGAGGCACAGAGATGAAACACACCATGCATTTTTAGACATCACCGATGTTTCTGCATGAGCCTGGGGGCTCTGAGGACAGCAGGGGTTCAGTCAACATGGGGGTGGGTGCATGTTCTGGAGATTTTCAAATGAAGCCTTAATAGGTCTGTCATCCTTATCAGCATCTCTAAGAGCTCCAGGTTTAGATGAGCACTGCAGAGGATGCATATTTAAACAAACATAGGGAAGACTCTTATTTTTTCATCCATCCCTTTACAGGTTTCCTTTTTAGCCTCCTCGGGAGGTAATACACCTGCTTGTGTGTATATGTGTGTGTGTGTGTGTGTGAAATCTTTTGCATTACATCTGAGTTGTGATTAAGTACAAGTCAGTCAATAGAACTCATTGTATATATTTCAATTCCTAGATACATCATGTACAAAGGGTTGTTCAGGAGCATGTCTAGCAGCCCATCTTCCTCCAGCATCTTAGAGAAGAGAGGAAAACCATTAGGAAAGAATATGTGTTTTGAATAGTCAGAATTCTTCGTTTTCCTGTATGGACATTTTATTTCTTACGCTTGCTAGTTTATCCTGAACCCTTGGACTTCAAAAGGAGCCCCATATAATTAAAGGACTTTTTTTTTTTCTTTCAGCAGTAAAAAAAAAATTGAAGGGGGAAACAATCTATTCCTCTCACGAATAATCTTCAGCTTGGGTCTCTGACTGCTCTGTGGTCAGCACTTTGTTGACCACTATGGTCTGGCTGTGCTGGCTGTGAGGAGACTCTGGATTCTGAAAGTCACTGACCTCTTTGCCAAGCAGTGATGCCATGAGCTCCATCCCAGCTGCCAAGGTCTGTTCTTGCCCCCAGCACCACAGCTGTAAATTGGGCCTTGGAGATGCTGGGAGCAAAGGGTGTTATGCCAGAGCTCAGCGCTGCAGTGGGTGCCTGGGACAGCTGTCCTGCTGAGAGAAGCAACCTGCCAGAAGGGCACAATTAGCCCAAACTGGATGATTACTGAATGAGGTTATCTGTGTTAAAGTTGTCATGAGGTTGCACTTGCTGGACCACCCCCACAGCTTAGTTAATTACCTGTAAACGTCCTTTGTGATCTCCTCACTACTTACTGAAAGATCCTGTAAGGGGCATCACAGAAAAGGGAGAGCAGCTTTGAGCATCACAGAAGACTTAATTAGCTGGACAAAAATCACCATGAGTATAACTAGGGGGAAAGGCATGACACTTCTGCAAGTGTTGCTCATCCAAGACTCTACATTGAATCATGCACTTCTGTAGCTATTTTGTGCCTAAATTGTCATAGCTGAGAGGGGTCCTGGTATTACCCAGATTATTGTGGTCCAAAATAACACATAAGCATGTTGGCTTTGGAAATTTTTTTATAAACTAGCGTTGGAGTTCAATCATCTATCTCTATCTGGATTTATAGGTGAGGGCTTGTTAAATGGGTATTTAAAGATGACATGAGAATATAGTGTATTTTGCCTGCCAAATTTTTGTCCCACTTTTTCATGGATTGTGATTGAGGTCCTGCTTCTGCATGTGCTAAAACCAATAAGAGTTGTAGCACTTATTTTGACACTTCTGTGCCCAATGCATTCATATGAGTACTTGCCGAGACCTGGCAGTAAAAACAACTTAGCACCTTTAATCTAAGCAGTGCCTCACAAATATTACCCGCATCACCTTTCTGAGGCAGCCACCCACCATAAACTGCTGACTCTGATTTGGACCTTCCCAGTGCTTAACAAATGCACAACAATTCAGCTCCCTCTTCATCCTCTGGCAGGTTTCCTTTGAAGCAAACAGGACAGGGGAGGCCAGCAGAGACGGCAGAGAGGATATCCTGTATGAACACAGGCCTGGAAACTGGGACATGCAAGAATGGAGTGATTTGTCCAGGGTCACGGAGGAAGTCTGTGAGGAGGCAAAAATGTAACCCAGGCCTACTGGGTCTTGGGACCATCCTCTGTTCCAAACAGAGGCCAGAAACTACACAGAAACCAAGAAATTTTAGCTACTGGACACATATTGTTATTGTGAAATTCTGGTTTGTTTGGGTGACTGTTCCAGTTTCCCTAAAATTGCCACAAGTGTTTTGAAAGCTGGATTGCAGCCCTTTCAGCAAAACACATCCAAGCCTGGGAAAGGGCCGACAGAGGAGCTGAGGGCCCATTACAGCAGGACACTGTACCACAGGGAAGGTGCATCTCACTGTAGTCTGAAACTGATTTAGAGGTCCCTTGCAAATCTCCAGCAAGCCTTTACCCCTCTATAGGTCCCCTGTTTCCTCTTCACCCTGAATCAGTTTTTTGTACTGCTGATAAAGTCATTATCTTCCTTTCTTTCTTTGACAACATTGGACACCCTGACCTTGCAAAAATGAGACAAAATACCACACAGGGACCTAATGATTTAAATATGAGACTGCACATTTCATCTTGAAATTCAGAGGATCTTATTAAAGTGTGAAGGGGAAACAGACAGAAGTACAGTCTTTTGTGTTTGGTTGGGGTACATGTATTATTTATGATGTAGAATGAATGACTGATTACCTTGAATCTTGATATGTGAGGCAAATGAAGAAACGTTACCTCTTTATATGCAATGCTACAGGAAGGTGGTTTCTTCAAGCCTCTGATGTGGGAAAAGCTGGATTATGGCACATTTTGTATGTTTAATCTGCAGCTGAAAGGTAAACAGGCACAGTTGATTTAACAACAAGGACCTACAGTCATCTGTGGGGCAAATTCCATTGTATTTAACAGTATGGTACCAGAGCTATATCTGCCCAGTACTCGCTGATTAAAACTTCATGTAATGGCAATGTGATTACTTGCAGAGCAGTGACCTTCACCCTTGCAACTCAGCTTCAAGGGCCACAGAGCTCTGCAGCCGAATAATAGACTCGTGTCTGCAGAAGACTTGAGTCGTAAAAATCAAGGCACTTCCCTGACTTTGTGATTTTCCCATAATGGTCATCAGGATAACAGGTGAATTAATCCATTTTTCACACTGCCAAAATGACCTCTAAATTATTACAGACAAAGAGAGGAAGAGTGTGAATTCATATTTAGTGGGAAAAGACTTGGGTCATCAACTTGCATACTCTATAATGCCGTAAGTAATCATACTGTCAGCAGGTGTTTAAAAATCATTTCCACCCCATTCTTTAAGTTACTTTTCTTATCACCTAAATAGAGAGGCCAACTCCATTTTCTGAGCACAACTGGAGACTGTGAGAAACAAAGTCTTCCCTTCCCTTCCCTTCCCTTCCCTTCCCTTCCCTTCCCTTCCCTTCCCTTCCCTTCCCTTCCCTTCCCT
>JBBMKD010000102.1:82755665-82808630 GCA_037834095.1 Argya squamiceps
CCCTCCCCTCCCCTCCCCTCCCCTCCCCTCCCCTCCCCTCCCCTCCCCTCCCACAGGAGTCCCAACAGCAGGAGCTCGACCATTTTCCAACCACTGCTATGCACACCTCAAGCATTTTCCTGTTCCATACACTGACCCGTGAGTGTTGCCTATCTTCCTGGCATGTTTACACAGAGCATATAAAAAAGGACAGAGCACCCACACAGATAGACGTACTCCAGCAATGTGAGTTTAAATATAACTAGAGTTTGCAAGGCATTCTAAGGTGAAAAGCTTCACATAATTGCTGACTACCCTTAAAAGTTGCATTTCTTTTTTTTTTTGCTTAACATACACTGTCTGTAAGCGATGACAACTGAATAGGCTATTATCTCACAGGATAATGCCTTTCTGCTTCTACATCATGCTGAGTTAAATTGGAGATACCCAGGTGTGAGCAAGGGAAGGATGTTCATTTCCAAAGCAGAGAGACTCACAGTGACAGGCTTCTGTTACCAAAGCTTTATTCCTCTCCTGTAAAATGAATTCACGAAGTATTGTAAAAGTAACTCTTCCTGTTGCAATGTGTTACAAAAAATTGACTCTCATATCTGTCGTCTGCTGCCTCTAGATATCAGCAAAACCATGCCACATACATGGACTATTTTAGCAGACAACTAAAGTAAATGAAAGCACTCCTCCTCCTCCACCACCAAATTTTGATAGCCTGATCCAGTGAAATAACTAATACTTGAATAATCTCATTGACTTTCTGCAGTTTTTTGGCACAGAGAGGCACTGGCCGCCATGAGGGCTTTTCTACACAGAAGGTGCACTACTGCAAAGGCTTGGCTACACACAAAATCGTAACTACACTAGTATAGTAAAAATGGTTTAATTTCCCTAGGGTAGAAACAGTTATGCCAGTATAAAGAAGCTTATTTATGCTTAAATTTCTATTTCCATACAAGCAGGCGAATAAGCTGTACTAGCACAAAGCACCGTTGTGCCAGTACAAGTGTCCCCAACTACTGGTTTATCTATTTCATTAAAAAATATCACACCTTGAATGGAAATAGCTGTACCAGTACAAAATCTGAGTCGAACAGGCCTGAGCAAAAACTTTAAAGACAGTCCCTTTCCCCCCCCCTCAATTCTATAAAAACTGTCTTAATAAGTAACCTGGCCAGATATTTTTTGAGCACTGGCTTGAACTACCTTTTAGTACACACAGGCAAATGTGGGTCAAATATTCAGATAGCATGAATGACAGTTTGCAGGGAATATTGTACTTTAATCCTTCTTGTTCTTGTTCTTTTCCTTTCTAAGCAGCAATTAATGCCCTGTGTAGAGATAGTGGTGTGGACAGGGGCTGAGTGAGAAGCTGTGCTCACTAGGGCTGCCTGACCACTGTGCTGACTCAACATTCCTTCTCCTGGAACTCCTCATGCCTTTGGGGCCACTTTGAGTTTCCCTGACTGACCCCACAGCACAGCTCGGGGGACAAAGTAGGAGAGGATGGTGCTGACAGCTCTACCCACACCCCACAGACAGACAAAGGAGTTTCAGAAATCAGGCAGACCAAACCACACGGCAGAACCTGTTCCCTTAAAAACAGAAAAATGCAACCCTCATCATACTGGATACTGGTCTCATGATTTTGTGGGTCTGACTCATCATTCTTCATCTCTGAAAATTCTGCCTCACACACTGAAAAATAAAATCTGCTCCTAGGCACAGGTCAGGTAGAGCTGGGACATATTTTTTATTTGTTATGAAACCAGGTTTACGTCTTCCATTTGGTATTTCACTGGCAAATCTCAGTGCTGGACTGGTTTGCTGCTGTGAAGAATAATATTGCCTGCTCTTGGGAGGAACCTCACATTAAACCCAATTTTTTCTAATGCTACCTTTGATTATTGGTGACAATTTACTGTCCTGGGCATATGAGGCAAAAGGGCATTTTTGCCATTTTTGGTAACAGTGGAAAACTTTCTTCTGGTAAAAGGTATGCAAAGGGAACTGGTTGAAATTGCTTTTGAAATCTCATTCACATTATATCTTTAGACATGTAACATGATACCTGCATTCTGAGGAAAACAAGAAATCCTCACCTTTTGTTCACAGTTTTGGGAACATGCAGTGTGTTATTGCACTGGGTTGGGCTCTATGCTGTCTGTTAGTGCCAGGAAAATCACTCTGGAAATGAGGTACTGCATCTTGCCATAGACCACATAAGCCCAAGAGGCTTCTGAATCAGGGCAAAAAAAAGTGGGGGGTGAAGGGACATACAGGTTGTCCCCAATCCCTTTATTTTTGTCTGTGCAATTACTGTGCTTACCAAGTTTTGACTTGTTTTAGAATTGAGATTAAAATCTTCAGTCTTTCCACTGCAAAAAGAAGGGCAAGTTGTGAGCCTGTGCTGATATAAGGCTTTTCCTTGAGAACAGGACTTCCCCTGTGCCAGGTCATTTGTTGTGAATTTTATTAGCTGGAAATAGTCTCCATTGCCTCCCAAGTGCAGTGTGTAACACAAGATCCACTCTTCGCAGATCGTGCCCGGTGATTTAGAACGTGCAAATGATTTAAAACGATCTGTGCTACCTCCACCCGGTGTTGCCTGCCTGGGCTGCCATCCTGTGTTTACACAGGGGCTAATAGAAAGATCCTTGTTAAGGCACTCAGGCACTGCTAAAGCAGCAGTATCAGGAACCTTCTCTCCTGTTGGATCTTCCCTTGGGGATAGTGGGCCATACAGCTACAGGTGGGCAGGAGGCTGTGATGGACATGTTGGCTATTAAACTATGAGGGAACTTCTATCACACAGAAAATCTGTTTTAAATTTAGCAGCTGGATTCCAAATCCCTCTTGTATTATGTGTTTGTTGGAGATGTGTCTCATTATAGACACAAGTACTTAGGAGCATTATCTAGTATTTCATATGTAATGCATTTAAGAGAACAGATAAACACACAAGGGCTGTTTTCTCCGCCTCTCTGAGGCTTGAACGATACCAAGAGAGGTTGAGTTTGTTTCTTATATGATCCATACACACTGTATTTAGTATATAGGCCAGGAAGCTGTATGACTTGGAAAACAGGACCAAAGAATGGCACAGGAATCCCAGGCTCCAATTCTGCCTCTGCCACTAACAACCTGGATGACCTCAGGCAAGTCACACGACTGCTTTGCTCCCATCCTCCTCTTCTGACTTTTCTAGTTTGTAAAGGTCTTTGGGGCAGAGACAGTCACTTACATGATGATTGCACAGTACCAAACACAGCAGGACTCGGGAGCTCAATTAAAGCTTGTATTTACAAATATAAGTAAATAGTAATATAAATAGAAGGCATTCTGCCTGCTCAGCACACTGCTGCTGCAGAGGATTAACCCATTCCAGAAGTCCAATGTCTTCTTGACCGCTTTGATGCCAGGACAAGATGAATAAAACATGCTACTCATTACTTTTAAAAAACATTTGCATAAAATATATTGCTACATTTTACTACATTTTCCTGTTATGCAAGCCCACCTTTATGTGGTAAGATTTATTGCATGCTAAGAACTATTGACTTATTTCAGCATGGAAATAACTATTAAGATTGACCTGTCAGCAGTTTTTAATTTAATTGCTCTTTGATCCTTCAGCCATGAACATATTTGCATTTGCAACTAAGCATCTCTTGGCAACACTTGTAGAATACAGCAGAAGCAAACACTGAGATGCAGAGTCCTAAGGAAGCCTGTGAGTTTCTCCATTTCTGGATGTGGACCACACTGAGTAACTGTAAGGTTTTCAATCTCACTTTACCCTTACAAGCATGCTTTTGGTTGGCAATAATACTCTTTTCTTTCCCTAATCTTTTATTCCTACTCTGAATATAGAATAGGTGGAATCTCAAAGGAACAATTTCCAGCCTGAAACCAAAACCAGATATATATACATCTGCCCATATTCTGTGTTCCCTGCCCACATTAAGTGTACAGGCTTCATTCACAAGGGAAGGGAGATGAAACCTGTGGCCACTCTGCAAGAAAATATGGCTTAGGTTGCTCTGTAATATAAAGCAAAGGTCTGGAGGACTGATGATTTCCATGGTGTTTATATGGAAATGTATTACATAACATCCTACTCCATGGGGAAAACCAGCACTACTGCACAACCCAGTGCAAAACTGACCATGTGGAAACAGGTAGGATGATCAGGACTATAAAGGAGAATGAGGATGTGGAACTTCCCTCTCCTGGAATGAAAAACTGCTTCCCAATTTGAACCTGGAAAAATTATCTCTAATGACAGATGCATAGGATAAAACTAGCAAGCTTTAACTTGTATAACTGGGCTTAGAACACTTTGTACGAACATTGGCCCCAGTAGCAGCAAAGCAGTAATTTTACGTAACACAGAATTGTTGCTAAATTATTCATCAACACACAAAAATATAACTCTTTGCAGTTCTGCAGCACTGGCTGCCTGCAAATTGCCTCTGACAGTTCCTTCCATAAGTTGGGAAGTTTGGAACATTAGCAGCGAGGCTAATGAATGAGGAGGCATGCACTGTGCAGGCAGCCAAACCACTGCTCTGTGGTGCTGCTGATTGGGAACATGCCAGTTACACCCACCTCCTGAGCTGACTGAAGGACTGAGGGCTGGATTTTACCAGAAAAGGGTCTATACTGGGGAGAGTTTTAGTCTGGCCTTGACCATGTTAACCCACCAGGTAGCTGTATCAGCAGAGATATGTGCAGTTTCAGGATCTTGTCAGTAAAATTCAGATCTATCAGTAGTTTTGGTGGACCTACTGCTTACTGAGGCACCTCCTGCATGTCCTTTGCATTGTTAGATGTTGCTGGGGCAGGGAGGGCTGTAGCCCTTTGAATTACATGTAGGTTCTGTCAGCAGGCAGATGCATCCATTTCCCTCTCTGTTCACCATTATCATTACCTTTAGCTTAAGGAAATGAGATTGCACTGGCTACTGGCATCTGGGTGCTGTATTTGGCACACACTGGATCATGGATCACTCTCCACCTCAACTGCAGTCCACGTGTGGAGCCCTTGCTCATTGCCACAAGCACAGGCACTTGGTTTGCAGTCTCGAGTACTGGCAAAATCAAACCACATTTTGGCTTATCACAAGGTAAAAAAAGCCCAAACCAATGACATAATCCATCAGTGGTGTCACCCAAATCAGTACCCTTAAGTTGTGACCCACTCACCCGTGCCAACTAGGGACAGATGCCAGTGCTTCTGACAGAAACTCCTCTATTGAATGCATGGAACAAGACAAAGGAAGCCCACGCCTGTTTGCACTGTGTTTGCTTTGTTCCTGTTACAGTAAACACAGGTTCTGATGTAGAAGACAATGAGGTTCCACAGTCTTGCTCTTTCAATAAGGTTTCCTTTTCCAGCTCCTGACTTGCAAACTGGACAGTGGTGCTTGTGTATGAATAAATGTCCTCTTTCAGTCTGGTGTTCAACTGCAACACCACTATGCTTTGTTCAGGGGAAAACCTTTTAGGGCTTCAAGCACAATAATGACCTCAGAAAAGAGACATGGCACATACATGTTTTTATCAGTTTACAGACAAAAAAGGAAAGAAGAAAAAAAAACAACCCCAAGGAAAAGAAATTGGCTGAAGATAGCATTATATGGAGCTGGATTTGACATTGCTTCCAGCAGTGACTGTGTATAGCTGCTGTGACTGCGCCAAAACTTAGTCCCTGACTTTCTGGAAGTTCCTATTTTATAGGACGAAAAAAGCTACTGTTAAAAATGGAAAAGGATCCCGTGGTAAAGATGCTTTTTAAACTATTCCTGACCTTCTGAAATGACGAAGGAGACTGTGCGCGCGTGCTCCTGTACATATGGAATGAGTGATGGGAGGGAACAGACTATGGAAGTGAGCTTGTTCCTAAACTCCTTAAGTGTGAAAAACACAATATTCCTGTTAAGTAGTTCTATTTTCTCCCTCTTTTTGAAGTCTTCAATACTGCAATAAATCAGAAACTGTTTAAACAAGAACAAGAAGTTGGTAGACAAACAGAGGCTAGTGGGACTTTGATATCTGGTGCAGCATCATGTAACCTGCTAGTATTTAGGCAAATTATACTTATTTAACAAATAATTATATTTGGTAACAATAACAAAAAAAGATACCTTTTTGCTCTTAGAAAGGGTCATCCTTTTCACCATACTTTGATAAACAACCCTGAGAATGCAACTACAGGGAAACTTTCTCCAGCCAAAGGAAGCCATCAGCTATGAATCAAACTCCCTGCCATACTCAGCAACAAAAAAGAAAAGCAGATCAAAACAGTGATGCACAAAATCCAGGTGAACATGACTGAAAAATCAGGAAGTCATTTCATTGTATGTCTAAAAAAGAACTTCATCATTGCAAAGGTCATTTTCTGCAAGTGGGGAAACGCATCCATTATGGCAGCTTAAGCTATATAGCAGGGGCATGGAGTATTTTATTGTGTGCTCAGCAGCAACAAATGGAGTAACAATGGGAATAGTCTAATAAATCTTAACAGAAGTCTCACAGGCAAAGTACATTGGTACACATAATGAATATGCAATCCAGTAGGGGATTAGAGATGAGAAACAATACATGCAAACAAATACTTTACATGTGTAAAAGTTGCTAATTAACGGTTGCAGAAGACAACTATTTTTCATATTGCACCAACAAAGAACCGATTTATAAACATTTGATTCAGACAAACTGATTTAAATCAAGATTTGTGCAAATCTTCAGATTCAAATTAAACCTTGTGCTTAATGTTAAGCAGCACTCAACAATAGAACCACTTCTTTCTTTTCTGGAGAGGTTAGAGGGAAAACCATCTCGGGGTGTCGTTTTCCATTGTTTCATAAATGCATCTCTTGTTCTCTTTCCTTCTCCTGCACACTGATGAAGTGCCAATTTTTGGCTGTGGCAAACGTAGCATAAATAGTGCAAATCACTTGTATGAGCTGGGGATGTTGAACCCTGCCATGTTTGAAACTCTGTAGATTGATGTGCATGTCAAGAAGTCTTTCGGTCCAATACTTTGCATGACTAATGTTAACAGGCTATCTTTATTAAAAAAAAAAAAAAAAGAATCTACAATGAACTTCTCTAAGTCAAATAGCTCGTGCAGACAACCAGTATTGTTCAAAATTAAATACCTAATCAGAGAGCTCTAATGCTGACTTAATGATTAAATAACACTCTAAACTCAACTTAAAAATAATAACAATAAAAAATGTGTAAAGGAAAGGGAGGGAAGAAGTAGAATTTTTTATTGGAGACATGAGATTAGATTTCTTTAAGATTTCTTTAACTTCGAATTATACCTGTACAATAAATAAACATATCAAATCCAAATTCTCCATTCAGTTTCTGTGGTCAAATATTTGACCAATGATACCATTTTTCCACTTAATTTCAATCTCTTACTAAAAAAGAAAATAAAAAGGGCTGGTTGAATCAGGCATATATCCAACTTGTTCCTCTGGTTGAACTGAGGCAAGAACACGTGGCGACAGTCTAGACTCAGGAAAAGAGAAGTTCCCCTGTCCTTCCTGCAGCCCTTCAAAAAAGAAAGAAGCTTGCAGACTGTGTCATGACAGGACATGTCAGGGTGTAACCTGGGCAACATGTACATCTCTAGATATTGGCTGTGTCTGCACAGTGTGGGACAGTAAGAGCAGCCATATAGATGAAAATACTTGGTGCTGAGAAGGCCATGTCTTTACCAGACACATTTCAGGGTTTTTCTTTTAACTCAGGATAAGCTAACCATTATTACTACTAAAAGCATGAACAGAAAGTTACTATATGGAAGGGTCATACTCATAGCTAGACTTCATTATAAATGGGTTTACAGCAAAATCTGCATTCACCTGGGGTTAATTGAGCTCCTACCAAAAGTTCAACAGCACCTGGACGACAGTTTAAGAGCAGACACAACTCCCATTAACATGAGAAGGGAATGAACCAGCCTATGCTTCCTACTGTAGGTAGCTGAACTCCCCCTCCGTTTTTAGTTTGAGTTGTGACTGAGCTATCAGGGTTTTTGTAATTTTTTTTTTTTGCTGTCAAATTGAGGATGCCATCTTGTAGCTGTTTTTATAGCTTTTACTCAGAAGTTTATCTATGAATAAAATTTAGAAACTTTGGTTCTATATAGTGCCAGCACCCAGAACCAGAACCTTTGCATTGTGAAGCCCAGAGGATGTTATTGTCAAAAAATCCAGTTTTGAAGCCCTTACATTGAAAAGTAAGTACTCATACAACTTATTACACTAAAAGGGCGTTAAGAAGAAGGGCTATCACCCAGGACCTCTGGCAACACTAAAAACAAGAAGGAGAGATGCAAAGAAATTTGCCTTGCAGTGGCCCGTCAAAGGAGTATTTGCTGCTGTGGGGAACATCTACAACATCAAACTTATGCATGACAGAATCCTTTCATGTGATAGAATTTTCAGCGTTAGTTCTTCTGATCTCCAGCACACCGAGAAGACTTTGAAGGCAAAAGAAGGATAATCACAATCAACAGAGGTGATCTTATTTATCCTAGGTGCAACAGAGTACCTTAATTCTGAATATATAAGCTTCCTTAATGAGGAAATGGAACATTACCAGTACTCCATCATTGTTGAAATGTATATAACTCACATATTGATCCTTGCTGGTGATTTTTACTGCTCTTCTAAACTGTTAGTTGTTGGCACTTTCCTGGCTTGAGATATTTTATGTTAGTCTTGAGATACTGAGCACAGAACACTGGTTTGCTAAAGTCCATTTCTAGTTCTAATTTCTTTCAGTAAATGGAAAATATTTGACCAAAAAAAGAGCCTTTAAAGTCATGTCAGGTTTTGATTTTGTTTTTATTCGTGGCACTAACAGACATCAATATTTTACAATATATAATATATAGTCACATTAAATGCAGATGGCTAAATATTCTCGTGCTTTCAACAGTCCATAGCTATACATTTTAAATTCCAGCTTAAAGAAAAAATCTGCCACCACTGTAGTCTGTGATTATAAAAATGTAAATATACAAACTTTCTCTTCTTCAGTTTCATTACAATATAGGAAATGTGAAAAAGCATTTTCATTTTTTCATTTTAAGTTAATCAATTTAATGAAATATTTTCAGAATATGTACAACAACAAATACCAAAGTAGTGAACATTTGAAAAAGATGCTGCTATAAATACTTGTGAGACAACATATGATAGCCATATGAATTAGAAACCAAGGGCCAACTTATGCATGACCTGAAATATAGACCACAAAAGTCCTGGATACGGATATAAACAAGTTCCACTTCATTTTACAGTGCAGAATGAATTCTACATCTTGGACCTCTATACTCTGACTCTTATTTAAAACCTTCACAGTCTGTTGCAAATAGAGATCCTTTAAGGTGGCTCAGTATTTTTGAAGTGCCATGTTTGTTACCAGGGTTCAGCATATCTCTGCACATTAGCATTCTATACGTCATATCCCATAAGTAACTTTTCAATAGACACTGTCTGACATTCATTATTGATTGCCTGCTTTCTCAGAGCTCCAGTAGAGAGACAAACCAAATTTAATTTTAAAAACCAATGACTCCAGCACATGACAATTTAGGTAGCATAACTTTTTTCGTGTGATTGGTTTTTATAGATCTTTACTCTGGTTTTCATCTGAATCGATTACAGCCCTTCTTGAAATCAAAAAAAGAAGCAAGTAAATAATTTGACATAGTTACGTATTTTTAGCAGCTGGAAATGAGTATTACTTTTCAGATAGCTAGCAAAGCTTTTCGTTTTGCCCATAAACACAATTAAGTATTAACACAGGACTGCACAGTGTTTATATTCTTATTAACCTGCCAACAAGAATAGTTTATTGGCAACCTTAAATATTCAGAGGCAAAACACAATTCCTTGGCACAGAAGCTTTACAGCAGAACAACATATTTTCCCCTTAGAACCATTATGCAGGAACACACAGAAAATTAACTACAACTTATTTTGGCTTGTAGTCAAGAGAATAAACTAAACTTCTTGATGTTTTTTGCCACTTCAGACTTTGAATGATGATTATGGGTGCATACAGGGTTAGATTTTCCAGTTACCTTTTCTTTTTTATGTGATTCAAACGAGCAGAGGGACCTGTAACAAAGAAAAGCACATGATCATTCAAGATATTTTTAAACCTCCAACTGTTGACACTGTTAACCAAACATTCTCCCGTGGGGCTGTTCTCAAGCTTGGTCTCTTCATCTGCTCCTTGAAACTATTTAAGCTTATCTGCTTTTTTTCCTAGCTATATCACTTGGTCTAATGAAAAGTGCTATCCTTCCCTAAAAAAACCCACACCTCATACATTCTTAGGTATTATGTTTGCAATTGTGTTATTTCTGGAGCATAGGTGATGCATTTTTCTGTGAAATTCCTTCATTTTGTGGAATGAACAGACGTCCAGGCTGCAAGCATGCAACATCTGTCAGTCAAAACCTGTTCTGTATTGGTTAGCTGTCACTGGCCATAAAAGTCAATTGATGAGTACTTTACTTCCTGATTGAATGAAGGAAACTCCCAGTAGCTTTGATTCAGGAAAACACTTAAACAAATGCTTATCTTCCTTCCCAGTTCTTGGGTCATCTGCACATATGTTTAATTTTAAATACATATGCTAAGGTGCTCTTCCAAATTCAAACTTACTGAGCTTTGATTCTATCAGAGAGATATACATTAAGGTCACCACAAAAGCTGAACAGGAATAATGCATTTGATCAAGTCTAATTTTTCCATTTTGACCCTTATTCTTGAGGAAAAAAATAGCTCATGGTATAAATTATTAGCGAGGTGAAGAGTTCAAATTATGCTTTATCTTGCAATTCAAACAGAGTAACAGCATGCAAATGCTGGCCTCTCACTGTGCATGGGAACTAGAAGCCCTTTACAGGCTCATTTGATTACCTGTATATCAAGCTTGGCCAACCTTATCGTTGGGCCTCCTGCCCCATTTCCAGCATACCAAAGCCTACATCAACTGTGGTTTTGAGTCTGTAATTTCTTTCATTGCACCCACAGACACTGATGATAAGAAACAGTATTTGCTCATTCACAATTATACTTCTCTGCTTATATGAGAAGAATAGTCCACTGCTTGACATAAAGGTATGGAACTAGGCCATGCTTCCTAGAAGACACTCAGCATGCCATAATTCTGATCGATGCATTACTTGTTGACAACCAACTCCAAATTATCCCAGAGAACACAGGGACTCATTGCAATTGGTGCAGTAATTATCTTACCTGGCTCCTTTGATTGCCAACAGAATGATACACTGCACGTATCAAGAGCTGACGTGACCTAATGCTGATGCCAAACATCACCATGAATGCTTGTGGGAACTGTGATAGAGCCAAATTAATTTTTAAAATCTCAGTGAACAAACAGAAAAGGCTCCAATCTTTACTGGAAAATGTGTGGAATCTGCAGAATCTCCCTTGCACATACCATTAAAAAAAATGATCTAAAGCAATCACTTTACCAAAGGCAATAGCCTGTTCTTCAGAGATATAACTTTCTTTCCCCACCATGTGCAGACACATTCCCATTTCTACCAAATCCCTGCGTACAACTCTACCTAAAATGAGTGTATGGCATATAAGTTAAAGCAACTTTTATAGTTCCCTTTTGTTCAGTAAGATTTTTAATCCTGCATGGACTTGTGCTGCAACTATACCTACAGCTAGACATCTAATGGGTTATTTGCATGTGTAGTTATGGGGTTTTGTTCCACAAATAACCATGGTAAATCCCAGGGCAAGTTACATAAACACAAAAATATACATGCATTGATATAGAGAATTTCAGACATCTAGCATTATTTTGCACTTTATGAGATGGCAAATAGGAGGTTAAAAACTGCACATATAGATATTAACTATATGACATTGTTTGACACGAGGGAAAACACTAGTTCACTTTTAAAACCAGAATGTTAAATGGTACAGCTCTACGGCCTGAGTTTTGTCCATGAGAATTAGCCAAAATTTGGTCTCAGATGAGCTGTTTACTTCCTAGGTCAACTGATTCTCCTTTGCACGTAGGGCAGACCCCATGGCTGGGACAGCCTCCTTGCTAGTGAGACATGTTCATTTCTTGTAAGTAACCACCAAAGGCACCAGGGAACCCATCATGGCTGGTGGCTTTACTTGATGCCAGCTCCCTGACTTGCTGTTATACTTTGGATGTGTTGGACATGTGTCAGGTTCCTTGACAGACCATTTCAAAAACTGAAGAAAAGGGTTACTTCCTTGCACATTGTCAAGTCTTCTCCAGGTTAGTAAATTCACCCCACTCCTGTAACACATCTGTGTCTCCCTTCTTTTGGGTAGGATCTGTAGTGTAACCACTTTCTGGCAGGTCTTTGAACTGCCCTGCACTAGGGATGAACCATTTGACTGAGCAGGCTCAACTGAGCTTGGCACCTGCAAGAATTTTCCTTCAGGAGACTCTGGTCAGCAACAGTGTGCAATAAAACAGAAGCCATTTCTTCAAAACAAAGAGTGATTTATTTGTCAAAACAGGCACAGTACTCCAAAAAAATGGATTAAGGGAGAACGAGGAGAGCTATGCATATACTACCTTACCTCTACTTGGCATTTCCCTCAAGCATGTATTTCTGCTCTGGTTTCTTTTGGCTGACCCAATTAGAGACTGTGCTGTGCAGACCCTGACTCTCAGCTAAGCAAGGTCAGCCTGCAGCAACTTCTCTCCTCATTTCCTGCATAGCAAATCTTTTAACCTTAAAGTTCATGACTTTAGCAAACAGCTGTGTAATCAGGGGAGGAGTGGAGGAGCTGCCTTTTCACAGATATTACTTGAGCTCAAATGTTTGTTGGGATGCTCCTTATCTAGGCAATTGGTTGCTTTTTACATTTGCTTCCCTTGACAGCTATGTTTGATCTACTTCCATTGCAACTAACCCCACATAAATAAGCACCGAGTCACACATAATTATGCAACACAGATTCTTCCCAGTTCTCTATAATATTAGCTAAATAAATGACTTTGCTGTCAGCAACACAGATTTTTCCCAGTTCTCCAAAATATTAGCTAAATAAATGACTTTGCTGTCAGAAGCCTTTGTCCCAGAAGACTTTGAGAAGACAATGGAAGAGAAACAGATGCCATTACTGAACTGAACTACCTACTCTGCTGTCTAGTTGCTGCAACCAGAATCTTCCAGAAAGCAAAGCCAAGAACAGTGCTGTGCTCATATCTCCAAATCTCAAGATCACAGAACTTTGACAGAGGAGGCAAAACAAACAAAAAAGTTTGCTTCAGCCCTGGCACAAAGCAACCTGTCAGCCACTGCCTACAAAAAACTCAGTGTTCCTTAGACACGGGTAAAGGAAGAAAACACTGATATTCAGCAATTATGTATTCTCTCTCCTCTATGGATTCAACTTTTGCTGTCACAAGTTGTCCAGCGGCAGGGAAGGATCAGAATTTGGCTCTCAATATAATGCATAAAACTAGAAGAGATATTGAAACACACTGGCTAGAAAGCCTTTTCAGAAATCTGACAACATTTTACTTTAATCAGTTATCAAGGGCATGAGATCTCAGATGTCAAAGTGCTATGATGACTTTGGCATAGATAAGACTAGCTTGCATATCCAATATCTGGAAGGACAGCACAGTAATAAGAAAATCATACTCTGTCTTGGACAAAACACTGCTCTCTTTTATTTTCATAAGAGACCTATATAATGAGATGTACTCTTCTGTTGTTTCAATGTCAAAAGTAGCAAAAATTATTCTGTCTTGGAAATGATACAAGACAGGCACAGTATTTAGCAGAATACATCAGTCTATCTGGTGTACTTTCATGACCTGCACTGGTTATCCAAGTGTTTTGAAATAAATCCCCGAAGATATGATAAAGACTTGTTTTCATGAGTAGAGATATGGGTCCCCTCAGAGACTTCTGCAAGAGCAATGCAGTTGGAAGAATAAGAAATTTGGAAGTATCTAGAAAACAACTGCATGAAGTACCCTTGAATGTCCAAGTCCCATTTTTTTCTGTCAGTTGGTGAAGTGGGGAAATAAAGGCCTGACTTCTTCATAATTTGTAGTCTTAGAATCACAGAATTTCTCAAATTGGAAGGGGCCCATAAGGATCACTGAGTCCAACTCCCTGCTCCTCCCAGGACTGCCTAAAACTAAACCATATGACTAGGAGCAGTGTCCAGCTGCTCCTTCAACTCTGTCAGGCTTGGTGCTGTGACCACTTCCCTGGGGAGCCTGTTCCAGTGACTGACATCCCTCTGGGTGAAGAACGTTTTACTACTGTCATACGAACTTCCCCTGACACAGGTATGTTCCGTTCCCTTGGGATCTACTGCTGGCCACCACAGAGAGGAGACTGTGCCCACCCCTCAGTTGCCCTCCTCAAGGAAGACACTGACTGCAATGAGGTTTCTCCTCAGCCTTCTCCAAGCTGAACAAACCAAGTGTGAACTCAGGTCCTCCTCAGAAATGTATGCATATCATAGATGTAATTTTTCACATGAAAAATTAACTGCACATCCAGATTCCTGATGTAATCAGAACATGCTAACGTAAATTTCCCTGAAACACTGATTTGTTTGTGCCATTTGTATGATTCTATGGAATTTCTGGTTTATCAGAAACCAGATTTTTTGGACAATTTTTGAATGTTAAAATTTGAGTACATTTTTAAATTATTTAAAAGAGGACCAGTGAGCAAGGTTAATGTCTATTTACACATTTATGGTTGAGATCAGTTAACTCATGTGTTGGGAAAACTACATCTGCTTTTCTGTATTCCTTTAAGTCTTTGGATCAAAGTCTATTCTTGGATACTAGCGTAATATTGGGATGCCTCCATTCAGGACAATTGATCTGGTTCTCCTTACCAAGAAGCACACTGGAACTTGAGATTGGGAAGAAGAAACTTTGATCAAAGAGACAAGTGAAGTTACTCCAAAAATTACGCACACAGGCAACTGAGCATTTAGCCACCTGGGAGTTGACCGATTCCCATCTAACCACAAAAGTGAAACACACATCATTCAATTAACAAAGTTCAGGCAGACATTAAATTGACCTCACAGTTTTACTAATAGCTCTCAGCACATGTGATCAAGGTTTAAGTTTTGGGAATCAAGGTCTAGGACACACTACTGAAATTAGGAGAAAATATTTATTTATACTCACTTCAGGGTCTCATATCTGATCTTTCTTAGGCTCACCTTCTATAAAGGACATCCAGTATTATCTCACATAATACAGAATGAAAAGGTCATGAAAATGCCTTCTGAAATTAGAGTCATGCTCTTGATGGTCTCTTTAATAAAACACATTGTCTGTTCACATGGTTGCATATATGCACGGGTGTGTTTCATTAGCTGTTCAAAGGTTTCAAATACATTTGATTCAGTTAGAGGAAATAGTGCATGTACCTTCTTCTGATGGAATGAAGAAATTTGTGCCTGGAACAGCTCAAAAATAGTTCTGAAAACACAGCAAGCATGGGTTGTTTCATCCACAGTAAAACATAAAAGCACATTTACCTTTCTTAACTTTGCTGCTCCAGCACCAGAGCGAATGGCCTCCAACAGGGCTTCTCTTGCCTCCTTTGGATTACCTGAAGCTGTGACAGAGGATTTAGGAGCTGTTGCTGACAGTTGAATAGGAGGTGGTGGTGGCGGCTGGGCAGGGGCAGGTGGGATACACAGCTGCTCTTCCTGAAGGTCTTCTGCCTTCTGCAAGGACCGTTCTGCATCCCTAAAGTGCTGCAGCTCTTGGGAGGCCAGTGAGGAGATCTACTCATCATGCAGTTGAAAGAAGGTGGTTAATATCAAGCATGGCTAAACTGTAATTATTTGACATTTGATGCACTTTCAGTACCCCCATTTCACTTTTCTTGGATGATGTGAAACCCGTAGAACTTTTGTTTGCTCATGGGGTTGAACATCTGTTACTACTCACTCACATCACTCAGCTGGGCTGATTACCAGCATTGAGAACTTGGCACCGAGTCTGTCTCAGAAACTCAATCTTTATTTACTGTGAGCTTCAGCATCCTGTAACTCTTCTTGGCATGTAAGGTAAGAGAGAAAGTTGGACTTGGTATTAATTTGGAAACAACCACAAGGGTTTTGGAATCAAGGAAGATATATTATGGCTGCAGTAGCCACCCAGGAATATGATTACTTTTTGCAGTCTGGGCTGCACAGAACTAATCTCAGATGACAGGGAAGCTCTTCCAGATCTGAGCTCTCAGACATAGCTTCACTGAAAAAAAAAAAGCCATTAAACCTAAAATTTCCAGCCATACTTTAAAAAAAAAAAAAAAAAAGACCAGAGAGAGCCACGTGAAAGCACTGAGAATGAAATCAATTGATTATTCTTCCAAGTGTGTTTCTGTGGAATTTCAGAAACTAAAATTTCTGCACGAATTACCAGCTTGGAAACTCATCCTACTTTAAATGCACGCAGGCAAAGAAGACAGTCTTTCAGAATAAGCCAGCTTTTCCACCAACTGTGTCAAGAGATACTTTTGCCATTAATACCATTACTAGTAATAATCATGATGAATTGTTAGTAATCATTACAATTCAGCAACTATTAGGAAATTCAGTACTATGGGCCAAATGTTTCCAAGCAGATCCATTATAATTCATTTCTCAGACAAACTGCAGCACAGAGCTTCTGTGATGAAAAATTAAAGGATACATCTCCCCTAAAATAATCCACAGAGAGCTCCTGAATTCCTTCCCTGTACATATATATACACACAATATATATATGAGCATCATGTCATGTTAGGTAAAAGGCGAACATTTTAGACAATATGAAAGGGACAGCACATCTGTATTGCACCCTGTGCACACACAAACACACTGATTTTACTAGCACAGGTGACATGGTGTGAAAAAGAATACGGTTTCTAGGCAACTCCCTTTAAAATCATGGCAAAAACTTCTGTGCCAGAGGAAAGTATTCCAAAAAGTCTCTGTGATGACTTCATTGTCAGAGCCTCTTTTACACAAATTGCTATTTATTCCTAATGAATGCAGAATGCGGTTAAGTATGTGTGAAGATTGCTGCTGCTTAGCACATCCTGCTCACAGGCTCAGAGGAAGCTGTGCCCTACCTGCAGCAAGGGCAGTAGGATATTTGAGGGGTGAAGTAATTCCCTAACACAGGCAAGAGAATTTTTCTATCTCATGCCAGCTATCTGGATATGTGCTAATGAACTGAGTCATTGCTCGAGGGAAATGGGAACCTCCTTGCCAAGGACACATCTTTGGCCGGATTAGTCTACTGAGTGAAAACTAAGGCTAGAACAATGCAGGTTTTGGCTATTAGGAATAAGAGATGCTTTAATGATTAGATAAATCTTTCAGAGAGAAAGAATCATCCTGCTGTGGTGAATGTTGATGAAACATCAACATCAATTACTTGCATACAACTTGCACCATGTTAGCAGATAAACAGCATGTGTGAAGAAGCCCTAGTGTCTTTTCAGGAAGTTGGGATTGGATATATATGGTAGGAAATGCAAATGTATTAATCCAGCTGCAAAATCCTAAAGTACAGCTTCTCCGTGCGGAGAAGCTGTGCATACCCCATCCCTGCTGGTGTTCTAGGCCTGGTTGGATAGGGCCCTGGGCAACCTGGTCTAATGGGAGATGTCCCTGCCTGAAGCAGAGGTGTGGGAACTGGATGATGCTTAAGTCTTTTCCAACCAAAACCATTCTAAAATAAGACTCCACCTAAATGTGAAAATGATGAATATTTAATGTCTTCTATGTAGACTCCCTCTAATTGGTTTGGATTTCTACACACTTCTTTGTAAGCTAAAAGCATACTATTTGAAAGACTTCTATGTTTTATAGCAGAGAATTGGATAGAATCTGCTACGCTCTCTGCCTAAGTCAGATCTGGTCTTCTGGGATATGGTTACCCCTTCAATTTCTCTCTTTGCAGCAAAACGTTTTGTTTGTGGGATATTTGGGTTTATTCAAAATACTCAGAAGGAAAAGACTGCACTTCAAAGATCACTTACCATCTTGATTCCTTACCTTTTTTAGCTTTGAGGTGCCACTGTGGCCTCTAATTGCTGCTAGTAGGGCTGAGCGCTCATTCTCTGGCTCAGTGTATGAGGGTTTCCTGGGACTGCCATTTAGTGCACTGTTTGAAACCTAGAATATAAAGGGAATAAACCTCACATTGTTATTAGATATTTACTTAGAGATAGCTTGGAAACACTTTTTAGCACTTGTACCAGAATGTAAACTATGAAGACTAATCAGTTTGTCTTTCTTTGGGCCTGCTTGTAAAACCTTATTCACGCTGAACAGTAAGGGTATGTGAAGATAGTGATGCTATACTTAGAGATGCAGCCCACATCCCATGAGCATGAAGCCAGTGGCATACTGTTATCCCCTAGTAAAACAAAATGTAATTTTCTTTCACTGCAGGTATTTACAAGTTTTCTCCACACTGTGTGTTCCTGTTTTTACAAAACACACTGAAATGAGGGTTTGGCTCTTAGACTAACCTCAATTACCTCTCCTTTATCTGTGTCTATGCACCCTCTGCCTCCTCCAGCTAGTGCAGCACCCATGATGTTGCATAATACACAGGATGTGCAGAACAAGCACCAGCTTGGTCTGCATTTTGCCATTATAAATTTTTCAAACGCCTTGTGTTCTCTGGCTCACCAGCAACTGTACAAGCTACCAAACCTCTGGTGCCTGACAGGGTGAATATAGGGCTCTGCAGTCTGATCAGGTTAAAAGAGGTTTCCACTTTACCTTTCTGAGTTTCTCCTTTCCCCCTCCTGTTTGAATGGCTTCCATTAGGGCACTGTGCAATGATGTGTCTTTTGGAACTGGCTTTTGGATGACAGGCTTGAACTTCTTCTTTGGTCCAAAAATATTGGTCTGCACATTAACATCCAGTTCACCAACAGTATTAACATCTGAATCATCAGGTTTCTCCTCCTGTTCTGACTCTGCATTTGCTGCTGCACCATTTAGCTCAGGTGAAGCTTTAGGTGAACTAACTTGTACACCATTAGCAGGACGCCATTTGGTGACTCGCAAAGATGAGCTGAAAGAGAATGGGACTCCTTGAAGATCAGGAGACTTAGGAGATGAGGCTGAATTAGTATGGGTCAAAGTCTCATATTTCTGGTCAAACACAGTCTTTTTCTCTGCTACACTTTGTTTGCTGTTTAAACCATGATCATCTTCTGTACTGTTGTTATCCTTTGAAGAGGATTTAGTAAGTGGGACACTTGCATTCTTTTTATAGAAACTCACAGGAGTTGCTTGATTTGGTGCCCTGATATTAACTACTTTGTTCTCCATGCCAGAATTATCACCAGGTGTAAATCTGTGGGATGCCTTCTGACTGCACGTAAAAATACTTGAAAGTGTTTCTCTTGTTTCTGCTGATTCTGTTTCCACAGGGCTATATTTGGCCACAATAATACATCTTTTTGGTGAAACTTCTGCTTCATTCTTAACCTCTCCTGCCCCTTGCTTGTTTTCATCTTTCTCATTATATTCCATAGTGTCAGATTTAAAGGTAGTTGCACTGATGTGTCGTGCAATGGCAGAGGCAACATACTGACTTGAAGTTCTCCTGTGTGGCTTTATGAACGGGAGTTCCAGCTTGTCCTTGCTAACAGCTGGGGCTGCTGATGGTGTCACCTGGCACTGTGTAGCTGAAAGAGCTGGTTTGGTCCTTTCATTCTCAGACTGCCTTTCAGCTACCTGGGTAGTAACAGTTTGTGATGCTGCAGGTTTTGGAGCTGCAAGACAGGTAGGTTTGTGTTCATGTTTTATAGTAAAGGACTTAGAGTTTGTGGTGACTGCTGACTTTTTAGGAAAATGCTCAGCAGAGTCATCACTTTGTTTTTCCATAGAACTTGACCTCCAGAATGCCTTCACCCTCCCAATATGAATTTCCTCACTTTCATCTGAAGAAGAACCTTGTATATGCTTACTAACACTGGTGTTTGGGCCTATAAGATTGCCTAGTTCATCTATCTTAATGGCACCAGTGGAGAGTGAAACTCCTCTATCAAAATGTCTTACTTCAGGTTTGGGAGGGACAACTTTAAAGGTTGTCAAACCCATTTTAGGTTCATAGCTTGATCCTGAATTCTGGGCACGATGACACCATGTGGGTGTTGATGGGACTTCTACCTCTGTTTTTTTTGCTGGTGGCCATTTGATTTCTAACTCTGATTTACTTTTTTTCAGAGATCTCTCCCTGCTACTACATTCATTAACTGGATTCAGCTTATCTTTTGCTGTACTGATTTCAGTTGTGGCTTTGGAGTGAGATGGACTCAGCTTGGATTTGCATTCCTCAGACTTCACACCATGTTTAGGAGAGGGTTCCAGTCTTAAGTTCTTTTCATTTCTTTTTTCAAAGGAGGATGTGAGAGATTCAAACATATCTCTCCTCTGTTCCACAGGCAAATGAATGAATTCATTTTCAGATGATTGCTGATATATTAGGTTCTTGCATACAGTTCTACCATCTGTGTGTCCCTTATCAAAGGAACCTGCATTGTTGTTTTTATTTGTGAAATTTCTTGCATTAACAGAGTCAGCTGAGATATTCTGTGAAACCCTAATCTCCATCTCTTGATTTTCATCTGAGTTAGAGGTGCTAACTTCTGGAGCATCATCTATGATGGTCACTGGAACAGAAATGGAAACATCTTGGGCGGCCTCAACTTTCCTTATATATGGGTTCAAAGCTTCACTGGTGTAGTCAGAGTCAGAGTTACTGACATCATCCACTGCTGCAAAATACACATACAATGTTACATACAGGCAATATTTAGGCAATATGACTACAAATTACACAGCCAGCCAGTACAAGTTTAAGCAAACCAGGTATTTTAGTTACAATTAAAGTAACAGGCTTTTTTTTATGCCCGTATTACAAAAAAAGGAGAAGTCTGTGTCTTTGTTATTGTCTGTTTGCTGATTAGGATCAGCAAAATATTCCTGCAGTCCTCCTGCTTCAGCCAGTGGGAAACACACAAATGTAGCTGAAAGCAGAATTTCATCTATTGTTCATACCTTATCTTTGACTAACTTATCTAAGTGATAAACATTTCACCACATGACTCCAAAGGAGAAACATTTCTAAGAAATAGCAAGCAACTCCAAATTATGTTTCCCAGACCTGGTTAGTAATAACAGCCCAGCTGAAGGATTTCCTTGAGCAAGCAAACAAAGAAACAGTACTTTTATTTTTTTCTCCATTCTTCTCACCCTTTATTACCAGTGACTCCAGAAGTCTCATTGTGCAAGAGGGCTATAGATCCTCTCAAAGTTGCTGGTATAAATCAAAGGTTACAACATAAGCTAAGGAACTGCGGTGTCTGAGAACTCATAAGAAATCAAATCAGACTCAAGTCCATTGCAGAAGTATAAAATGAAGATGGGTGTAAATTGGTGTGTCCAAAGTTAAAAAAGAAGTATTCAATGTCATTTGTTGACAGACCAATAGTAGAAAAATATTTTTAATTCACAGTAGGAAAAAGAGGAGCACAATATGACATTTTATCTCTTCCCACTGTTTCATGTTTTTCCATTTTTAACTTTTAAATGTGCCTGTTAACACAGAAGAGACACTGGGTACAAAAATGTTCCATCCTTTTCCACTTCATAATGATAAAATAAAACCAGAGATTCTTCATTAAACACAGAGCTAAATTCACAACTGATTTAGCTTCACTGAAGTCAGTGAAATTATGCTAAATTTGGCCTATAAAATGTGTCCATTGACTGCTGTTCATCTCTTTGTGGTAGAAGACACTGAAATACAATGACAATCTGATATGCAGATTGAAAAATATTCAGTGGGAGCCTATAAAGTGTGTCTGTCCCTGAAGCCAAGGAGGCACTTTGAGGGGGCCACATTCTACCTCACACTCATGAGTTGTTCCCTGTGATCTCAGTGAGAAACATATAGGATGTCTCAAGAGTACAGCTTGATTTTGCATCTACTGGCTGTGTCTCTGTCTTTTGTGCTTCTGAGGTTAACACACACTTTCCTACCTTCTAAATCTTCATCCAGGTCAGCCAAAGTCTGCTGGAGCTGTGCTGCAATGACTGTATCTTCATTCTCATGCTTCGCCAAAGCCCTTGCTTCATCTTGCCTGCTAAAGGAAAGAGGAGAAAATCATTGGGTCTCTCCGCTTTCTTTCTCTTTGCACTGTTGCTCTGAAACACACTATAATTTCAGCCCCTTTGCTGCCACTAGGGTTCTGAAACTCATTCCCCAAAGTATGAAAAATGTGTAGCCTTACACACAAACCACCATACTGACACATCCACATCTAGGAAAGATCTCAGTGGTGCTCGAGCATATCCAGTGTGTTGGTAATCAAAAAATTACAATTAATAAAGCCTGCAAAGAAATGGCTTCACTGTGAAGTACGCACTTCCGCTGGACTCAGAAACACAGCAGATGCCAGGACAAAGGTTTTGCATATCCATACAATTTTAAGGCAGACCACTAACCATCCTGTGTACCCGCTGTAACAATATATGTGCACCTTAATTAAATAAAAATTGCATGGTAATGAAAAATAAATACACCCAAAGTAGTGTTAGACAATCACTCTGCATCTTGAGGTGTGGGAGGGAGTGAAAGCAGTGAAACACATCTAGGGACCTGATTTTGCCAGAAAACTGATGAAACTGTACAATGACCTAAGAGAAGTCTGAAATCAGAATGAGTGCCAAGTGTTGATTTGTCTTATTAAAAGAAGAGAAGAAAAAGAAAATGAAACAAAAAAATCCTACTCCCTCCCCCCTAAAATTAAAAAACAAAACCAAGAACAAACAACAACAAACCAACAACAAAAAACCACCTGCATGGCAACCTGGTAAAAATCAAGTCCTCCTTCTTCTTAGAGGAAAATCTTGATCGGCAGAACATTTTTATCTAAATCATTGAAACTCTAATTTCACATTGAACAATTTATTTCTTTCAGTTACCTGACCCAAATTTAAGATGTTGTGGTCTGTGACACTGTATCTAAGATTTGCCCTTGTGATTAGCCTATTGAAAAAGCAGCTTTCCATTCTAGCCACACTTAAACTAACTCTAGCTGGGTGAAGCAGATTTGCCTTTTCAAGATCATACCTTTAATTGCACAGATACAGTAACAGATGACAGATTTTTTTGTTAGTTTACCAAACACTACCTGAAAAATGCCATTTTTCTTCTTCCCTTTAAGATAGTAATCTGAATAAAAATTCAGGTTTTTTTTTCCTGACATCGATTTAAATTTTGTCCAACAATGCAGCTTCATTTTTTGCTACTTTGTTTGATTTTTCCCTTGCTTGTACAAGGAGCAACTGAAAGGACATGTTGAGGCATCAGGTATTTTATTTTACTTCATTATTTATTTAGCATTCACCTCTCCTTTATGTCTTTTGTAGTAGTCCTGCAGCCTGATCTTTCTACTTTTACCTAAATTGCCTGGCACTTACAAAGCTGACTTCATGTATCCGGTAAAAATGAAAACAACAACATACACCTGAAGGAAGCCTTCCAAAACTGTCATGTGCACATTCTTGTGTATCTGAATACACAGATGGGAATAATTCAAGACAACAAGGCCTGATATACGACTAAGAGTTTTCCTAAACTGGAACCTAAGACAAAAATCAGAATTGGTTGTTTTAAACACAGAAGAAGAGACAGGGTGATCTGCGACTGGAATAAAATTTCTTCCAACATCTGCCACTGACCTGAGCTTTGACAGGCTTTGAACATCGCCACAAGCCAGTGTGATCTAATGATGCTCAGGCTCAACATCCACACTGCAAGATTCATGGTGAACTGAGTTTTCCCCCTGACAGATTACGAGGATGGTAGAGCAAATGAATTGAAGTCTCCAGTGCAGGCACCTGGCGCTGTAGGACTGCAGTCCTTCTGTGCCCTGAGGCATGCACGCACACACACATCCATAAATCAATGAGATTATTCATCTGAGCAATCTGACAAAAAGATTTACACTTATTGCAGCATCCAAATTGGGAGAGAAGACTGGCTAACAAAACTCTCAGTGTGAAGATGGCAGAAAGAATGAACTAACTGAATTTCATGTTGTTCTTGCAGTGGAAAGTTTCATAAAATTATTAAACATACTCTCCTCTTAATGCATTTTAAAATATTTTTTTTGCAAACTCAGAGAGAGTACTTCCAATGGGAGAACCAGTCAAACTGTCCACCAGCTAAGCAACAGGTCTATCCATCATGGAAAGCAAATACCACTTTCTTCTTTAGAAAGCTGGTCTTTCGAAATAGTTGCACACAGCTGGAGGCAAGTAAGTGACACACACTGAGACTCATTCTCTGACCTATTGTGGAGAAGTTGTTTCCAAAGCCTTGGAAGAAAAATCTGCAAACTCACGAGACCTAATTTCATGCAGGCTGTGCCAGCTCACAACCCTTTTGGGACCTGATTATATTTTCCTGCCTGTTGCCTGACTCTTCTACAGTGCAGCCAAAATTTGTATTACTAAGGCTGTCCGTGCTGGAATTTCTACAGGAAACAACAGGGTAGAGAATTTTATGGGAAATTTATCTCGAAAAACATACTTGGGATGGGAACAAGCATTCCTGGGCTTCAGACATGGAGTGTAGGTCCATTGCACTGCACTGACTGGTTCTTTTCTCATGTCTATCAGTGGGAATCTTTCAATGACTCCTCATAGCAAAATTATCCTCTCCTTGCTGGGCACAACAGTCAGCAGTGGTCTCTTTCATTATCCTCTGTGCACTTATGCAGTGACTATACATAATTTGCCTCTCAATCTCTGCTTCAATCTCTTTACTTAGACAACTGGGATAATATTATCCAATTCACAGAATTTTTCTGAAGGAAAGAGAACAATGCATTGAAAATGAAAGGATTCTTATTTGCTGCTACAGAGGGAGCTTCAGAAAAAGTAGATCTTTTATTTTGCATTTCTAAATCTCTAAAGGAACTGCTGTTCAATGCATCTCCAAACTCACCTACAAAGCAAGCCAGAAGGTATAGATTAATCACAAGGGCTTTTCTTAAAATTCTTACCACTGGGAATTTAGAATGGGCTGTGTGTTTTGTGAGGTGAAGGTCTGGTAGTTTCCAGTAGCTCACATGACTTACAAATATGCCTAACGAGACTCTTTCTCACAAGAAAAGGAAAACAAAAGGGCCTCAGTTTTTCTTTTTTCCATAGCCTTCTTCTCTTCTAACCCTACACACTTTTCTTTTGTTGACAGCTGTTCCGGCCAGAAGCCAAGAAAAATATGAGTTATTTCGATACCATGTTTTACATTCTGGATAAACATTACCAGTGGTATTTTCTCATACATGTGCTTTTTTTTTTGTTTTGTTTTTGACTTAGGGAAGAACTTGATAACCTTTACGCTGCTTTCCTGGTTAAAACATGAGGTGCTAAAAATACAGCATTGGTGAGCATTTAGCCCAAGCTCGAAATGGCAAATGTGCACGGTTCCTGGAAGCCTGCGCACATATTACTTATGTAGATTAGCAGAGATTTGTGCAAGAGCACAGAACGAAGCAAAGTGACTACTAAACTACAGCATTTAATGTTCCACTGAGCTCAGGCTACAACGCCTAATTACTCCTTGGCAGTCATTTGCGCAGTTGGAGACAAAATGAAACTTACAGCAGCATTTTACCAAATTAGTGCCATGGGAGACATACATTTATGAGAAGGTTTACATTCTAAGAAAGAGAGAAACATCTCTGATAAAACTAGTTGGAAATGCTGCATAAAAATAAACTGAAACTGGTGGTAGGACAAGGGATTTGCAATGAGAGAAGTTGCCATTTTGTTATAGTCAAAGTAGTTTTACTTGTGAATTCGTAAATGATAAATCTGACCCAAGTTTCTCCAAGCACTTCTTGGGAGTTCTGGTATGGCACCAGAGGTAGAGACCACACCTCCCACCATAACTGCTTAAATACAACACAGACTTATGTAAACTGTGGAGAAGGGATAAAAGGAGGCATTCAATTATCCAAATGCAGATACTTGGTGCCATTTTTGATGCTGTAGGATATTCAAGACATCTGTCTGGGGCTCTTAGACTTAATAAGGAAGATGTGGAAACTTGTGTACTACCTGAATGCCAGCAGGTAAGAAGAAACCTCGTAGTAGACAGTATCTCAGGTTAACTGAACGTGATTTGCAATCTCACTCATTTTGCACAATATTTGCTATACCAAAAGACTTGAGAGCATTGCTTCTGTGAACCTGTTACTAGGTGGGGTGGTAAGACAGAGCCATTGCAAATAAGTCAAATCCATTCAGGCACAATGTGCAGTAGGACATGCAGGGATGTAGTGACAACTGTCAGGCACATTGAGAGCATTCAGCTTCTCACATGAGCCTTGGGCAGCTACAAGGGACTGACCTACATGGAAAACTGACATGGTTACTCCAGTTCCAGAGACTGGGCTTTGGAACATTTAGGCTCCCCACCCAGCTCTGACAGTCATCCCAGTTTGGTCCTAGGGAATTACATTAACCCATCTCCATGTATCTAAATTTGTCCTCTTTGAAATGAATCCATGATATTCATCTCTTACACAAATGCTGCAAAGAGAAATGCTACTACTTTGTGTATAGATCAAGGTGGGTGTTAAAGTAGAGATCGATGCTGAAGGATTTTAAGTTGTAGGAAGTATGGCTGAAGCTTTTTGAAAACAACTTGCTATTCAATCAGGCCAGAAAGATGGCACTAAGTGAACTCAGGGTTTTATATATTCATTTTTGTGAGTGATGCGGCAAAGTATTCTTCAAAAGCGGAGGTAACTGTTTTCTGGATTAGCCAATGGTTTCCACAATCTTAGAGGTCACTTTTCCATTCTTTGCATTTCTTAGGCTAGGTAACTTTTTTTCATTTCTTTTCAAGGAAGTAATATAACTGCAGCAGGAGAGCAGCTAGTGCAAGTGTTGGACTTTCTAGTCACCTAAGCCATGACCTGACCAGCGATATCTTTCATTTCTACTGGCTCCTGTGAACTTGAGAATGAATTTTTAACTAAAGCCTGTTAAAATTCAAAAGCTGCAGACTAAACAACCAATTCAGGACTGGTTAGATAGCAAAGTCATCACTTGTGTTTGACGGAAGATTTCTGAAACTGGCAGGCAACTAGGAAAGGGAGAAAGCATATGGTCATATTTTGTTGAATACCAGATAACATTCTTTTCTATATTCTTAGATAGGCAATAAAAAAAAGCTGCACATATTTTTGAGAGCAAGGTACAGGTATCACTTCCATTCCATTTTTACTTTGTGTTCTGTTTCTAGTTCTGTGAAACTATATCAAACAAAGGTCCTTACACTGCATTTATATCTGTGCTGAATAAAAGTCATTGGAGATTGAATTTAACTATTTTTCAGTCCTGTAATACACAGGTCCAATAGTCTCTTCAGATATACTGCCACCCAATTAACAATAAGAACTTGAAAATAGAGGCAAGGAGGAAAATGATGCAATTTTTCAACAGCAGCTGGGTTTATGGTCCTTTTACATCTTTCCTCCATGGTTACTGGTCAAGAATCTCAATAGAAAGCAAACAAATACGCTTTTGCATAGTATAATTTTGTGTTCTAATGCTAGAAATCTCTAAGCTCGTGACATACCAGAGTGATTTAAGCTTCCAGAGTACATGACATATGTCAGTTCCAGGGTCCTGCTGCATAAGCAGCAGCTTGCAGTTGCCATACAGCTGGATGCACCCCCCACTCCGCCTCCTCTGGCAACAGCTTCTCAATAGGAAAGCCTGTAGGCAGACACAACTGCCAGAAATGGTCAGGAAAGCAGGCTAGCATGATTTAGATCTTAATACAGCCACATCACCTGTGCAATGTAACACTGTAAGTTAAGATAGTACAGTTAAATAACTTCTCTTGATTTACACAGAAAAACAGAAACAGAAAAGGACCAGAGCCGCCTTTTCCTGTAAGCCAACAGCAGGCCTTTAGCAACCCAAGCTGCTCTCTAATATTTAAAATATTCTACAGCTCCAAAGCATACAGTATTTTTCCAGTGGATGAGTTTAACAGAAAGGCTAATCAAGTATTCTTGCCCTAGAATGACTGTGAGTATCTATTACTTAACCATAATATCCATAATATCTTTCCTTCATGAAGATCTGCCAGCAAAAAACTGCACTAAAGTTTCCAAATTTGAAGAGTTTTCTGGAACAAGGGGAAAGGGAAAACCAGAGATAAGGAGGAAAACTATGCAAGAAGCAGAGGCTTGCAAATCTGTCAGACATCTGGGTCTTAATTAAACAATTTTTCTTCCCTGAGGTTCTCCCTGTCACTTTAACCCTTTCTCTAGTTTCCTACCCCTTGAAACTGTTCTCAAAAAAGTAAAACAGGCCTACCCAGTTAAAATAAAACCTATCCTATAGAGAAATAACAGAACTAAACTTTCTCTTGTTTCTCAGAGACAGTTACAAGTGACAAGTAATTATACAGAATGTGTTTGCGCACAGAGGTATATATAATACATACATACACTGCTATTTTTCACTGCAGTTTTCCTCTTTCCTTCCTGCCTTCTGCCACTCACTATTTTTATTTCTTCTGACCAGCTTCCACGCTGAATTCTCTCCAGCTACTGACTTCTCCTTCTGTCCTGTCCTTCCCAAGTGGAATACAAAACCCTGTAACATTTGAATGTGAATGGACTGAAAATTAAGCAGAACAGGTTCACCCACCCCTATCGTTTCAAGCTTTTGTTTTTAACTAACTCTTCAAAATCCAAACAGTTTAGTAGCAAACAGCAAGTACTTCTCAGGTTGGTAACTAAAAGAACTGTCCTCCCAGCAGCTTTGGCTACCCTGACCAGAGTCAAAGGTAACAAATTCTTCCAAGAGAAAGGGAGGAAATGGGATTATCTCTGTCCAGACCCACAGCATGAACTGCTCTCCGGAGGGTTCCCCCACCCCCACCCTATGTCCTCTACTAGCTGTACGTGAAAAAATATTCCTCTCTCATGGCTACTGGAGCAGACACTCAAGGGAGGGGAAAATCCCTTTCAGATATTTAGAAGGTATTTTGTCTTTTCATCACACACAAGGCCTGCATTTATTTATATCTTTATAACTACAAAGTTCCCTTCACATTTTAAAATGCTTTTATTTCTTAAACATTTCAATACATTTAAAATCTTTTCAGAATTAAAAAAAAAAAAAGTCTGGTATTTTCAAGTGTTTTTCCTTCTCTGACACACGCCAGCAGAACCACTCTTAAGAGTGACCCCCGCTAAAACATTGATTTCAGTTGCTTATAAAGTTGAGAAACTACACACCTCTGTGAGGTGACAGTCCACATGACAATTTATATCATGCCCATAATCATACTATTATTTTATTTCAACCACAACGTTTAAATGTCTTCCAATAACAAAGTTTGGAGGAAAAGGAGAGCTGCATTCTGATACATGAAATTCTATTTTATACTTGGCCCTCTGAAAAAGAGGTGGTCCTGGCATGGTCTGTTTCACTGTCTGTTCACTACTACAGAACATAGTCTGTTCACTACTCTGCCTTGACTCTCTGCCCATCAGCTCTCCTTCCTTAAAACAGGGAAATGCCAACTCTTCATATCACATGAGCACTGTGCAGAGAAATGAATTAAAGTCTGCACAGCATATGAATACCAGTGCAATGAGTAAGATAAAAAGAGCCAGAGGAAATGAAGTAGTCCTGTCTCCAGAAGAGAAATTGAACCGAGTGAACAGTGGCATATCTGTTTTATTAATTGAGTACTGAAACTTAAAAAGAAAATAAAATTGAGTCCCGTCACTGTAACCAGAGATGTTATCATACTGTACAAAAGAGGGGGAATTGATGTTAAAATGGGGAGAATCTAAGATTACACACAGAGCCTTAATATGGAAGTTACCTAACTTTGAGCTGAGCACATGACCTAGCACCCCTAATAATATTATTTTAACATAATTTTTAATGTGTAATTATTTATAAAGCTCCAGACAGTAGGTGTGCATGATGCTTTATAGGCATATAGAATTGTCTGATCCCTGCCCCTAGGAGCTTGCGTGATGACACCACAAAAGGGATGGGAAAAGAGGGGGTATGGGAGGACAGGGTTGCAACACTGTGAGATCATGAGATGTACTTACTGCAACATAAGCAACATTTCAGCTTCTCTGTGGTTTTCTTGTTACTCATTTAACACTATATATTAAAATTTGGTGAACAGATACATAGCACAAAGACATCAACCGTAAGAAAGGATATGAATAAAGAGAACTATGTAGTACAATGTTCAGACTCAGCAGTTAATATTAAAAGATTCACAGGCAAACGTTGCGTGTAGTCAATTATTTATATGGATTTAGCCCTTGGCACCTCCAGCTGAGGTCTAGATTCTGCTCCACCAGGCACTGTACAAATGTATCGTAATATATGATAGCTGTGTTAGGGTTTTTATCATAAAAAAACCAGTCAGTGTCAGAAGGGGATCTCACAGGCAGAGAGACCGAGACGGTTAAACAGGTTAGAGGCAGAGCTAAGAGTAGAACTAGAGTGTTTTGACATTTGTTTTGATATTCTAATTGCTATTTAGTATGTGTATTTAGATTATGATTACATGAACAAGAATCCCCAAACCAAACAGAAAAGAGTGCATTTGCTAGTTTCTACCATGAACAGAAAATTAAAACCATAGAGGAAAGACCTCAGCTTGGAAACCCTGGAATCCATGTACCTTCTTTTACAAATTTCTGTTTCTGTGCTCTGGGAACTGAAGTAGATTGGAGCTCTGCTGTGCTGTCATATTTGTTTGTGCAAAGCCCGTGGTTGGTGTAATTTCTGATTCTGGCCACAATCTTACCCTGCTATGTGCTGACAAACATATCCCACGTCAGATACTGTACCCTTAAATGCTCACAAGTTTTCTCAACTTCAGCAGCAGATGAAGACCCTGCTGTGATATTCTAATGCTATCAGGCATTACAGCCACACAGAGACCACCTAGGACATCCAGCAAACAACTGCAGAAACCCTAAGAAAAAATTAATTTAAAACAAAGCATACAACTAATTAAAGGAAACAACATGGCAAAATATTCTCAATCTCCTGGAGCACAGGCTAACTCTTTGGAGCAAACCTAGGTAAGAACTGTGGACTGTAAGATTCTGCTCTTCATTGCAGTTTTTTACAATGGATGGGCAAAATACTACCTGGACTTTTTTTACAGCCCTTCACACTCCAAATATAATTTGTTTCCACTTTAAGGGTACTTTTTACAATCCATAGAATATGAAATTATTTTAGTACATAGCACTATTAATTCTTAGAAATTTGTTATTTCACTGGGTGAAAAGCCTGATTTTTAGTCAGTTTTACAATATAAAAAACCTAAATATTTCCATTATTCTTATTAATATTTTTTCCCCAAGCCTTAGTCAAGTTAGTCACTAAATAAAGTTTCTGGCTTCAGTAGAGCTCAGACTCAAGGAGAACTCAGTCTCACTGCTGCTATCCCCTACTACTTTACAGTAGCAAAACGTTCTTCCAATTTCTTTGTTCTTATCTTCCTTTTAGAATTGAGTTTAGATCACTAGTGTACAAAGTAGAAAACAGAAAGGAAGGAGCAAACTCGGCGTAAAATTTTCCTTTATATTTTGTAGCTTATGGAATGTACTTAAAACTCTGTATAGCTTGGTATTGGTTGTTCACATGATGTGCATTTTGACTTGTCTGGGGATTTAAGAGGCTAGTTTGGTCCTGAATTCATCAAAGAACTATGCAGAATTTCTGAGTTCTCAACACATTTTATTAGTGGGGTGGCAGTTGTTCTGATAGTGAAAATGGAAATGGATGTTCTCCAAATGTGGCTCTACTCAAAATTGTACTAAGAATTGACTTATATTGGATTAAAACAAGCATTTCATGCAAATAGTTTTAAAAATTACTTTTTTCCCTTTCCTCTACACTTTGGAAGTAGCTTTTAAAAAATTACCATCTTGACCTCAAAAGGATTTAGAGGAGCACAATTTTCAAAGCTGTTTTGTTTACAAAGGTAGGTTATGAGTGGAATTGTATTTACCTTCAAATATTACTGGCACATTCAGAGTATAACATTTTCAAAGATATTACTCTCAGCATCACTGTTGTGTCAGTCTAAATGGTTGCTGACATAATATTAAAATACATCAGAAATGTTAAGTTTTTGCTATATCCCTAAGCTGATCTGGAGCAATTTTGCTGTCCCAGAAAAAAATAAATAGTATTTATGAAAAATAACTGCATTGCCCAAACAACAACAGTCTCCTATTTCAGACTCAAACCACTGTTTTTAAATTACAGATGTATTAGATGAATACAGAATATTTAGCATAATAAAATCACAATAAAAAAAGCAAACTGGAAGCCTAGCCCAGTGTCCTCCTCCATGAAGGTCTATTTTCAAAGTCAGAACAGGCTGCCCAAGGCTTTGCCTGGCTGAGTTCTGAGAATCGACAGACATGGAGATTCCTCAGCTTCTGTGGGGAGCCTCTTCCACTGCTGAACCATTCTCATTTTGAGGAATTCCCTCATATTTAATTTTTATTTCCTTTAGAGCATCTGGTGACAGTTGCTTCTTGTCCTTTCACAGTGTATGCCTGAGAAGCCTCCTAGTCCTCCTTTTGTTAGGGAAAGATTGCAACCAGGTGCCTCTTTACCAACATCACTTTCCCAGTGAATGAACAACCATTGAACCACAGATTCATGAACAACCATGAATCCCAGTGGAATGAACAACCATCCCACTCATACCTCGTGTGCTCCAGTGCCCCAGTCCCCCCTCCACTGGACATCTCCAGTTTTCCAGTCTCTCTCTTGAACTGGGGGCCCAGGACAGGACACTGCAACACTGGCCTGTGCGCCTCAGCACCTTCCTGACTGCAATAGGCAGTGCATCACACTATCCTTCCAGCTTCTACTCCTTTGGCTCAGCAAGACCCCTGGACTCAAGTCCTGCTGGACAGCTTATGAAACATCCCATAGTCTCCCCTCTGTGCACTCTTTCCAAATAGCAAAAATTGTGTGGGTTTGTGGGGCAAAGGTAAATCTAAATGCCATGGATATATATATATATATATATCTTGGGCTGACTTTCAAGAGGGACTGTGTCACAATGACCTGTGGTTAATCTTTTATTTGATTAAAAAACCAGAAAAAGTTCCCCCCAAATTGTAGCTGATTAGAATTGTTATTAGAGGGCTTTGCTTTGATGTCTTTGGTCAATGAAATGCTAATTTCTTCCTCCCCCACTGAACATGCATGTGTGTTTTTCAAACCACTTTAGATCCTGCATTTTGAAGAAAGTTGGGATAGCCTGTTTACCTCAAAAGGACCAATCTAAGCCTACTGAAATTAATAGGTTGCTTTTTTGGAGCAGGTCTGGAATGTTAATTGAAGTTATCTAATCCTTCCAGTAGAAACTGCATCAGGACCTAAGACACCGTGAAAATAAAAATCACAAGACCAACGTATTGTTGAGCAAGTTTCTAAGTGAGGCTTTACCTTGTCCCCATCGATATTGATAGATAAAAAAAACCCCAAGATCATTCCAGTAGCTTAAATACTGACTTTGGTCTAATTTATCCCTAAGGTATCACCCACTGCATGATCCAAGATTAAGTTCTCACTCAGAAATATGTGGATGGAAATAACTAGGTCATGATACATGCTTTTATGAAGTGGGCACAGATTAGCAGCTGAATGGAGAGAGACCAGAAAGCACAGACTTTGTGTCAACTGAGAATTCAGAGGAATTTTTGGCCCCTGTCCCATGACTGCAGCATCACACAGAGCGGATCCCTGTCAGTACTACCAGGCCACCCTCCTTGCTGGAGGCACAGCTTCCTATTTGGCCAGTTTGTATTTGCAAAGTCCTATAAATTTTGGGCTCCCTTTGCAGCCCTGCCACCAACTATGTGAGTTTTGGCAAACAAACAGTGTCAGAGTAATTTGTGCTTAAAGGCAGTTTCTAGTTAAACTCCAGGTTCTTGTATTTTCTTTCAAAAACTGTAGAAAAATGTTTGTTTTTGGTAAAAAAAAAGGGAAAAAAAAGGAAAAAAAAAAGGAAATATGCTGAAAAAAACCCTACCCCAAAGTATAACACCAGTGGAGGTTAGCATTAGGTGAACAGATATATATACACATATAAATATATAAATATATATATATGCATGCAAACTTTTCCAAACCAATCTCCAAAGTTCACTGTATAAAGTCATTTTCCACCTGGCTTTCAGTGGCTTGAATTTTCCACTATATGACTTGAATGTCATTTTCCCGTATCAATATATGGTAACATTTTTAAAAACTTCAGGTGCTATAAGAAGTACAAAATAAACCAAACCATAACAGAATTATTTCAGATTCCTTGAAGAAATCAACTCTGGAGGGCAGCGGTCTTTTGCAAGAAATGTAACTGCAAGTTCAAACACAAAAGTGACCTTTGCCTGTTGCTACATGTATGTCGCTCAAGGGGATTTGGCAGTGAGCTTTTCACTGGGAGGAGTCACTTGGCATTGGTACTGGTTTATGAAAGAGCAGAAGAAAGTATAAGTTGGTTTTCTTAAATGAGTCCCTACCAGGAGGACAAGCTCTGGTGGCAAGTAAATATTTACCTCAGTGGAGCACTGTCAGGTCCCACGCTGTCGCAGTAAGCGTTCTGCACAGGGCACGTCTCGGTGCCACAAGCTGCATCTGCCTCAGCTGGCTCCATGTAGCCATTGACCAGCCTGATGTCCCTCAACTTCATACTCTCATTTTGTGAATCCAGAGAGACAATGTCAGATGGGGAGCTCACAACACCCGAGTCCTCTGTGGTGTCCTCTGATGCAAAACAGCTGTTTTCCGATGCCGTTTCTTCCACCTCCGATAGCTCAAGAACTGTGTCATCCACTACATAAACATTATCATGTGTAGACAGCATGCTCTCTAAATGAAATATAACAAGGAAAGTTAGCTGGAAGTCATCAGTACATAAATCAGAGAGCTGTCCCTTTGTAATTGGAAGAACCCACATGAAAAGCCTTAGAGTTGTGAGGGAGGGTGTTCAGTATTTGTATATAAGATAAAGATGATTTGAAAAGTGACAAATGATGTCCTTTGCTTTTAGAGATGTGGTTTGCTATGCTGGTCCTGTGGGGTTTGGGTCTTACGACTTCCACAGCAAATCAGTTTCCTCAATTCTCTGAAGAAACAATTTTCCAGGGACAGTTTCTTGAGGAATCAGCCTAAAGTTTAAATGATGTGGCTCAAGAAATCACTCCTGTTACTCCTTATGGCAACATAATCTCATTATTTCTCTTCTATTCTATGCCAAACAGATGACATTTCCAATAAGAAGTGTATGTACAGGTTAAAAAAAAAAAAAAAAAAAAAAAAAAAAAAAAAAAAAAAAGGGCAGTTTATTTAATCAGTTAATTGTCCTGACTGGAAAATGTCCAGTCAGGACACTTAATTGGTAAAACACATTTACTGCTGGCCCAGTGGGTGTCACTGATTTTATCATCCTTCAATTTTTCTATTTTTCAAAGCATACAACATCTCTTAATAAGTGTACAGGAAAGTAGGCAGTACCATACTTAAAATAGAAACTTTTCCAATGTTTAGTTATTTATAAAGGGCATCAAGGAATACACCCTTTGCATGTTTAATTGAATTAAAAGCTGCAAATTCTGAGAGGAGATTAGACGCAGTGTAATTTCTTGTAGCCTGTTTTAGTTTGGTTCCTATGAGCTACCCTTTCTTGTGTTTTTAGGTAAAAAACACAATTTTAATTTCTCTTAAGAAATGTACTCAATTTCATGCTGCAATTATGCCATTAAAGGAGAGCTCCCAACCAGGTCAATAATTTCAACAACTGAAATTACTGAGTGATGAAACACAGAATCAAGCCCAAACACACTTTTCCTGATCAAAAGGAATCAATAAAGACTAATCTAAATGTTTAATTTGGAATTATAAGTGTGCTCCATTCTCTTCTTGAACCTCAGTAAGCAACAGGAAGATTAAACAATAGTTTATGGTCTGATCTTCCAGACACTTGTGGTGGATGTTAATTACATGAGAAGTCCCAGGTCTGCAATATGTGAACAAGATTAACCATACACTTCACGGTATTTTAGGCCCAGAATCAACAACTTTTTGAAGAATACATGAAGCTATAGTTCAATAAAAATGATCATCAGAGAGAAATACTTCTGAATTATGTTGTATATACGAACGTATTTTCTTTATGTCAAAAAACTAAGAGCAACTGTGTCAAAGAATGTCACAAATAATTTGTCAGGGTATAGCTTAGCAGTGAAGTTTCGAGTTAAACTAGAATAAAAATCAAGCCAACATTCTCCTTGACTGAGGTTACAAGATGCCATTAAGTACTGAAATTGATTTCCGACAGTAGAAGCAATAAAATTCAGAGGGTTACAAATCATGATTAAACTTTTAAGTGCTGTCAAGCATTGATATTAATGATGGAAGATGATCCAAAGACTCTATTGCAACTTTGGAAGCAATGTTATTTGATTTCTTTGACCTTATTTTCTGTTACATTAGTTCTAGATTCTGGATATAGTCTCAGAGATTGTTTCATTTTAAAACGGTAATTACAGGAACAAAGTATGTGCCACTGAATGGATTTTAGTATGCTAAAACAGAACGACAGTTAGGAAAAGACCAACATGAGGGACAAATATGAACAGTTTGACATTGAACACCAAGTAATAAAACCCCACGACAATCAACAGTGAACAAACAGGTACGAGTATATGGCTTCTTGGCTTTTAGACAAAAAAAGCCCAGTAACAAACATTAGTAAAGTTACAATATGTTAAAACCAGGACAAAGTAGGATAACAAAGAAATCAATTTATAGAGTGGAAGTTGAAGAGTGAAAGCACATGGGAAGATTTTGAAGTAATGCACAATGCAGTATATATACCTTGACGCAAAGAGACCTCTCTGAAATACATGACAAATCTATTGACACATGGATGCCATAAATGACCTCCACCCTACAGATGGCACAGCAATTTACAGCCAAATACCTACTCCCAGATCCTGACATGAGGGGGGAAGCCTTTTCCTCCTTTGCTGTCCCTTCCATTTCCTCATCCTCTTCTTGCCTGCCTGCAACTATTTCCTGCATCTTTCTGTTCAGGGATCTAGATTCTTTTGATCACCGAACCCTACCTGCCTACTGCAGTAGTAACAACACTCAAGTCTCTCCCTGCTCTGCAGCAGGATCCCCACCCCCAGCCCACTGTCCCCACATGTTGACAAACAAAATGAAAACCAGTCTCTCATTATCAGAGTCCACAGGTGAATTGATCGCTGTTACATCTGGATCTTGGCAGCTGAATCATCCAGACCAGAGTAAGAACCTCCTCATTCAACAGCAGTTTTATCCTGAAGCATGGAAATACAAATAGACATCTTTCTATTCAATGATTAAACTCCCAAAGCTCAAGCAAAACTAAAATGTTCCCTTTTCTTCAAGCCTATCAGTTTGACAAAGTGCTTCCCTATTTTTTATCTTCACTAAGAAGATTCATGAATTTTTAACACAGTTAATGCATGGCACTGAACAGAGTTATTGGCTGAGACAAACCATTTTGATTGCCACTACTACTTGTCTGAACGTGAAAGCACACATATAAAACATGACTGTGATGGTTCTGTGTCATGTTAACAACCTTGTTTCAGCTAAGAGCAGCAATAAAACACCCCTGTTTCAAATTTGAGCCATTCTTGGATGGATTAAGTAAGAACTATTCTTCCTCCTACATGCTTGATTAAGTCTTCACTGGTGCAAACTGAAGATGGGATGGGCATTACTGGGTAATGACACATGACATGAAGAAAGCCTACCTCAACATCACTGAGAGGTCATGTCTTCAGGAGACAGAAAATACTTTATAAAACTTTCTAATTCAACAAGGAGAACAGCGTAACATTAGTAGTAGATGTGATTCTGCCTTGCAATTTTTGCATTTTTTTTCTTGAATGGAATGCACATGCAGAAAACCACCCTACACTAACACAGCGATAGTGCTACTGAAGATTTTTGTTGGTCGAATAAAGAAAAATCCCAACATTTTCTTCTCTTTCCTCTGTCATAACACTAAGACAAATTCAGGCTCTTGTCCTCAGGACCACATGCAGATATATCCAGGTTAAGAAAGAGTATTCAGTGAATACTTCAGGATTGAACACACAAATAATAACTGCCACAGACAACACAGTACAGAAAAATTTCTATACAAAAGGCTGAGTTTTCAAATATGCAACAATTTTCAGTAAAGTGACCCCATTCACTGGTATCAGGTGGGCCACGATATTGAAAAGTGTGTAGAAGTCAGTCCACGGTCTCCAAGCTATTCTAAAATCTCCATGGGACATCTCACCCCCACATGAAACTGGAGAGAGTCCTTCAAAGCCTTGCATTGCTGCTTACCTATGTCCTGCTTCAGGCTGCAGACACTGCTAAGCCCACATGAGTGCTGTACTAGGGTTCTCCCCAGATTTGCAGCAGCAGTGCTGTCGCTGCACAATTAGGTCAACCACAAGTTACAAAGGCTCTCTTGCAGAGAGGGACGGACTGGGACGTCTGTTTGCAAGAATGTTGCCCGTGATCATCAAGAGGGAAAGAGCAGAGTAGCTCATAAGTAAAGAATGTGAGCTTCTTGTTTAACACAAAAGAGATCTTGTTGCTTTAATCTCAATAGCCTGTAAGTAATTAGGAAAACACTGAACTCTGAGTTTAGAGGAGTCGTATCTGCACTCGTGCAGTTTGATATCGCATATATGTACACATTACTCATCCAGAATGCCAGTGATGGAGAGACAGATAAACCTCACCTGGTTGAAATGCAAATCAGCACTTTCAGAAATGAAAATTGAATTCAATATGTGAAGATTTCCATGGGTAAAATATTCACTTTGATTACTACTATGAAAATAACCACCATCGAATTTGAATATATTAGAATTGGACGTAAGCATTCAAAAGATGCTTATCCTATCTGGACTTACAAAATCAGTCACCAAGTCATCACTCCTTCCGAGCCCAATGGGCACAGGGTGTAACTGTTCAGGAAGTGCTATGACCTTCTGGTTTTAAAGCACTGCTGATGTTTTGTTATTACATTCAATAAGGACAGACAGAAGACATAACAGTTGATTCAACCCTTACATGATGAGTAACCTTCACAATCGTTTTAGAGATGCAGAGTTTCTCTAACTCATCTAACTCTTGCTAAGAGGTTGGTAATTGTTTTACAATTTCTTTCACCATTTGTTCCATTGCCAAAGAACTTTCTTTTCATGGACTAAAATTGCTTTGCTGTAGTTCAAGTGGTCTATTATAATGAAGTTGTAAAAAATTACCACAAACTTCATGATGTTAAAGAATATTAATTCTTATAATGATCCCCAAATTAGAACATTATTCTTTCACTGACAGTACTTAAAACTTTTAGCAGGAGAAAGAAACGCTGCTCTAATTATTTGTCCTGGCAGCAAAAAGTTAAGATAATCACAAAAGACCAGTATTAAAATACTGTGCATTTTTTTTCATACCCTTGAAGAAGGCTGATGGAAAAAACAGGAAAAGAAAACATTTGTTATGGCAATTATTTACAGAGATTATGAAAATGGATAACACAGGATTAGCTTAAGAGTTTTCACACAGGTACAATGTGTTCTTATCTCATTTTACTCATTTTGCTCATGGATCAAAAACCTGTACGTAGAGACAAGTGTTAAAGATCACTCAGTGAGCAGATAAAGCAGTAGATAGAATGGGTAGTCTCCCTATCATAATTAAAATTATTTTAATTCAGCATGCTTCTTAGCATATTTGAGCCTAGATGCATACTTTCTTCTCTTTTAAAAACATAAAAGAAACACAGAGAAAATAAATGACCATTGTTATACTTTAACAACAGTATTAGAGGAGTGGGGGAATGGATCCATTCCAAAGCACTCCTTTCCCAACTTCTGGAACTGCCTTGCAGAAACTCAAAAAGAGGCCAGGAAATACTGAGCTGAGGTACCATGCTCTGCAGCTCCAGCTCTCCTCCAAAATGAGGATATACAGCAGCTTAATGTTGGCTTAGTTTATTTAGGTCACAGAATCACAGAAGTTTCATTTGGAAAGAACCTCTGAAGGTCACCTAGTTCAATGTCCTCCTCAAAGCAAGGCTATCTTCCAGCTTTGACAAAGTAGCTCAGGGCCTTGAACAGCTTAGCTTTGAAAATCTCCAAGCATGAAGACCCAACAAACTCTCTGGAAAAAACCATGAATCATTCCCTGGGCAGCGTCTAATGCTTCTCCCACTTAAGAACATTATTTTAATGTCAAACTAAAAAATTTCTAGCTGCAACTTGTCACTGTTGCGGTCTTATGTTTTTGCAGCAAATCTCAGAGAAGAGTCTGTCTCAGTCTTTCCTCTTCTTTTAAATGCAAGATAGTATTCAAACCCTCCTTACCCTTCCCTTTTGCAGGGGAGGGCTGAAGCCCCGTTGCATCAGCACCTTAATGTACATCCTTGATAATTCCTGCCAGATTCTGTTGCCTCTGCTCTGGTGTATCACTATCTTGTTTCACAGAACCCAAAACTGGACTCACTTCTGGACAATGGACTTACATGTGGCTTCATAGTAGCCAAGTAAAGGGGAATAATGATTTCCTGTGATCCGCTGGCTGTGCTCTTGCTAGCGCAACTCAGCCTGTGGTTAGTGCTTCATCACTGCAAGGGCACGTTGCTGACTCACACAGCCAGCCCTGCATGCGACTTCCAGTCTCACATAATGAGATATTTTCAGTCTTCTTCCTAGTCTTATGCCCCATGCTCATGTTTTCCAATAGCCTCTTTAATTGAAGTAATTCTCACTGCAAACCTGTAAACAGAAGTAAATCCATCCCTTTACATGCTAGCCAATAACAAAAATTACAAGATTCACAAAGGCCGTCTCACCAGACAGAAAGGTACAAATGGAGTGTTATTAGTTACACCCTGTGAATCTTCAGCATTTCCATAGTCAATCCCAAACTAATGACAGTTAACTTAGCTACCTAGGTTTACTCTCCTATGGTAGAAAAATAAATGCAATGTGGACTCATTTAACCTGCCTTATGAATTTGAGGTAGTTAAACACTTCCCTTGGGGTTGAACTTGTCTGTTGTTAGTTGATAACACAACAGAAATGTATTGTAACTTTCACAAAAGCTTTTTTTGGCAATGGAGTTTCCTACACCAAAGGCAATACAAGATAGGATCAAGCCAGGGAACGAGAGCTGAAGAGTGTTCCAGTCCCTTCATTGTTTTTTCCATGTACAAGCAGCTGTGAAGATCTGTGCACTAATGTTTGCTTTTCCTTTCAAACATATACTGAGAACGATTGTGAAGTCTCTCTCTCTCAAAACAACACTACCTAAAATGTATGTTGGCTCTTGAAAGACTCAGAGGAAGCTACCTCTGCAAGTAAATGTCTGCTACCCTCTCCCATTTCAGACCTTTATTTTTACCACCTGCCAAACAAGCAAAGAAAAATTTCTGAACTAATGCAGCACAGATTTTCAGACAGGGGAAAATCAACATATTAGACTTTATTATTCCTATTTCTTTCCCACAATCCTTTCTTCAGTGACTGAAAAAGACTCTCTGACCCCTGCAAAGCCCATTTGACCTAGAATGCTGCTGCTATTGCTGAACTGTTTTTCATCCTCTCCTTTTTGGCACCCTCTTGAACCCACTAGCTCCTTGCTTTTATAAAAGGCTTGTTTGGACTCTCTGACAACTCTACATCTTAGCCAGTAACTAGCTTTCCTTATTCAAAGGGATCAGATGTCCTAAAAGCGACACAAAGAGTAAAATGCTCTTTGACAGAAAAAGGATCACGTGTCAAAGTAGATCTTTCCTTGATTAAGCACAGAACATTGTCACTTGGCTTTGGGAAGGACAGATTTTAGAAAATGAATCACTAGTGTGAGTTGTTAATTTCCTTTTACACACAATGAAGTATGAAGGGGAGAGTTTCACAACAGTTTCTGATGTTCACTTTCTGAGGTGAAGAGCAAGCTAGAATGATTCACAAGGTGAGTTCAGGGCTCTAGATGGTCCCTTACTTCAGGTGAGGAGAGGGGCAGGGCGCATAATCCATGCAGCCCAAAAAGATGAGCAACAAGCAGACAATGGAGGTTAGAGGAGGAAGATAACACAGAAATATATTTAAGAGCAATTATAGATAACTTCAAACTTGCACTTCATAACACCACATGTAACACTGGCAACATACTGTGTTAAATAACAGAGCTCTTTGGGGGTGTTTGCAGGACAGGAAAATCAAGATCTAAAACCAGAGACTGCCCAGTATAAAAAGCCTGGTGAAGAAATAACCCACTCTCCCCATTTTTCTGGGAATTATTAGTCTTAAGTGACAGATTTTGGGGAATCCGCATCCTTTTCAGAGGTGGTCGGCTTTCAGTCAAGCACACTGCAGCATCTAAACAAATGGACTGTGAAGGTGATTTTCATGAGCCACCTTAGAGAACACACTCTATAAAATTGCTTGAAAAGCATATGCAGTGTAATGATTAAAACCAGAAATGATTAGTGTACCATGCAATAAAACAATGTTTCATTAGGTGATTTTTAAGACCACAGAAAAAAGGCCATTTGCTCAACTTTTCTTTTCAAACTTTGTTATCTTTTTCCCCTTGTGCACTCTGCATCAATTCATTCTCTTCCTTAGTTTGTTAACAATTCCATAAAATCTCTACTGCGGTTTTGTATTTATAGCATCATCCACAGGAGAAAAACATAAAACACTTTTGCATTGTAATTATCCTTCCCCAGCAACTGGCTGCCAGCAAACTCCGCAAAGAAGAGACACAAAAACCCAACCCTAAAACAAGCACACATACACATATGTACAAGCACCCTTGTGGGATTTAAGAGCTCTTTCCATAGTACAGAGACACCACACTACTCACAGTTGTGTATCTACTTCTAGTTAAAAGTGATCTGAAAGTTAGGAAGGGTGAAAGAGAATCAGGTCCATCTGTAATAATCTATAACTGAAACCATTAGGTATTACACACAAATAAAAAATTTTGAACAGCTGCCTTCTAATTATGGGGACAAAGTATACTTGTCTAGGGCATAGAAGCACTTCTACTGAGAACTGCTGCACAATTGAGAAAAAACCTTCCTATCAATGCAGACTTACTGGGAAATAATGGTAACAAATAGTGGTTTTGCTTAATACCAAAGCTAATAGTGACTTACAGGCTGAGTGATGATTAACAAAATGGGATTTCATCACTCTAGCAGAACCCTCTAGTTCCCCCATCAGTGCATCCATCATTTTCCCTTACATCTCTTTCTTTTTTTATAGAATAGCACCTTAGTATAATCTGAAGTCAGACAGAGCCCTGAGAAAATTGTTTAGTGAACAAACCACCTAACTTACAATTAAAATGGCACAAAAAGACTCCATTTAATTGGCCAAGACATACTTCAGCCAAACCACCAATAATGTAAATACCTGCACAGATTTTCAACAGCTAGCTCCAAATCTAGATATGAAAACATTTTCATACACCTCCATAGTACAAAGACACAAACCTCTATTCTGACCTCTCTTGATGTACATTAACTGAGTCCGCTTGGACCTCCTAATCAGTGAAATACGTGCTTCGGTCTCCAAGAGGCTTTTCAATAAACTTGGGCTGGCGGTTTAGTTTGGCAATTATATTTCCAGAAATATTTTAACCTAGAAGAGTATGTTTATTTTCTGAGTTATAACACATTTTACTGCATATACGCACCAGATTACTCTGCTGTCGCACTTCTCAGAGCTGTAAGACATCCAATTATGTCAGTTAAAGTATATACCTGGTGAGACACTACTTTGAGTACATGGACTCTTCTTGTCACTAAAACAATCTGCCTTCTGAAACTGCCCAGTTTCAGAAAGAAAAATTTATTCTTGCAGGGAAGAAAACTGAGGGTTGGAGTACATGAAGTATCTCCCTGAAGTTCTTGTGTGATACTCTCCACAAGGGCACTGTGTAATTTTCAAAGGACGTTTCCTAGGCCCTTTGAAGACCAGATTCCCGTGCTGGGATGAAGGCAAACCAAGAGCAGTGAGGCCAGGAGAGTGCATGCCAATCACACTCTCCACCTAAAACACTGCCAGGGGCCCCTGGATCTACACTAGCACAAAACAGGCACACACATGCTGCAGAGGCCCATAAGGTCAATTGGTTCTGTGGAATTACAGAAAAAGACAGACTTCTTTTTCAGTGACAAAGACACAGCCAAGCAACCACAGCACGGGACAAGAATCAAATGCGGGGAGGGTATCCTGAGTCCAGAGGACATGAAGATGATCAGAGGGCTGGAGCACCTCTCCAGTGGAGACACGCTGAAAGAGCTGCGTTTGTTCAGCCTGGAGCAGAGAAGGCTCTGGGGAGATCTCATAGCACCTTTCAGCTCCTTGCAAAGGCACCTTACAAGAGAACTGGAAATGTATTTTTCACAAAGGCATGTAGTGATAGGACAATGAGGAATTACTTTAAACTGGAAGAGGATGGATTTAGATTAGACAATGAGAAGAAATTCTTCATTTTTATATTGCAACAGGTTGTCCAGAGAAGTTATGGATTCCCCGTCCCTAGAAGCATTCAACATCAGGTTGGATGAGGCTTTGAGCAAGCTGGTCTAATGGAATGTATCCCTGCCCACAGCAGGGGTGTAAGACTATAGATGATCTTTAAGGTCCATTCCAATCCAATCCATTTTATGGTTCTTTGACACTATGACCTCCACACACTATACATGAAGTTAACTTTTCCAGCAGTGCACACTGAAGCTCTCCCTGGGAGCCTAGAAAGAAGGGGAATACTGGAAAAGTAGAGAACAAAGTGCTCACAGAAGAGCATTGCTTTCATGCCACCACTCCTCTTTGGCAGGAGATGGACTACATCAGATTATTTCAGACATAAGCAGAGATAGAAATACTTAAGTCAGAGCTGAATTTGGCCTGCACTTCCACAGTCCTTGTGTGAAGTCAATTATCTCATCAATCATGCTTTGCCCTGGGGCTCTCTTTCCCTATTAACTTGAAGAAATGCAAACACGCAAGAGTGGTAACTGGATGTTACACTTTGTACTGATTTGTGGATAGTAAAATGTTAATGGCAGTGCCATCCCTGGTGCTCTGGTGAACAATAGCCTGATGCAAGAAATGGGTCATCATCTGAACACCCACTTGGAAAAAATTTTCCCCTTCCATATTACATGCTGTTAGTATCAGATCCTGCTTCCGCTGCAGCAGTTAGGTTCTGCCCTGACTTCAATGGCAGCAGGATCAGACCGTTCACTGATTAAAATGCAAAGCTGCAGATATCTCCTGCATGGGATGAATCCCCACAGGGAAAATTTGTCTGCATTTTTATTCATGTGAAGCATTTTAAGGCTTTCATTTACACAGTTCATTCAATAATAATGTGCATGCTGTATAATGGGGTACCTGATTAAGCATGCTTAAGTGCTTTGCTGGAGCAGGGCCATTTCTAGAATTTGAAGGTTTGCTATGATCATACCCTCCAAACAGGCAAGCTAGTTTGGGGAATTTTTCACCTAAGTTAATGGGCTTAAATAGGATCAGCATAAAAGGGGGAAATTTGGAAATGCCTTTTGAGTTTCTTTCTTTTTAGCATCAGTTCCTCCTCAAATTAGGTTGACAAGGTCACCCTATTGAAAGTTTTAAGCTTTTCTATGAAACCCTCCAGTAACTTTTAAACTGGCTACCAGCTTCTCCTGAACAAGCCAGGAAGGATAACAGTCTGAAGTTCAGTTACAAAAGTTTATTAAAGAGGTAGAAGGACAGAGCACAGAGACTTTCTTCATATACATGTTGACATAAAAGCTCATTTTCTATTATCTACCAGGGATACTGAGGAAAGGATGCTATGAACCACAGCAAAACTTCAACCCCAAGACCAAGGAGGTTTAGACATCAGTGAACTCAGTCATTAATACAGAAGTCCAAAAGAAATGCTTAAGGCATTACTTGATGGGGTCCATGAGAAGAAAATAAGAAAACAAAGAAGAAAAACAATGAGAAATTCTCAAATCTTTTTGGTTTTGAAAACAAGAACCTCAGGGTCCTGGAATTTTAATCTCTATCTATTTTTCCCCTTTTTATTCATTATCCTTTTCTCTTTCCTGTTCTTATCCCTAATTAAAAAGTCAAAAGGCTATATTTAAAATAAAAAGGCACCTTCTCTAACCAAAGACCCAGTTAATTTTTTTTCCTAAAACCATAACCCAAGAAGTGTATTTAGAAAACTTTTTAACAAGTGTGACTGGCCACTGTTGCACTTTGTACAGTACAGTTTGTACAGTAATGCTCAAACATTACCTTAATTCTCCTGATTGCTCATAATTTCAGCATGGTATTATAAAACTCTCCACTCACCTTAGAGTGGCCCCTATCAAACCAGCACAGAATCAAGCTGGTGGTTTGCTATTACTCTTCCCATTACAGCATGAAAGTTTAAAGACTTCTGTCTCAATTGTTTTCAGACTGCTAATTTTCTCACAGGCACTAATTTAAGTCTGTGGAAAAAACCACAAGGAGTTTCCCTGTGCAAGGATTTTTTGTGTAAAAGAAAGCAATCGATACATTGCCAAAGCCTTGTATTATGAACAGTGGCATGTATTTAATGTACTCTGAAAGTGAAGAAAAGGCTTTGTAGTACAGTCTGTGTCCTTTGTAAAAGCAGACTAAAGACAAATGATTTTATTTCAGGAACATCTGAATCCCATTGATTAGCATGATGAATACAGAACAGGAAAGCTGCCAGGTACAGAGGAAGCTGGGCATGTCCACAAGGGAGTGGAGCAAACAAGCAAATTACAGTATATGCATGCCTTTTTTTTTTTTTTTACCTAAATGTTTTCATTTGGAAAACTTGGACACTTAAACCTCTAAGTTTCTTTAACTGACTGGTCAGTTAACCAGCATATTGTTCTAACTCTCTGAAGGCAAGCAGAGAAGGGTTTCAGAAGTGAAAAAATAAAGTTTTAAACTGTAAGTAATCAATAAAATATTCAAACACATTGTATTTAATTTGAATAGGATCTCTTCTGGGAAAAAAAAAAAAGACAAACAACAAAAACACAACAAAAAAAATCCCCAAAAAGATGTTTCTTATTTTTGGGGAGAACAGTGGTGTAAGATTTACTCGGTAAAAAATAATTGTACCACTCCTAAGCATTGATTGAACACATCTGAGGCTGGTAGTACCCTAAAAGGGTTTCAGAACAAAACCAAGATACCAATGCATTCACACAGTAGAATGCCCAAAGTGTCATCTACTTCCAACAACACCAAGAATTTATATAGGATGGCCCTTCTACAGTCCTTGGCAGTCCACTGTGAGGCTTTCTGGAGAATAAGTCTGTAAGAGTTTGTCTGCCTTCCAAAATGCTCCATCTCTTATGAATAAAAGTTAAGTAAACAAAGCTCTTACATTGAACTTAAAGACAGTAATTTTTTTTTCTTACAGTCTTTATAATTCCTATATAATTTGTGATAATTCTTATGTTTTAAGAAGTGTATTTATTCAAATCTTAACTGTTTAATCCATAGACACACCTTAAAAACAGATCTCTTGCATGTTTCCACACAATTTAGAAAAAAATGTTGAAACTATTTCTTTATTAAGTTTTATGCTTTTACAAACTGTAAAAATATTTTTCTTGCAGTTTTTACCTTGTCAAGTGAAAAAATTGAGAAAAAAAACCAAACATGAAAAAAAAAAAGAAAATGTTTCCCCACAAGATTTTAAAAATCAGAAAAATGTGTTTTTTTAGATGCTTGAAGTGGAAAAATTAGTTGTTTTGTTTGCTCTAACAAGTAAGCAGATAATCCTCTACCAATATTTCACTGCTTATGGGAAGGCACCATATATTTAGCCAACTCTATTTTCATCTTTTAATCACTATAGTCTTAAAAGAAAAAATTGTATTTGTCGGTCATAGTCCTCCTTTCTTGTTCTTTCTTCCATATTCTTTTGTTTTAGGTCTTTGTCCTCCATTACACCCTACCTTTGCTTATGGTAGTAGGTTAGAAAGTAATTATTTTATCCATGCCAGGAACCAATTATGGAATCCACAAAAGAAGCTGACAAAAGAGAAGCTGTCTCTACTCTCAGCCTTTTGCTCCCTCATGCCCGAAAACCCAGAAGTGAATGTGCATGGCCAGAATTCTCAATTTCTTAGAAGAAAATAGGCAGGCATTTTAGTCAGTGTTTACTGACTTAGAAGTGGTAATAGGAAAAGCTGAGCATGAGCATCTCTAAAAATGAAAAAGCACTTTGGTATTAGAATCATCACCTACCTGGAACAGAGAAAACTTTTCAACAGTTTGTTTACTGCAGCTCCATGAGCATTGCCTGCATTTGCATCAGCAGAATCTTGCACTATAAATGCCACTTAAAGCACCAACCTTCCAGTTTGATTTGGCCCGTGCATTATATATAATGGCATAACTTTGAATTCACGTCCAGAATGAAAGTTCTCACACACACACTTGCACCACATGCACATATTTGGTTGAACACAAGATGTTTAGTGCCACTTGTTACTGATAAAGTGTAAGTTGTTCTATGTGTATGGCCATGACAACTTCCACCATTCACATTCCACCACTCAACGGCAGCAGAGTATGTCTAAGATGCCACCCAGTTATTAAATGTACAGCTCCTGTAGTTAAAACTGCTCTTCTTTTGACAAAAGAAGAGGACAGGAATTTTGTTTCACTTGGAAGAAACAGCCTATCCAGAGACCACCTGGATTGCAAAGCTAGTCTGCAAGGGAATTATGAGGAGAAATGTCTTGATATTTAGTCAGGATGGGAAAAGGGAAGCTCAGGCTTATTCCACACTACGTGAAATAGGTAAGTAGCCAGTTAAAAATGTAAATACGAGGAAATGTGTCTAGAAAGACTACTGGATTCACTGGGGTCCAGTCTAAAATGTAACCAGAAAATATTTTCTTTGATTATTCAAAGTGATTGTGCTCCCTTACAGTCAGACTGACTTCTGGCTCAAAGTCTGCAAAATCATTGCAGAAATATTGGAAACTTTTATTTCCAATACAGGCAGGTAGCATAGTGTAGGGGAATGTAAGGGAATATAAAATTACCCCCACTTTCCAGTCAGTGCTTGTACCCAGGACTCAGTCTCCTTCCTTAGAACTTTTTCAACGCATGAGAAAATGAAGCAGATCTGGTAACCCAAATTTATTACTTTCTTATTAGAAGTGAACAAAAGAAAAATCTTTCATGTTCAAGGTACATTCCAGGAATATAAAGGACTCAGTAGCTGATACCTATTCAGTATGTTGCCAGCTTCTAGAATCATTCGTTCTGTCTTTGGACTTGATGCTTTTGACAGTCATTTACCACTAGTAAATGGTGCCAGAGCACCACACAAGAATACGCAATAAAAAAAGAATAAAGCAGGGGATTCTTGCAGGGAAATATACAGGATTACCTTTCCCCTTATCCACTTCAGCAAAAATCAGCATTACCTGTAAGCTCTTCTGGATAAACAAGGGTTAACTACGTCACCTTTTGTTTTGTCAACTTCTTCTGAATTTTAACAGTGGATGTCTCTAGTCACAGAGCTGCTATGGCAGAAGCTTATGAATAAGAAGTGTAAACAGAGATACCAATTTTATTTCACTGTCCTTGAGGGGGGAGTCCATAGTTTTACAATGACATCAGAAAACAACATGGCTGTAATTTTCAAGGGATGGAATAAGTTCCATTCTGTCTTCTAAAATAACATGTATTTTTGTATGGAACGTTAAATGGTGCCTACTGCATGTACTAAATATATATTGAGAGTCATGGTAGTGACTGGAAGCCAAGCTCAGAAGACAGAACTGCTGTCATACATACACATGCAGAGCCCAACTCTCAAAAAAAGGCACTTTTATACCAGGACAGAACAATAAGGAGGGTTTAAACTGGCTGTAAACACAAATGATGAGGGTGTGAGAATCATGACCACAGAGTTTACTTGAAAAAAGCAGAATAAAGGGACAGATGATGGGCATATGATAGATTGGATGGCCATATGTTTAATAAACAAATGCATCATAAGCCTTTGCAACTCATCATACAATTCGAACTGGATGATTTCTCTACCATTCTCTCTTGGCACTTACTGGAGCACTCTAGATGCTACAGACAGCTTTAAATAATTCCAGTTGAAAAACAACAAGAAGAGAAATATTTCCTTTTTCTATTCATATATTTAGAATATTTTTCTCCATATTTTACCTGCCCAGAATAATTTTCAGTACTGGACCAGTAGCACATTTTCTGAAGATAAAAATGGAATGAGTTCAAAGTTTAGTATTATTCTACAGCCTTGTCACTAGAAAAGGAAAAAAAAAATCCATCTGCTCAGTAAGAAAGACAACATTCATTTTGATCCTCAAAGATTCCAACTGTAAGGAAAAAACCTGAAAGTATTACATGTAGAAAAGATACTTAAGGATGTTTTGAAAATCAGAGATTTTAGTCTCAAAGTGACTGAATTGCTGGCAATGAAGTAATTTTTCTGTGAAAGAAGATGGATACTAAACTGATCTGGTCATGATTTTAAAATTTTAGGACTCACACTGATGAGATCCACCTATCAGAACACAGTCTTTCTATACTGGCACTAAACCTGACCTACTCCTATGCACTTACACATGTTTTAAGCACTTATACCAACCATATGCATTAATTGCCATGCTTTGGACACAGGTGCTATAGCTACAGAGGCAATATCTATGCAATATATTAGCCAACCCAATATGCCACCATACTACGAGAAAGCTTAGAGCCAAACTTTGAGATTGCATCTGGAAGACACCATCACAGTGGCATCACCTGAAAAAGTAATTTTATCTTCATTTTCTTATTTGTGATGAAACTGATTTTTAAAAAATCTAGAAACAAAATTATTCTTTTTTTAGTTGCAGGAAAAAAACTACTTCAAAACCTAAAACCTGAAAAACTTTGTGTAAGTGTGAGATCAGGCTGAAATTCATTTTTAGTGTTATACTTTGCTGCGCTCCTACTGTGAATCCGGGACAACACCGGCTCCCTCTGGTGGCCAATGTGGAAAAGGATTTCAGTAAAATGTGCACCACGAAGCCTAATCTGTTTCTAATTCACTGGATTTCGTATGTGTTGAGAACATTAATCAAAATAGGTTTAATCATAAATTATACATCTGTCCTTATTCCCTAAGAGCACTGAATGTCACTGACACTGGAGTTGTAAGACAGGATCTTGTTTTGATTTATAAATTATCTAGGCATATACTTGTTCTCCAGAAAGGGTTCAATGATATTTTCCTTTTTTTTTGATTGCTTATTTGATTTTCACTCCAGATATCTTAACATGAAGGACAGCATTTAAACAAGGCTGTTTGGTAGTGGAGATAAATCCTGAGTATATTAAAGGTGTTTCTTACTAACTCTGGTAATAGCATTTTGTGAAAAATTTATTATAGTGGTAAATTTGTTATTAACTTTTCCATGTCATTCTTACTACACTTCCAATGTCTCAAAGGTTAAAAAAAAAGGAGTAAAACCAAGCCAATATCCTTTTGTATCATTGCTGACCTAAGACTCCATCAAAGAGACTTAAACTGATACTCCTTCCTGTTAGTGAAAATGACAGAAAAACTCAATCGTATTTCAAAAGCCAAGTTGAGGCGCTCTTACAAATCCTGAGCTGAAGTTTGGAATGAACAGGAATTCCCCAAAGTGCCTCAGGGCTGAGCTGATGCTCATGAACCAAACATCCACTGAGTTCCCAGTCCTGCAATCCCGCTTTGCTTCAACTTCTCTGTGCACACATGGTATTATGAACTAACAGTTCTGAGACAGGGCAATTCCACTCACCAGATTTGGATTTCCTGAGTGTCACTGAAAGTTTTTTTTAATATTGTGTACAGTACTGGGTGGTTTCAAACTATGCTAATGTCATCGTATAATTTCTTGTAACTAGGATGATTTCTTGTAAGACACAGAAATCTTTCTTCTATATATATATTTTTAAGTTCCATTTAATAGTATATATGTATCTGTAACTTATGAAATCATAATAAAGAAATATGACTGAACATAAGCAATGATCCTTTTTAAAGCCTGAAAGGCAGAGCTGGCTAGCTTAAGCTGTTCTTTAAAATATTTTACCTAGGAATTTCACAAAAAACTGTTAATTCCCCTGAACATATTATAGAGGTAAATTTTGCATTTTAATTAAAGAAAAGGTAAATTAAAGTAAAGATTAAGTTTAAATAATGAACCTTCTGAGATTTTGCCTACAGCTTTTAAGAGCTTGAGGACACTACCTGAAAAGAGACAGCTATTCGTAGGAAACATGCCAGCTCTGTGGAGAGGGGCCATAGCTGTATCCTTTCAAAGCAAGGAGATTTTTTCATTAAAAATGTGAAAGTTTGTTGAAAACTTGTGCCACCTTTCAGTGAAAATGGTGTCAACTGAAAGAACTGCTTTGACAGTACACAGCACTTTGTACTCAATATAAAACACTTTGTTTCACTACTCCATTATTTTTACACTAGTTTGAACTCCATGGGCCATGTAACTCTGTAGAGCTACAAATAGGATGCAAATAGACTAATGAGAACAGGTAAGTTAGGTTCTTAATCTTTACATTGTGAACACCTACTTGTTTTGGGTTTTTTTTTTTTTTTTTTTTTTTTTTTTTTTTTTTTTGGGGCGGGGG
>JBBMKD010000102.1:82808640-82834534 GCA_037834095.1 Argya squamiceps
TTTGAGAGATGAATTACAACTACAAGAGTAACAACTTACAATTGTCCTGTCTTAAGATGGTATTACAAAGTACCTGGCAGCTCAGAGAGTTCAAATCCACTCCACTTTTATTAGAAGACCCTTAGGGTACTAAGTATACTTTCTTAAGGAACACTTAAAACTTACCAAATACATGTCATATTTGTATTCAAAACTGCCAAACCCCATTTTAGTCATATTTCATATTATCTATAGGAATGCTTTGCTTTCTTAGTCTCTATTTTGCCTACCTGGAAAGGAGTCAAGATTATTTGCTTGAGGGTAAAACAATAACTTTTCATCATTTAAATTAGAGTTATGTATTGCAAGTCACCCATTTAAATAACATGAATGTCTTAAAGCACAGTACCTGTGAGGTCAGAATAGTTCTGGGTGTGTGCACCATTACATTACAACTCATAAAGCCTATGTTTGTAGTTCAGGATTATTAAAAATACATGTCTTATGGGGCGTTCTCATGAAGAACTTCCTTTAGCACAAAGAAATTTTTGCTAAGTACAAACTTATAGATGATATTTTAATTAGAATTCACTGACTATTCCTAGTACAAGTGCAAAAAGGAGACTTGTGGAATGAGATGTATCTTGAGCAAACAGTGTTTGCATCTTTTGTTACAGAAATAAAACACACACCTTGATTTCCACAGCATGTCTCCAGCATCAAGATAAAATAATCTATATTAAGCATCAGGATGAAAGCAGAAGTAAAGAATATGAATCAGTGCATTTGGTATTGGTTCTTGGTATTCCTTTTAAGCCCCTGACAGATGCAACAGACATTCCTGTTTCTTTTTTTCTTGACAGCTTGATTGATAGCAAGATACGGAAAAAATCTTGCACTTCAACTTGATTTGGCCATGGCCAGTTCTAGTTTTGCTCCAAAGGAACAAAATTGATGCAATAAAAGGAAAACAGAAGAAATAGAGAATACAAAATTTTATACCTACAGTAACAGAAATTTTTTAGAAACTTTTCATTAAAACTTTAAACAATATGGAAAGTAAGACACACTGTCCCAAGAAAACACTCTTCTGCAATACCAAATCAAATTGAATCATGGCTCAAAATAAAGAGAATCTTTAGGAAAAGAACGACAGATAATATTTCTGAGGCTGATATATAGATTTATATAACACGCCATTCACTTCTGGAGTATACATCTCACAAATGAGTATGAAACACAGCCAAAAATAATCAATAGTAACTAAAGAGAATGTGTGAGTTTAAAAAGAAAAGAAGCCAAAATCTCAGTCAAAAATAGGGTTTTTTTTGTTTTGTTTTCTTTTTTATGTTTTTTTTTTTTTTTTCCAGCAGAATAGGAAGGAAGGCAACAGAAGAATCAGGGTAGCAGATGCAACAGGAGGTTCAGAAGTATGAAGGTCATAGGAAGAGGCAAGGTCTGTCAGACACGCTTGGAGTATGAAGGGAATGATGCACAACAGTAAACTGTCGGGGGAAAAGAGTAAAAGGGTAAAATTATAAGTATTGTGTAGGTCAGTCAGCAGAATGGCTAGCATGCTCAGTAACATTAAAGAATCAGATGCCCAAAGGAGGTGTAGGTGCATGGGCACATGTATTAAAATTTGGAATCCCACAGATACTCTGAGACTAACCCCCCGGGTTCACGTATAAATTAACTCAATCCTAACAGCACAATACTTACTGATATGCCGTGTGTCTATGAATTTTGCTTTACTTGGCCTGAAATTTAATTCTCCAGAAGGAGGCAAGATAGATGATAGTGGAGATTCAACTCATTCTTTAGCCTCAGATTGCCTGAATGAGTAAGAGTAGTGATGGCAATAAAAGCCTCCTAAGCAACACCTGCAGGCATTCTTGCTTTAAAGACCACCTCTGAGAAAGAAAAGGCTGGGGTCACTTGACACATGTCTTATGAAGCAGTGTACCATGACAAGCCAACAAAACTCCTTGCACAGCAGCCCTCAGCTCTCAGTTGATTTAGAGCCACATGTGAAAGAGTGAAGTTTCCTATGTGTTTCTACCCATTTTTGCTTCAAGCTAACAAAGCCCAACTCTTAGAATCTGGCCCTGTGAAAGACTAGATATATATCTAAGGTGACTGAAGAAATATGACTGAACTGTTTGTGAAACTGTCATGGCCTTTGTCAACTGGCTTGTACTACCTGTCCATATATCAGTGATATAATGGAAAACAAAAATAGTTATAGGGACTCTTTTCTGTTCACATAGTACCTCAAAATTAACTTCGTTTTAGTCATCAACCAGTAGTATGCATGTCGTCTACAGAAAATAAAATAGTGCACCCACTCCTTCACCCCTTAAAAACCTTCTGATTAAGTGATGTTAGACTATTTTGATCTATAGCTAAAAACGAGGACAGGTTCAAATCATGATTTCATTTCTTCAAAGAGAGACCACTTTCTGAAATTTATAAATCAATCAGTGGTCAAGCCCTTACCTACTTTGAGCCCCGAGTTCACTAGTACTTTATCCAGTGCCAGAGTCAAAAATTTAACTTCAGGATCTTACTCTGTAGGAAGGTGAATTGTATATTCTTTCCCACAGAGCTTTTACTTTCTTACTGCATATCTTAATAACAGTTCATAACTAGCCAAATAAAGGGCTAACGTGGAGTTTCACAGGAATATTGAAATTACCCTAATGAGCTGGCTGATATTTCAAGACAGCATATTTCAGTTGCTTGTCTAGGTGCAGCAGCCTTTCACTATGCACATTCTTTACCTCGGGTAAGTAGCACAGAGCTTACCATCAACTCACGCATTTGGAACTTTACAAGCAATGTGACATGACCAAACACCATGCAACAATCTCCATCTCTGCATTCCAGTCACTCTTAGAATCAGGCCATGAACAATCTGATTAGTAAGATAAGGAAGGAGAAAGAATCCCATAAACACATCAATTTAAACGTGCACACAACATGCAGCTAAGGTTCTACCAGACCAAACGTTAGAAAAAAAGTCACATAATTAAAATAAAAATATTCAAGAGCAAAACCTGTGAGAAACTTTTGTACCCTTGTTTGTGAAAGAGACTCTTACCATTTGAAACAGAAAAGCTCAAGTATCTTACTAAAGGCCTTACTCATTAATTATTTACACTCTGCATAAATTTGGAAAACTCAATGAACAGTGATTGCCACCACTCTTCACGAAATGAATATCCCTCAACCTGTGTCTCCCAGAGCACAAAGAGACAACTGTGTGTTTGCTAGGAAGGATGGAAGGAAGGACAAAAGGAAAGGAAGGACGGAAGGACGGAAGGATGGAAGGACAGAAGGAAGGAAGGAAGGAAGGAAGGAAGGACAGTCCTTCACAGACAGTGGCATATCATAAGGAGTGAGAATTTGAACTCCACATGATCACAGAATTTTAACTTCGAAATGGGATTTTTTTTCTCATGGACCATATACTGCTGCTGACCCACCCAGCAAAGGAGGACCACAATTGTTATCAGAGAAAACTGTTTTGAGAGTGATTTCAGAAAAAAAGTGTCTTTTATCAACAGCTGTCATCAGCAGTTTACCCTCCTCCCCACCTTACTCTATGAGAAAACACATTTACTGAAGTTAGAGTTAGGAAGATTGAAAATTTTGTTGTTCTTTGAATCTACCGCCCAAATCTTATTTGCACTGCTTGAGGCATTCTCAGGCAATAAAACACATCGTTGCAAAACGTTGTTCTTACACAGCTCAATCACTATGGTATCTAAGCACCTTTCAGAATAGCATTAGGCAATGTAATTAGCATCTGTCCTACGTGCTGCTGTCTCCCATGGGTACACCTATACACGCTTCTCTTGTGTAAATCTTATCTTTACCTAGGTAGGACACAGCATAATTACAGAGCTAAACTTGCCGCTCTCCAACACTGATGCTTTAAGTCTAAAATAAGTACCCACTAAGCTCTTGCTCTCAGTAAATTGAGGACAATAAAAATTCATGTTATGCTTCTATGTACAAGCTTAATCAAATCCTTTTGGCTGAGATACTGTGTTTGTTTAAGAGCAAATGATCACACTGATTACATCAGGGCTGCATTGATGAAAGGGAATTTGATCAGCAAGGTAGATCAGGAAAGCACTGCAAAATAACAGTGATAAAAACTCAAGTGAAGCAGAAATATTAATGCAAAGAAGGCCATAATGGATTTTTAATAATGAAAACATTGTAGGCAAGCTGATGGCATCAAGAACAAAAAGATTTTTGATGATATGATTTCTGTGCATAAACTGGTAAAGATGTCTTAGGGTTAATCCTCAATAAGATTCAGGTTTTCTGTTAGTATGATCTCCTTAATTTCCACTGTTAGCTCCAATAAAACTTACCAATTTGTATTTCCTTACCATAGATTTGAAAAATAGTGCTTTAGATTTAGCTGGTAATCAATCAGCTAAACACATCCACATTAATGTATCAGAGTAACTGCAACCCGCAGAGTACTTTTGGTAAACATAAGGTCCCGGAAAGAGACCTTCTGTCAAATTAGTAGCTAATGGAGACATTCCTATATCCTATGGTTAGGAGACACCCTCCTAGTCTTCAAAGGAAGTGCATCCATGAGATGTCATAACGTGCAGAGCTTTGCTGCTTTTACCGGCTCTACATGGGTGTGCAGGGCAAGCCCACAGGGAACATAATACATGATCAAAGACTTGGATTGTGTACAAAGATTTAAAAGCAGTCAATGGATAAGCATGAAAAAGCAGCATGAAAACACGCTTTTCACAAGTACATGAGGATGTGAAAAATATTGTACTTCTTTGTCTGATAACTGTCATGCCCCAAGGTGAAAAGCACACAAATGACTACCCAGACACGCCAAGAAAGATGTACCCATTAGGACAGGAAGGCCTTTAAAAACATACAGTTCCTGTAGATGGTTTAATTTTCTTAAGACACTGTAGTTTTTAACCTAGACTGACAGACCCACTGACTCTCAAAGGAACTTGTCTCTGGGGAGACAAAAAAATTGCTAGTACAGAAAAACAAACTTGGGAATTAATACAATACAACAGATTTTTTTTCTTTTTTCAGTTGAACAAAGCAACAAAGCTTGATGGTTACTTTGAAATGCTTCTGTACAATGACCAGGTATCACGTGCAAAACTCTCTCCAAACAAATGTTTTGTTTATATTAATTAGTTACACTGCATTGGACATTTTGAAAGACAACAGGCTGGAAAAGGGGGAAAAACAGACATGGATGTCTAAAGAGCAGAGAGGAAAGTCTGGAAAAGCTACCCCTGAGAGTAATCATCAAAAGAATGGAAATGCAAATACATATATTTTTAAACATACGTTTAGGTACCAGCTCTGTTGGTGCTGTAACATCTGCTTCTCTGTAACACACTGTTGGATCCACAATGTCACTGCCAGGAGGAGGGTAAGGTGGGGGTGGGGGGATCACTAACTGGGGGGGACCACGAGTGGTGCCCCTAGGAGGCTTTTGTGGCACCTGCCGTCCATCACCTACAGGGGGATCAATTGACTTGTTACTTCGTTGCAAGACAATGACCGCTCTGTTCATTGTTATTTCTTAAAAACACATTGATTTTCCCTTACCACATCCAAAATCTCTCTGGAACTAATTCTGCTCTTATTTACATCCAAATAATTAAGGAAGAAGGAAAAGGTGGGTCTTAAACCAACAGCAGTGGGAACAGAATTCAGCCCAGCACATAAATGTACGTTACAACTAACAGTTAAAATCACTGGTTTTGGCAGGCATAAGGACGGAAAAAAATAGTTATGTAAAATAAAATAATTGAAAAGCACTGTGTAAGAAAATGAAAATGAAAAATCTGTATTATTTTATCTTTTGAAATGTCAAACTGCCTGAATTTGTTGCCCTCTCAGATACTTTACAAGACTGTTTTCCTGACTCTTCCTGAGAGAAAGAGGAAGATACCTTAGGACACTGTTTTGAAGTAGGTATCTTACATGTTTTTCTGTTTTTCTTTTTGAGTCCGTTTTCATTATTTTGACATTGTAGAGAAGCGGATGATTAAGTTGCTTTTTGCAAAATAGTGTTTGAAACTATCAAATGAAATGCCCATAACTTTGTCTGGGGGATTATTTCAACGCTCTGTGCAATAACTAAACAAATACATGCGTCTTTGCACTGTACTCTGTGAACCACTTTCAATGTTAAAAAGCCATTACCAGTGTGTAGTGTACAGAACTTGAGCTACTGTTATTTGGAAAGTCCTTAGAGGTTGAAAATGCACTGAGGAACCATAACTGCCCACTTGTTATATCCTGCCTCAAGCATGTGCTGTGGTCATTACTGAAGATGGATGCTGGCAGAGACACATGTTTGGTCTGATCCATTCTCTGGCTTGTGTTTTGGGGCTGCTGAGAAGGGAAGCAGCACCAAGAGGAAGAAAAAAGGATACAACCATCATGATTTTTTATTTAAGAATCACTAGCTTCCAGAGGAGTATCTTCCAGAGACACAATTTAATGCTGGCAAACCCTTTTTTACTGCTTTGAGGAAATGTGGCACAATACTTTGATGTCACAATCAATGATTCAGTATTGAATACAACAGGGAATTTGCCAGTTTGAGAATATTTTTGATAGGACCTTCTGCTTTGATTCACATGGCTAACTTGAGAGCTACACAGGTATCTTTAATACTTTTTCCATCATGTGGCTGACTATTTCTTGCAGCATGTTTTTTCCCCTCACTAGAGTCTTGCTTTTTTCACAGCTTTTCTCTCATGCTTTCAGAGCCATCTGTGCTTTCTCATTGTTTCCTTGCAAAGGCCCTGAAGAGAGGCTGTTTTACCAACCCTCTCCGGCTGTAACATTTTTTCTTGTTAATGAACACATTCATTCAAGAAAGTAGCAGAAAACAAAAAGCACTGAAGACAGAGCTACTGTGGGACGAGTTCTTTGTCAGTGTAAAATAATAAGGCTCCATTAAAGCAAACGATACTACAGAATCCTACATGAGCAGAGTCTGGCCAGTAAGCACTTATGTACACACTACTGAACAGACTAGAAGTAGCTCTGCTCTGCTATATCTCATCTGTAACATTTCAGCACCAATACAAAAAAAAGAGAACACTTATAAAAAGTTAAAGCAACAAATGTCATCAAAAAGTGACCAGTAGTAGGGCAAAGTGTGAGAAGTGGTAGAGTGTGACATCTGTAGTGTTTAAAAGTAAGCCAATTTTCTGAAAACTCCTGTGTTATATAGCCCAGCAATAACATTGCCCTTAGAGAGTTTAAATAAGAGATGTCAGTGGAGTCGAATATGTCACATGATAATGGAGTCCTGCTGCTACATAAATGCTGAGGCATTAAATGTGAAGCATTTACTGAAAATAAATGTTGGAACAAAGCCAAGAGGTTTCTTTCTAAACTGGGAGGCATTTGTAATGTAAGCAATTATGTATGACAGAATGTCATATCTGTATGTCTTAGGCATTTTATGAAACATGAGGTCAAAGGCATGAACTGAAGTGCACTGAGTGCACTATGGCACTTCAAGAATGATTCTCTTAATGTATTGAAAAATGAGTTCCAATACGCGGGGTCATTATCTCATAATTTGACTCATTATAAAATCACTTTGCTTGCTAGAAGCATAATCCTGGTGTCCTCACTCAGGCAAAGCTCTCACCAATCTGAACCAGGCAGATAACAACAGAGGTCTCAGAGAATGTTTTACAGTTTTCCTGTGTGAGTAAATGTGGTGCCACCTGCAGCTGAAGCTTCAGTTTCTTTTGCTGAGTCTAGGTACACATGGTATTCCTTTGAGAGCATCAGTTCTTTTCTACTGATTAGCTAAAGAATCATCAGATATTGATTTATAATAAAAGTGAGGACAAAATTTTTTAAAAAAACAACGTTTACTTTATATAAGCAGTTGATGTCAAACTGTTGGAGGACTATATGAAAATCAAATGCCTTCAGGCTTTAGAAACATGAGGAAACACTGAACCAAGCCAACTGTATTTTGGTTCTAGCAGAACTTCATGGCTTCAGATGCAGTCGGTATTGCCTGGCCTATCTCCATTTACTAGCATTTCCATTTACTATTTCTCTATTTCCATTTAATAGAGAACCAGTCATGACCTTCAAGGCACAGAATAGGCCCAGGGCAAGCGCTTTTGTATATAAAGTTTGTGCCAAATATTCAAATCATCTGATGAACGTTATCTACATTTTACTACCCTTTGGTTCTCTGAGTGGTGCCATTAGAAAAAAAAAAAGAGGTACTATACAAACATTTATTTCCAGACTTTCATTCTGCAGAGAAATGAAGTTTTTTTTCCCAAGTTACAAAAGTTTCCAAACTCACAGCATAACAGAATTAAGGCAACGTCAAATAGCGAGCATTGAAAGCACATGAATAGGGTTATTCAGGAGAAAAGAATGCCTCTCACCCATTGTGCTCTTCCTCTTGTCTTCCCTGTCTTCTGTTCTGTTTGGCATGGCGGGAGTGGGTGGAGCAGATGCAGCTGGTGGAAGAGGGGCACGCCTCTTCTTTTTCCTTAAATCATTCAGGGATGCTCCTTGTGATATCTAAAAAAGTTGAAAAATAAGCACAGTAAAGGATATATTTTGTTGATGTTGTAAATTTTCAACAACCAAAAAAAAGAGTGTTTGCCATACAACCTATATGTATGTATATAGTACATTTATAATAAACATTTATAGTGACAACCAGAGATTAAAGAATTACACTAATATTACACTCAGAAAAGGAAAGAGACAAGAACTGCAGATGAGTGCCATAGCAAAAATACCAGTCTGGTAGACATTTGATGGTTCTGGAAAAAGTGAACTAGAGAGCCCAACACTCAGCAAAGCAGAGTGTGACACTATGTGTGTTGTTAACCTTGAGCCATGACATGACCTTCTTTTTTCATTGGTTTCTTCAAACCTTAAATGATGGTTAAATACTCCAATTAGCATGTATAGTGAATAAACTCTTTCTCATTTCTTTTATTTTCCTCTCCAATTCTTGTCTAAGGACTTCTGAGAGAAGAACTGGAATTGACTGTTTACTTGCATGATGATATGAGATCACACTGTACCCTATTCATGCCTACTGGACTTCACAGACATGCTTTTTAAGATCTGTAACACCTTGGCTTCCAATAATTGCAACATGCTGATTGATATGCCAAGACTTCATTACTATTTATGCTGCTTTTAAAAATACAAAAAATGTTATTACAACTGACTTGGGTTTCGCTGGGTTGCATAATATTTTCTGTAGCTTGTTGGAACTTAGTTCTATTTCTTTTTGCTATTAAAAAAAATAATAAAACCATGTAGGAAAACCTGTGGAATTTTTATATTTGAAAGGTACTGACAACACTAGTCAGTACCAGGCTTTGCTGAGGCAGAGAGTAAGGGTGGCTGCCCACATGTGACATGCTGCTGGCACTCCTCTAAAGAAGTCTTCACTTCTTTGAATTAACTGCTCTGTCCCAATACTTCTGTATCTAATATACAGAACGGTGGGTAGTTTTCTACTATTTCAAAGGCCTAACTAGTAAAAATAAAAATAACAACAGTCATATTCATCATATTTCCTTTAATCCAGAAGCTCAATGGACCCTTAAAATACAATTGTGGGAGATTTCATTAAACAAATAGTAGCTTCACACTGCTTAAATCTACCACCAGAATTTAGAGGAAATGCACTCATTTACAGGTTTCCTTTTCTATGTTGAGTAAAAAAATCTGAGAATAAATGAATTTGACAAAGATTACGATACAAAAAGAGTCTCCTTCACTTAGTCTTCCTTTTTAAAAGCACTCAGGAGGGTCTTACATTTCAAAAAAGGAACCCTTTTGTCCCCACTTCTGAGGATTATGCTTTAACCACCATGCCACATGACAATTGGTGAACCTGCATCCTGCATGGAAAAAACCTGGTAATAACTACATCGGACACAGAGCACAGCAACCAGGATGAGCTGCAGCTCCACACCTATCAAGGGTGGGAAAGAAAGGTGTCCTGGACCTAATTCCTACTATCATGGATTATGTCAGCATTTTACATTAAATGCAGATATTGTGCATGACTAAAGCCCGTGAGGCCAATCTAGACAAAGTTAGGCATAGTAAATGGGCAATAATTTTAGGAGTAACGAGCTAGTAACTGATTTTATGGACTTAAATTTTGGTCACCAAACTTCACAGAATCTAAAAAACATTGGACTTACATGCAGAAAAGAGCACCACACCAAATATTCGAAATGGATGCAGCAAAACTTTTGTGCTCCACTGAAAAACTTTTGCCCAGTGTTATAGTGCTGCTCCATATTAAGATGGGACACTTTCTCTGACAAAGAAACTGCCTGTAGTGATTAGGAACTAACCACAACTAACTGAAGTTGAAACAGAATGCCCAGTATTGAGCTGAACATGGGAGACTCCATTCAGTGAAACAGACTCATCAGGCTTTGGTTTTGAGGGGAATTACACCAAGGACAGCTATCGAATGCTGCACTCTTCTCCACTGAAGAAATTGGCAAATACATACTTTGAAAAAAACCCAAAAACATTCTTCTGCCCTGAATTTTACATAACTAACAGCATGTAGGCGCTTCATACTGTATCTTGATTCTTCAGGATACTAACTTACAGAAAAAAAAAAAAAAAGGAAAATTATCCAACTGGGGACTTCAATTACTACAAAGACTGCAAAATTCAGTAGTTATGGAGAACTTGAATCATCTAGCAGACAGGCACCATCTGAACTTTCCCAACACTTCACAAGTACAAGCTTGACTTTTGCAGTTCTTTAATGGCATTTTGCAGCTTCCACCTTCACTCCCCCCTCCCTAGACAGAAAGGTCATTTTATTTTAGGACAAAAAATGTTCGGACTGGTGATTTAAAAGATAAAGCTAGGAAATCTTGAGCATCAAGGCAGGAAGCAAGGAAATGTGTCTTCCCACTTAAAATGATAGAGATCACTAATCACCCTTCTCCAGCTACCAGATGAGTGAAGGGTGTTAGCTTGATATAGTGAAATCCCACAAAGACACATAACTGCTTTCCTATGAAAAAAAGATCCTTGTTAGAAGACAGCTTATCCTTTTCAGCTCCATGTATTCTTAGTGGAATCTTCTGAGGAACATTAGATAGATGTATCTATCACGCTGCTACAGTTAAAGAATAAGCTAGGAAATAGCTAGTGCACAATTGCAATAATGAAAGTTTGGTGAAATACACACACAAAAATGCTTTTATTATACTGTCAGCTAAGTGCAGTATTCCTCACAAACACCATAAAGATGAAAAGCTTCTTTAAAGCCAGTCATGCTACAATGTATATAAGAAGTGTCTAGTTCAAGAACAGGTCATAAAAATTGTTAAAAGTATCTTTTCTTTCATCCCAATTTCAGTAAACCTATGAGGCTAAACATAAATGGAAAAAGCACAAAGAACATTCTGTTTCTTTCTTCCAATTGTATATACAAAACCAATAGAACTTGAAATTAATTTGTTATGGCTGGCTGCTTCTTTTATAAAGAAATCAAGCCTTTCCAACATTATTTGGAGTAATTTCCCATTGAAACTTTGTTACAGGAGCCCCTCTCTGAGTCTAACCTAGTCTTAACACTTGCACTTCACCTATATTTATCAACAAGAAATTGTTAGATCAGCTCCTGTTAAAACAAATTCATAATTTGAAAAGATGTTCATTAAGACTGTAATTAAATACTATGAACTGAGCAAGAGAGGAATAAAAGAAGTCAGAAGGACCCAAATGTGAAAAATAGTATAATTTCTTTTCCACTACTGATAAGACCATTAATAATAATAATAATAATAATAATAATAATTCTATCACACTCAGGGCTCACATGCTCTCTGAAAAATACTTCCAATATTGTAGACAAAATATCTAAGCAATGTGCTGAATGTGTTTTCCTACTGTGAAAGCTCAACATACTTATCAAAATTTGAAGGCTCTAGATAAGATTTGAGAATATATTTAGAGCAGAACAACAACATCATGGGGAGGTTACTTGTCAAAATTGTGTGGAAAAGAATCCTACAAGGCCAATGCTTGAAATTTTCAATCAGTAGCATTTCACAGTCACCCTACTTGCAAACTATCTGTGGATACTGTAAGACTGCATGTGTAAACTGATTTTAAGTTTCCTCATGTGTAAAAGTCCAGTATTTTCTTTGGGTCAGGTTGCAATGAATATGAAGAAATGAAAAATATTAAAGGAGGCCCAAGGAAACAAAAGTCACCACTACTGAAAATTCAACAAGCATTCAAAGACAAGGAGGTTCTCAGATAAATTTCCAGTGTGAGCTCCACTCCTTTGCTTTGTCTGCCCTCTACTTACAGGCCAGAGACTGGTTTTGTATTTTTCAGCCCTTCCCTTTTAAACTTTCTAACAGAAATGTTTATTTATAAAAGTACTAAGTCATCTGGTAAATGCCAACTTTCTCTTATCCACAGACCCAACTAGGCCCAAATTCACTGCAGGTTTATGGCTCCCAAAACTGAGCCTACTTCTGTAAGCCAGAAACTGTACCATTAATTTACATAGTTTGTGTTTCAAAATCCAAACCATTCTTTCCAGTATTTTTATAAACATTGCAAGAAACATTTCTCTTATGGCAACAGATTTTTCCCTTTACTATCACTCCTATCATTTTGCCATAGAAAAGGAAAAATCTGGAAAACCTAGGAATTTTCCAGTCTTGATATTTAACAAAATTCCCCTTAAAGCAATTTTCTTCCTACTCAAACAACACAGCGACACATGATACAGATATATCAGCAATAGAATCATGTTTGGAATAAGGATTGCTTTTAAGGCATGTCAGATGATTGTTGAGCATATACAAATAAAAAATTGTATGGCCTATGATATAAATTGTGTAAAAAAAGTCCTTATACTCTCTTGCTTCTTTCTCCTTTTTATGCAATGTTACATGTCAAGACCTTTTATTGTTTTACAGTGGAACTGACTGATTTGTATTCAAATTGTCTTATTCATGGAAACAGTGAATGACTGTAGAAATTATTTTTAGAAGAAAAAGGATTGGAAAAAGGATACATGGATTCAATCACTGGCACACCCTCATTACAAAGTGGTTCCATCATCCCACACTGACTAGACACACACTGATTTGAGCAAGCCAGATTCTGATACACCTGCTGGTGATGATATTGTGAGGGGTCAGAATGCCTATTGAATTTCAAAAATGTTTAAATGTAATCCAAAGGGGAAAAACAAAAAAAACCAAACCAGAGCTAACCTGTAACTGAACAATCATCCCAAACTGTGTGGGACCATCTCAAACCTCTTCCTCTCGCAAAAAAAATTTAAGAAATCTTGAAATAACTAAGAGCTATTTTACAAGAAGTTCTAGAAGAAAAAAGACACATTTCAATAATTGACTTTAAACTCTTGATATAGCTATAACTGCACTAATCCCTTATAATATTCTATGAAAGACAAGTGGTAGATTTTCATGTAAGTAAGATTTATGGGTTTAGATTTAAAGACATATTCCTATGACATAATTTAAAGCAGTTGAGAAGAAAATATTTTGATCCAAGAGGAGTCGTTCTAGGAAAATCAGACAGATAAATCTTTCAGCTGCGGAATGAAGACACAAATCTGTCCACTAAACTTGATAACATAAAAACTATTCAGCCCAGCTGATTCTGCATTTTCACAGAGCAACAGATGCTTCAACATGCCTAGCACTAGAAACCACAAGAAGTCCCAACTGAACATTAATGTGTCTTATACAACACTTACTCATGTGCTTAATATTCCTTGGAGAGGTCATAAATCACTAGTCTTTTCACTGGCATATACTGACAAAGGAAAATTCAGTAAGCTGTCAAAACTGGGTGTATGAGCAACTCATGAGGCTGACCACTGTAGGTTACATTGAAAAAAATTGTATATTCAGCACTGAATTCCTCTACCTTCTTTCATTACTGGGTAGTACCCTGATTAATTTGATTAAAAGATGAATGTTTAATCCGTAAGGATACAAGTGCACTAAAACACAAGTGTATTAGAAACTGCATTCAAAGACAGTAGCCTGATGTCTGCCAGAAGTGCCTCCTTATGTTACAGAATGCATTTGTATGGGTTATTTAAAGTATAGTATACTATATTTAAAATATAGTATATTAAAGTGTATTTTGTGCACTAGGATACCATGCAATACAACAACATATTACCAAAACCACAGACAGAGATAAGAAAAAATCTAGCACACTGAAACACTTTTAAAGAGAGTATTATTTGGAAAACTTGTCAATTTAGTAACATGCATAGAAATGACTACACTTTAGAAATCAGCAAACAGTTTCTCTGCATTGGTCATTTTATTTCCATACATGTTGATGTGTTGGATCTCAGAAGCCTGGCAATAAAATGAATAATAAAAGGCTTAAGTAAGCAATAAGAATAAGTATGCTGGGATAGCAGGACTGATATTTGGACCGACCAGACATGACACCTTGTGTAACTCTGGACACATCAGTCTCGCAGGGAACAGATTCAGATGGAAGACTCCCAAGCTACTGCCAGCTTGGGTTTAAGTCCACAATAATAGCAAGCAACTCTTGGAACAGGATAACCATGTTTCAGTCCTGACAACACTCTATATTAGGGGGCTTCCTCCTGACTTTGAAACTCTGCAGCGTGCTTCCCTGCACTGTCCCACCTGATGGCTGCATCGCAGCTCTGCTCCTGTACCATCAGCTCTATATCTCTGCCTCAGCTTTCGAGATGCTTTGCTGCTGGAAGCGCTCAGGCGCTGTGGGAAATCTGTCTTAGAGCTGGAGTGCAAACTGCATCTGCCTTTTGAAAATACCCCTTCCATTAATATTTTAATCACATCTCATAATGCATAATTTTGCCTATAATGCCTAATTTCAGGGTTTTTTTTTTATTATGTAACTTCGGTGTTAAACAGAATTTTATAACAAAAATTAATGTTGATTATCAAAAATCAAGCTCTAACTCCAAATAAACCCTCGGTCTCAATAACAGATAAAAGCTTAGTATTACTGGATTTTACAGAAATTGCTATGTTCTTGTGCTATTTTATTCAAAAACTGAAGACAACAAAAGACAAGAATGTCCTTGCATACTTGGCTGATGGGTGACAGAAAGCTAAATCAGTTAACACAAGAAAGCCAGTACAAGGTGAAGGGGCAAGCTCATTTTTCCATCTGTTTTTATAGAACACACCCTTTGTGAAATGTCACAGTCAAGGACAGTTAAAAATTAATGTCATTCTAATCTTTAAACCCTTTAACTTGCTCAGTTAAATGTGTCAGACAGGAAACTATCCATAAACAAATCTGAGATGTTAAATTACTAAGATAGCCGTGATTTCCTTCTTTGCAAAATCTCATTTCTAGCTGCAGTATTATTTCCACTCAAGGAAATCACTCTACAACACCAAATATTTTCACATGCATTGAAACATGTAGACTACACAAGTCTGCGGATGTTTGCTTTGGCAAAGAATTGAACTTCCTCTGTTTCTCAGAATACAATGTAATTCTCCTCATTTATGTCTTTCCCCCCTCATTTAGGGGGGAAAAACTCAACAAAACCCCCTCAAACACTTAAAAATCACATTTTAAAACCACCACAAACTGATTTGCTACCAATATTCATTTCTCTTCTAGGGAAGTTAAACAAAAGGCAAAATCAACATCCAGATTTTAATTTCATACTTGTGCACATTTCTTTAGTTAGAACTATACAATTAACAGAACAAATGAACATTAATAAAAGTGTAAGATGCATAGTAGCAGTGCAGTTCATATTTCTTCTGACAACTTTGTCAATGAACTTGATATGACCAATGTCATCTTCTTAAGTGACTGCCTTTTGGAAAGGCACTAGACTAAGAATTTCATATATTGTCTTTTCTTTCTCAGTCTCACATCCTGGATTATAGGCTGGATGATTGGCTGATCTGCTTGTCTGTCCTTAAAAATCTCAGAGACATCATGAAGATTTGCAAAAGTTGTTTTGCATCTTTTTCCAGTTTTTTGCCAAAATGATGTGCTGTAGCCTAAAATCTGTTAGGGCTAGAACGTGAAAGGGAATTCACATATGACAAGGAGCAAGGAGAACACTATCCTTCCTACTTCCAAGAAGAGACATACTTCCCTGGAGCTTTTAGGTTTTCCTGTAGACTTAAAATTTTCTTCTGTAGAGACAGCCAAGTTAAATTTCTAGCGTTTAGCACTAAGACCTAGGAAATCACCTTGGCAGTCTTCTCAATTTAGAGAAAAATATATCTCATTATTTCCAGTGTTCCACCCGCTTCTATCAGCCTACTCCTTCCACAGGCATGTAGAATGCCTGGGAACTGTGGTTTAGGCAGTAAATCAAATGATAGTTCCTGATGCCTTTCTGATTTGATAGGTCCACAGAATGGCTTGGGATAGAAGGGACCTATGATCACCTCATTTGTGCCATGCCTTTGCAATGCTGTCTCCAAATTCCCACTCAAGTCTGGTTCTTTCCAGCACTTATAAACACCAGCCAAAAGCCCCTTTTTCCATAATCTAAAAGCATGAAGAAGGGAGAACAGCAAAGTTGTACCACAATATCAATTAGATATATTACTAGGACTGTAGCGTAACATGGCTCTACATCAAGCTACCCCCCACAAGTGTAAAATTTTATTATCCAAAATTACAAACAGATTCTGCTATGAAGACTTGTTTGAAGAACCCATCATGACACACTGCTTGTTAGCCACACTTGGAAGTGTCAGCAACATAGAGCTGAACAGGACTCAGGGGCTGTCTACTGTGTCTCAGCATGTGAGAAATTCTATTCACATTAAGACAGACGTACTGCAAACAAACTGAGCTGCCTATTTCTCTAAGAGACCTCTGGCAACTGTAAAGAGGATGGTGCCAGATTCTTTACTGTGGTGCCCTGTGACAGGACGAGGAGCAATGGCCATAAACTAAAACACACAAAGTTGCACTTCCACATGAGGAAAAACTTCTTTACCTTGAGAGTGGCAGAGCGCAGGAACAGGTTGTCCAGGGAGGTTGTGGAGTCTCCCTGTCTGGACGTGTTCCTGTGTAACCTGCACTAGGGTTGGCAGGGGGGTTAGAACTGATGATCTCCAGATGTCCCTTCCATCCCTAAGAATTCCGTGATTCTGTGAAAAATAGCTTGAAGTAGCAGAGAACAATTTTTTTTTTTATTATTATACCTGTGATGTTTTTCCTTATTTTCTTATTTGGCTAAACAATGTCTATGCTATTAAGCCATAAAATTAAACCTGATTGACACAGCACACATTTAATTTGTTAACTTTTCTATTCTGTAATTTTTTACCTTTTTAATTTAGCTATGTAAGGTGGAGCTACAAGCAAAGTCTGAAAAGTGATGCAAACCCAGTTTCTAAATCAAGCACAGTGTCATTTTTCATCGCTCATTGAATGCCAGCTCTTCAGAAGTCTCGCTGCTCAAAATGATCTTTGTCTATTAACTTCCCCTAAATACCGTGCCCAACAAAGCCTCATAATTACTCGACACATACTTTCTTCTTTAATGAGAGTTAAAGCTTACGATGACATCAGCCTGTTCTATTTGTCTGCGACTTGCAAGCCAGATGAAGTTTACTTACTGAGCGTTGCAACCCTGCCAAAATCCAGGGCTGCATAGAACAGTATGTTCCGGCCCTAATGTCTTGCCAGTTTTCAATGAAGTGCTTGACAGAGACCACATGTGGAGGTCAAGTGATGCTATCATGATCTCACCAGATGGTGAGTTGTGGTATCATTCCCAAGGCAGGTAGTATGGTCTGTTCAGAAACAGTTGGCAGGTGAACCATGAACTCACAGCCAGAAGCAACTGGATTATTGCAAAAGATCAAGAACGCTATTGATGCTGGCAAAAAGACTATTCCAAGAATTTTTCTTGCACATAGTTCAAGGACTCAACTCTCGAGACATATGTTTTCTTGAAAAAAAAATGGAAATGCTCCTGCCAAACGAATCCTGCATTTTTGCATGATTATTATGTTATGTATGTTAAATTGTAATTTAAAGCTCACCTTGCTTATGTTCTTGCATATATATTAACCACCACCAGGTCACTCCAACTTTGATGTCAATTCAGAGGTTGTATCTACATGGGATAGAGTGCAGGACTGGACTACGTTTCAAAAAGCAACAGGAAAGCAGACCATGGAGGAACCTTTCAAGATTTTGTAATGGCATATTCCAATCCCCCTAAAGTAACAGCCTATCCAAGCCAAATTGTGAAGCACTCAGCATTTCACAAAGTCCAGCCTTCAGTTAAAGAGGTAAGCAATTTAACTCACCACTGACCTGACATTGTGTCTATTTCCCGGACAAAGTCACAAAAACCCTATTTCTGAAACTTCAAAAAATCCACACAGTGGATTCCTCTTACAATGTAAAAAGACATAATTTTAAAGCAGACCTCAAAATTTTAAATTTTTCTGGGGAAAAACCTATTAGTTGACCGTGAACATTATCCGAGTAAAGATATTCTCAAAGGGGCATTGTAAAATGAGTCTTATCTCCAACTACACTTTTGAGAGGCTGTACCTTCTCCCTAACACAAAAACCTCTACTGAAATTCTGAATTAAATCCTAGTTCCTACTGGCCAAGCTTCAGGAAAAGATATAACCAATTGTAGTTAATCGCTTCTTGACTGAGAAAACTTAAGACTTCTTTTAAATATTTCATTACACCGTGACACCTTACTCTATTTAAAATTACAGGAAAAAAAAAAGAAAGAAAAGGAGGGACAAAAAAGCAGCTGGAAAATAATTTGGCTGCCTAACAAAAGAGTTGCCTAAAGTTATTAAAATGCTTCTTGCCACTTTTTTTTTTTTTTAAATGAGACACATGCTGTTAGTAAATAAATGTGCAGCAACATGAAGTTGAGTATTAGCAGTAATAAAGAGGATGGGTAGCAATTTGGCCTCAAACAACAGAATTTCTTCAGAGGTACACAGAAGAAAATTCTGTAATACAGTATTAAAATACAACATACTCTTAACTGATGTTGAGAAAGTAGTCACTACACTTCATGTATCACTTAAGCTGTAGTTTTTAATAACTACTTTAAAAGAATTAATGTGTTTAAGTGCGCATACACTGGAATTAATTTTTGGAACTGTTTCTATCATAAAAAGAAGTACAAATTACTCCCTTTCTCTAGCAGCTTTTTTTAGCCTTCCTAAATTTCATGCTTTACATGACAGCAAGATAAGCCTTCAGCCATCACTGCACTTTACTCTTTTCTTTTAATTTGGGCCTGCATCATTTATCCAAACCAAACTGCAGCTGTTAGCTAAATTAAGCATCCAAACTGCACAGAAAACATTATCTGATGTGCTGTCAGCTGGCTTCATGTTTGCCATTTGATTATTGTTTTGTAAGACATGAACAAGACTGGATATTTTCCATTCAGATAACTGAATGTCATGTTTAAAGCTCTTTAAAAAGTGAACAAAACACCTTAAAACTGGAAATTAATTGTTGAGTTTTAATTTCTTAGTAATTTACCATGGTATAGGGCATTTTAAAGACCACAGATTTCTTTTACTACTCACTCTTGTTTCTATTAATTGGTTCTGTACACCTTGATAATGGGTCTCTGCTACAGGATAGCACTAGCCAGGTTCAATTCCAGTGGAAATATAAAATATATGAAATTTTTCAGGTTTATGATTGGTTACAGAGACTATTGTTTCTATGAAACTTAATGTATGTCATCACAAAATTTTGTCTGTGAAGGGGAACAGTTTGCACATGGTTATTTCAACAAAGTCATTAAGTGAAAGTCATTAAGAAAAACTCCACCCTAATACATTCTTAAAAAAATACTGCCTGGTCCTTCAAGGAAAAGTGGACAGACAGAGGGAACACCCTAAGAGATTGACTTTCTGTCTCCTGAAAGGTAGAAATATCATCATCTTCTAAGTAAAACAATAGCCCCATAACTGCACAAGACAGAAGTATCTCAACAGTTCCTTCCTCAGAGGACCTGCAACCTAGAGAATATATCTGGCACGCATCTGGATCTGATACTGATTTGAAATGCAAAGGGATCCCATCTTTCATTATGCTTTTTATTTTGTCAGTGAAAGGCACGTCCTGTAGAGTCCACTGGACATCACCCATATAGCTCCCAGCAACCTGTAATAAGCTATGTAAGTACATTTTGAGATGCAGCCCAAGGGGCCTGCAAATATGACCCTTAGAGTCCTGTGGGGTTCTTTGATACTGCAGTTACACTACCAAGTCATAAAATGCATAGCAGACAAGTTGCTTTAGGGTTCATGGAGCAAAATTCTTATTGGTCCTATGATTTACTGGCAAAACTTCCAGTTTCATTCTGCAAATGCAGTTTTGCACTTAGGAGCACAAAACTTTGCACTTAGGAGCAAAAAAAAAAAAAAAAGAGACTGATGACTGGGAATAGCAATCAGAGGCAGCTGTTTCTGGTTTTAATGAGAAACATGTTTTTCTGGTCATCAAATTACCATGATAAGAAGACCTAGTGAAGTCATTGTGAATGCTGCCAGTGACTTTTCTGAGTGATATCAGATCATATGAGACAATTATTTGGGTACAACTCTCTTCAGTGTTCTCCAAAAATAGCTGCATGTGTCAGATCAAAGGTTCTGCTTAGGCTTCTTTATTAGACTGCGGCAGGTACCTACAGGACAGCAGAAGAAGAGGAAAGGAAAGTTCAGTATTACCTTCTCCCAAATACTTTTGTGGCCACCAACTATCTTCATTTTAGGGACTTCCTGGTGTGATTTATCTTTAAAAATCCATAATGGATTTGCCATCCTTGCATCATTTGTTAGGTCTCCTCTTAAGTCCATATAAACTTTTAGTGTCCATAACAACCTTGGTGACCAATTCAATGAAGACCCACATGCTTTGACTTTTCCTGCTTCCTATTAGCTCCAAATGCTCCTGTAATGGCTCACTGAAAAGTCAAATCCTTATCCATAGTCTTCAATGACTTTTTCAAGATGAAGAATCATGGTTTACTTAAGTTCCACCATTAACCCTGTACTAAACTACTCCACATCTTTGACCACCCTCAATGTTCTTCCATGAGTCTCATCCTATTCTGTAATATCCTTCTGAAACAGCACTGTAAATACTGTTATAGTATTTAAGATGGCATAAAAAAGTTCACAATGTAGTGGTGTAATAAAACTATCTTTTTACCCATTTTTTCTCTCCTAAAATGCTCTGAATCTGATTTACTTTTTTGATTGCTATAGAACTTTGAGATGCTTTTTTCAAATAAAAATTTCTTCTGATTCTATGATCTTCCTAATTACTTACTGCCAGCTGAGAGATCAGTATCTTACAAGGTCTTAGGGAAAATTCAGTGGCCTTTTCTCATGTATATTACTTCACCCTTCCCCACACTGAATTTAACTATTTTCATCTGCAAGTGCTCCCAGCACAAAGTCCCATAAGGTCTTTCAACTGTTGCTCTTCATACTCAGCCTTGGTCCTTGCTATCCAGATAATTCAAGTAGGAGCAACAAAATTTCTCACTTTACTGTTTCTTTTTCAGGTCACTTCTTAATATGAACAACATGGATGGTCAAATACTCCAAGGCTGCTGCAACATTTCACCACTAGATGAGCAGATCTACTTGCAGTCTCTCTTTTCTTTAGTGTCTGTTATTTAAGAGTAAGATGATCTTATTTATTATGGAACTGAGACTTGGTTTCCTTCTGAAATTCTTGATGAGGGAACTTGGAAGCTTTGTGGAAACCCAGACAGACTGTATTAACCAGATCACACCCATCTGTTTGCTGAATGCATCAAGAGCACTGTAAGAGAGTTCTTTTACTAAAGCTGCATTCGCTATCTTTACAAAGATGCCAACTGGTTAAATTCTCTATCATATTTCTAGTAATTTTTCCAGTATATAAATCACCTAAGGAGGCCTGTTTTGGTTTTTTTTTAAATTATTATTTCTCTTACACTTTCCAAACAGCAATTATATCTTTCATCTATTTTCTCTGAATTTCCTCATGGAAACCCAGAATGTGGCATTGGCAGCATTTAGCAGTATTATTCAGTATTTTTTTTTCTCTATTTCTTTGCTCCACGTAGTAGAAAGACACTTACTACAGACACAGTTATTTTATACAATTTTTCCTGTTTCAAAGAGCAGTGCAGTCTCTGGCACATCATCTTGAGAATATTTTGCACAGCTGCTGCTCAGACAAAGGAGCTACAGCGTGCTCCTTAGACAAAGAACTGAAGAGCACTCCTTATCTCTGTTACTGGACAAGCTTGATGGTCATTACCTGTCTATGCCAGCAACCTTAACCTGTGAAAAATGTAAAGCCAAGTTTAACTGTTTTACCATCCCAGGCTAAAAGGCAACTCTCTGGCCAAAGAGTAAAACAAAATAAATTATTTCTGTATGGTTCTATGAACAGAGGAAAAAGACCCCATGATACCCCCAACTCTCAACATCTATAGAAATGCATAAATGAAATAAATTAGCTTCTAACTAAAATGTCAGGCAGAATGACTGGAATAAAAGCACAAAAATAAAAAACCCACCAAAAAAATAGATACTAAAAGCCTAATGGAAAAGTTTTGTAATTACCATGCAGTATTTACAGCCCAGTACATCCAAAATAAGCAATTGTTACATGAATTTGATGTGAAACACAGAAACAAATAAAACAAATACAATCTCCATTTTTAACTGGTTTATCAATAATTATTTATCTGTATCAACAGAGAGAGCTCACACAGCTAGTCTTTGACCTTATCAAAATGCTGCTCCATGCTAATTCTCTAAGAAATCCTCAGCCTCTTAATTTGGCATCATACAGCAGTAAAATGTGCACTCCAGCACCCAATATCCAAACTCTAATACAAAATACTAGCTTCCTTCTTTAAGGCTTACGTAACTCGGGCATTTGAACAGAGTTCCAGAGAAAGAGCATCTTTAATAAAGATTCAGTATCTCTGCCCTGATCACAAAAATGCTGTTGAGAGATATCACATACTGCCTGAGAATTCTAACAAATCTGCCACAAAGATTGGAGAAGATCACAGCTAACACTCATGACATTCTCAGTTAATGAACAAAGGCAAAGACACTTCTAAAAATAACGTGCAGCATTCACACTTCAGGCCTCTGTGCACAAAAAGAAAATCTAAATCAGAACAATTGAAAAAGCATAAAAACCTGGTCATTAATTAACTTTAAATCAACATTTGAAAGAAATTTAAAAATCAGTCAAGTGTTCTTCCTCCTCCTTCTGAATAAATCCTGCTTTCATGTCCTCAGGGAACTTATAAAAACCTGAGAAGTGACCTGCAGAAATAAAAGAGACATTTTGAAAGACAGCTTTTTCCTACAGCAAAATCTGATTCATTGCATCCTTCCTCAGAATCTGAAAAAATGTAGCTGTTATTCTCAAAGGAGTCTTCTGGATGCTCCACAAAAAAAAAAGAAAAAACAAAAAACAAAAAAAAACAAAACAAAACAAAACAAACAAAAAAAAAAAAACCACCAAAAAAAACCCCCCCAACACAAAGCAAAATGAAAATACATTCAGAGAACACTTAAGAGAGAAAGGAAATGTGTCATAAGAAAAAGGTTGAGAAGACCTCACCCAGAAGACCTTTCAGTCAAGAGAAACCTCCCTTCCTCTCTAAAAGATGATAAAAAAAGCATGCATTCATATCTTGTTGACTTTTAGTAGACATTTCTGGTTTAGGTGTAGCCTGTGAAAGGGAAATAAGTGATCTGAAGCCATCCACCACCCTTTTGTTGGATTCTGAGCTTCTTATTAAAAAAGAATACATCTGTCCCATGTCTCCCATGAACTGACCATTACCTTGCACCTCATACAGAAGTAGTGAAATAAAATACAAGGTAGAAGGGAAGAAAATACCTCTAGCATAAATGTATCCTGCTGCAGTACAAAAAACAAACCCCTCCTTCAAGTATGACTGCAATACTTTCTACAAAAAAGAGGATCTACCAACCAGGTAAATCTGAACTAATTTAAAACTTTTGCTCTTGGGACACATGATTCTGACCAGAGTGAAATTTAGACAAAATAAATTACAGCAGATGCACAAAAACCGAAGTAGAAGAAAAGAAGCCGGTATGAGTACTGTGCTTTTAGAGGTAATGTTAATTAAGTGGGTTTTAGACAGTTGGCTACAATAAATCTCAGATCTGTAAGAAGCCCTGGTAGGTGTTCTCATTCAGCTGTGATTCTTCTGTCCCTCAACTTCCCACAACTGCAGTGCCTGTGGTATCATGCTTCTCTTACAAAATGATGATTCTCATAGTCCAGGAAAATTTGTGAGGAAAAAAGGCTGTCATCCACACAAACACAAGTTCTTCCTAACGACTTGGCTGTTTCTCAGAGGGAAAGCCAGCTGCAGGAGTATTATTATTTGAAATATCAGATTTATTAGAAATACTCAGGGACAAAGCAGATTCAAGACTCACAGGGCACACAGACAGAGAGCTCTGCTGGTGGCCTCCATACTGACACAGATGTACATGGCAAGAACCTACTCTACACTGTTCCACAGGATGTGTGTTCATGCCTTTAAGGCTTAATTTGCAGCCACAGGGAAATATGTAATTTTAAAAACCTGAGGAAAACAGTAACAATGTGCTTTCATATCAATCAAGATTATCCTTGCAGCCAGATAACCACAAATCCGTGTCATTAGATTGTAAAGAAGCAAGGTGGATGAGTGGTTATCACTTTGTGAAAACATGCATGAAAGATAACTGTGCAAAAAACCCTGCTGTTCTGGGGGGACACTAGCAGAAGAAATGCTTGCTTTGCTCAGATTTTTGTATTAACAACCTCAATTTAAACTCCTTTGGTGACAGAAGGTGGCACACTGAAAAATAATATCGTATTAAAATCACAGTGGCCAGATACTGAGTTGCTGAGCAACCAGACGTAGCTTCTGACATCTTAAAAGTTCAGAAAACATCAAGCTCCAAAATCAGCTTCCTAATTATGGACAGCTGAGCTAACCATTTCTAAAAATCTTGGCCAATGTTTTAAAATACATCTTACTTTTAAGGAAGATTATGAGTCACAGTTCCAAGTAGCTTCCAAGTCCATACCTGTAGCATACACACATATACATGAGAAATTTAAGAACCGAAAATTCAGGGACTGTTTCTAAAAATTTGGATGAGTCTACAGTTTAATAACAATTTGAAAAAATTTAGTATGTCAATTATGATTTCAACATTAGTCATACTTCTCCTTTATTGCCTCTCCTTTATTTTTACTGCTTGAAGATTATTTTGTGGTTCTTGCTGGTAGAATGAATTCCAGGTATGTTTTCACTTTATGCTGTGCTCATTTGCAGTGTTATTTCAAGTGTTTCAGGGTTGCCTATAGATGAGTACAAATTCAATGGCTTCCAGAAAGGACACTTCACTGGAGTATTTTTCCTCCTTGCAAATACGCTCAACCAAACAGGAAAGACCCAAGGTTTCAATCTCTGGTGTATTCTATTTATACTGGTTTACATATAAAAGCACAGTAAATAGTACTGTAGCATGAATTCTGCTGTGAGAAAGGTAACCCTACCAAAAGCCTGAAAATGCTGCTAAATGGAGAGGATGCCTAACCCACGGTCCTGCCTGCCCTGCAGCACTCCTATCACTGACTGCCAGCAGAACCATCACTCTTTCAAGTGCAATGTGTGCTGGCAGTGTTCTTAGCAGGAGGCTGCTGGGAAGGGAAGGGAAGGGAAGGGAAGGGAAGGGAAGGGAAGGGAAGGGAAGGGAAGGGAAGGGAAGGGAAGGG
>JBBMKD010000102.1:82834634-82923191 GCA_037834095.1 Argya squamiceps
GGGAAGGGAAGGGAAGGGAAGGGAAGGGAAGGGAAGGGAAGGGAAGGGAAGGGAAGGGAAGGGAAGGGAAGGGACACCCTATGTGGTGTTCAGTATAAGAGATTACTGAAAATCTCTTATACTCTCTTCTACATAAGCAAGACATTTGGAAAATTTTTAGTGTATCCTATTTTCTCCAGGAAAGATATTAAAGTCTCATTTACATTTGTTCACATTATAATGATTCTCTTAAAGCCAAACTTCTAATTTAGGCATAGAATTGGTTTATTTTAACTATGGACAATGGGAAAGAAAACTGGCAGAAATTACAAGAGTAAGCCTGTGGCTCTCTTTTGGCTCCAGCCTCTTTGCTCAGGTGAGTAAGACTCTTCAATGAGTAAGTTATAATTGGTGAGAAAATATCAGCCTTGATCAAACACTGGGTGCAAGTACTCTGCTGTAAAATATGGTCTTGACCAGTAATTCAGAGTCAACAACCATCCTCAGCAACCCAACTTTGATATCTAAATGGAGAAGAGGAATGTAAGAAGCAGGGCAAAAACCCACAGTATGCTATGTACATTAGTTTGTCTATAGCAACGTACAAAAGAGTACATGTAAATAAAAAAACCATGTAAATAAACCTAAAAGTTGTGTTGGCTTATAATACAACCTTCTAAAAGCGCGAGTCCAGTTCTTCCCATGCACTAAAAACATCAATACATTTTTTATTTAAGCCCACCGCCTGGCCATATAGCAACTGAAATTAAAGTCTGTGACACAAATGGTAGAATACTGTATCTGGTATATCATTCTATTATTCTATTAATACAGGAATTTGACTGGCTAGTAAAAAAATCCCTGATGCCTCCTGTTACATTTATAGTGTGTCTGTTCTGAAAACGGTAGCAGCTGAAATAACACACAGCTCTTTTATCACAGTCTGCAAGTTGCATTTCTGACATTTGAAGTTGATACCAGAGCTTTTATACTCATGAAGGCACTGAAGAGTCCTCATCTAACTCTACACTGTCTCCAAAAAACCCCAGGAACCTCTTCTGAATAAACCATTGCATTTTACAGACAATGCTCTTGAAGGAAAGCCCAAGGTCTATTTTATCATATCCCTCACTCCAGTTTCTGTATTTCCCCATACATGTTAAAAAACAAAAAAGTAATTATTCCTATGAACTATTGTGCCAGCGCACAATACTCTTGACTTCCCAGAGACTCAAATAACTCAATATCACAGTTCTTTCAGATTCTTCCAAAAGGATATTTTTTCCAAGAAAAACACACTTCTTTTACACATTTCTTTTAGGGAGAGAGCACTGAATAAGCCCCTAAGGAGATGCACATAATTCTATCAGATATCACATGTGGCTTTTCTCTGTGTACTCTGTCTACAATGTCATACCCATGAAGGTCTTCTCTTATATTTTGTCAACACAGTGCATGCTTTTTTGGACATCTTCTGTAGTGCTGTGACAGACAACAGAGACTGCACAGGGTGTTCAGTTTTAACTCAACCCTACATTGCTCTGCTCTCCTCTTTGGACTGTGTGGGTTCTATGTTGCAGCTTAAGAAAAGAGAGGACCTCCTTGCTTCATAAGCATCAAATCTCCTGGATTTTTTCCTGGAATTGTTTTATACCCTAGCTTTTTGAAGATTATTTTTTCAAGTTATTCATTATTCTAAATAACATCATATGGAAGACGTTTAAGATAAACAGGGGTGAAGTCTCCAGAGAAGAAATCTGTAGACTCCTTTCTTTGACTCTGCATTCCTTTGCAACTTACTTAGTGCATGTTCAGCACAGTCTGAACAGCCATGAATATTTTCTAGGGTAGATTTAAAACAGTTACAGAGGGAACACTATCTTTAAATAGACACGGAAAACTAATGTTGTTGCACTAAAAAGTAAGGGGCCTTATCCACAAGGAGATAAATTATCCTAAGCCCTACAGGAACAAAAGCTGTAAGATTGTAAAAAATATATTGCGATAAGTCACACATGCAGAAAAGTGAGTGGAGAAAATCTAAATGTACAACATAAACTAAAACACCCCAGTTTTCTGTTCGGGACCACTAGGCAGGAAGATGAGATACATATCACCCTAAAGAATCATCTATGCCTGGAACATAACAATGGGTTAAAAATAACAGACTGACTGGGTTGGAAAGTTACAGGTGTTCATAACAGCTACAGAATTTCATTTCCTACAGTTTTATGGAACTAGACAGCTAGAAAAGAAAAAACCTTCTGAAAGTTCAGAATACCACCTTTTCATGTTCTATTAGTGTGCTAACTTCACTGGAAATAAACGTGTTCCCCTTTTGCAGGATCTTCCTGTTAGTAACAGTTGCACATAAATAAAGCTTTCTAAACAAACATCTTATCTTTTTATGGAAGGAAGTCCATTAATAAGGAATTGACGTCCTTCCTTGAAAAAAAAGACCACTGCTAACTCTTTCCCATAAACTAAAGAAATAAAATAACACCCTGAGATTTTTTACTCGATTTTCACAGCAAACTGGCTAGTCTGCACATAGATACAATGGAACTATTTGGGTTTTCTTATAAACAATAACTCTGTTGCTACTTTGCCCCATAATACTGAATAATTAATTCCTTCCCTCAGTTTTTGATTGCTTCATGGAGCTTGTGCTTTATTTCAATTCTACTCCATTCATGATAAAAATACATGGCAGCCTTTGAGCAACATTCAGCCTGGAGCTTCAGAAACACACCATAACTTTCTAACATTTGGATCTGTGCCATCATTTCCAGAAAGATGTCCTTTACTCAACAAATGCAGCCAAATATACTCTAGCACCTCTACTGTCATCTTCATTCACTTTGTCTCACAGTACATTTCTTTTCCCAAAAATGAACTTTGTTATGGAAAATCCTCTGACACAACCTTCATCTTCTTCCCATCTTCAACATAACTCTTCCTTCAGACTAAGAGAATTCAAAATTGATATTGCACTGTATACTACTTGCAAAAAGTAAAATACAGAATTTTCTACCAATGGCTTCAGAAAATCAGCATCTTAACCTACTTGAAACAATGCTGAAAATAGAAATGTTAGTATGTTTAAGGAGAGTTTAGATTTGCAGTGCTATTGTACATCACAATTTAGAATCTCAATGCCATACTGCAGGAAGATCAGCCAAAGAGAATGCCAGAATAATGTAATCTGTGATTATCACAGTTCTATAAACTTAGGAGTTATAATGACATAATATTTTTGTATGAAAATATCTATTTACCTTAAACACATTAGCTTTGGGGGACACATGAAACTTCACAGAAATATTTACACAGGAATTTCAAAAGGAAATTTTAAGGAAAAAAGTGCACAAGTGTTGCTAGAAGAGTGCTGTTATTTCTCTTAATTTGCGTCTATGAATGAGTGCTATTTCAAAGGCATCTATTCCAATTTTGAAAGACTACTCTGTTCCAGCAATCACACTTAGATAACCTAAGAATGGCAAAATAAAAATCTGCAATCCTTTACCAAGAGTGTGTATCAACTTTTCTTACAGAATGCTTCACTTGAGAAGGTGTTTAACATTTGTCTTAATGCAGATAAATAAGAGAGTGACAAGGAGTGAGACTGAGCACCAGGCTCCTCCTCCTCTTCCTCTGTAGTGAACACAAGGATCCCTTTCTGACTCCATTTTGCACTAGGACAGTTTGCTTTCCAAAGATCACTCTGCTGTAGAGGTGACAAGCCATAAGCAGGTAAGAGTCAGTCCACAGTACACAAGCTTTGGTGATACTGGTTCCCTGCACTCTTCTTCGGCATCCATATATAACTTTACACGCTGATTTCTACAGTTTACATTTAGACCACAATACTATTTGTTGCTGGTGGAACCAGAAGACTTCATGTGCTGGTGCAGGTTTAGTAACACATAGCTGAGTTTCATTACAAAAGCAAGTGCTATTTCCTCTTCCCTTAGCTCTATTCTTTTCAAAGGCTTAGGTCCTCAGAAAAGTTTCCCCCCATTTCTGTTTAATTCTCAATAATGTACTACAGAACAGTGACCTTTTATAAAAGCAAAACCAGAGAACTGTTTTAAAAGGTCACATGGCACAACTCAGAAAACAGAGCAGATTTTCTGGTATCTCATGGCAGCACTGGAAACAGGGACACAGGTGACAGCTTGACAAGTATCTGGACAAAACAGTATGCTGAAGGTTTTTGTCTCCCCTTAGAACTTTCACTCATTTTCCAGGACGGCCCTGGTCAGTAAGGATACCTTATGCAATTTCCAGCTTTTGTGCCTTACTTATTCTTTACCCTCCTTCTCTTCACATATTGCTTCACAAAACTTTTCTGATTTACAATGATTCTTGACACGGCAGAAAGCTTGGGGCAGTCTCAGCAGAGCTCAATAAACGTGTACAAAAAACGAAGACTTTGCTAATTTTTACTTGTTAGATGGAGTTTTGCTCAGCCATAGCTAATGGCTAACCAAAACACCTGTGAATGGCTTTAGCACTGCTGAATGAATGGATGGTACCCAGCACACCAGACAAAGGGGCACATTCAGTGGTGTCACTGTTACCTGTGGTGCTGTCCTCTCCTGTGCCCGCACCTCTGCGTTGGGCAATACCGGTGTTGCAACTGGTGGAGGAGGCGCTCTGCGCTTTTTCACTTCTGGGTTTGCTGTCATTCCAGAGATGTTACCAAGGGACAGTGATGAACCCAGGCTACTGGAACGAGAATTCGCTGAAGGAGAATTTGGTGCTGTGGAAAAACCCTGTAAATGGATTAACATCTTGGATTAACATCACTCCTTAAAAACAATGGGAAAGAAAGAAGAAAAACAAGACACATCTGGTTACCGTTTAAACAATGATATGAATAATCATGTATGTTCCTCTGCCAAACCTGCTGAATTGCAAACTCTAACTTTTGGAAACTTCCAAAGGTCAACTGGAACAAAGCTTACAGGCAGTATTAATAAGACAGGAGGCACGATAAGCACCTACTGCGGTTTAACAGTAGTATTGATGGGAACACTGCTGCTGCTTGCTATTTAAAATATAAAATTCACATTGAGACACATAATTACAGTTATCCAAATGCATTTGCGGTTGCATTTAAATTATAAGTGTTGCACATTTCTGGAAGCAAGATTTACTCTTAAACGAGAGCACTGTATTAATAAAATGCTGTCGGTGTCTCAGGCTTGTCTATTTTGTTATCAATCTGCCTGATTTACCTGAGTCTTCTCCATGGATCTATATAAAAGAAAATCTGCTACCTATAAACCACTTCCAATTTACATGCACAATCGAGCACAATCACTTACAACTTACAGAAAAAAACCATTTAACTTGGTGAAAAGAAGTCCTACCGACAGGCACCACTCTGGATTCTAACAAGTCGAGATTAAAGGAGAAACGAAAAACTACTTCAGTAATTCCTCACTGTTAAAAATTACTTTAGTTCTCACTGCAAACTTAATGAAATCAACCAAAAAAGTTTAATGAATTTCAGAATCTTAATATATTTTTATATTAATATACAAACAGAAACATATGCAGTCACATAGCAGCAAATCTACAAATATGAAAGATCAGAACTAGGATTCCTAGAAAATGCGCATTTTAACTTTAGATTTTACTCTTAATACTTTTTTTTTACTCTACTATTCTTTTTTTATGCTAATAAAAATCTTGCAAAACTTTTTCCCCTCAAAATCTGAGTCACCTTCTCCTTTTTTAATTAAGAGAACCTTCCATATTAAATTGAAGATTTTACTTCTTAATTAAGTTATTTGACTGTAACTTCTTCCCAGAAATATCTTCTGTGGAATCACCACTGATACCACTTCACCATGACCTGGAGCTGAATAGCTCTTCTGGAAACGTAGGCTGATGAGCATGGTTGATAATGTTGTTCTTATCACAACAGAACATGCTACCATAATTGCAAAACTCTCCCATCAAGGACATACAGCTCTCTGGTGGAATTTTGTCCAAAACCACAAAATACATACTGGCAGGAAACTTAAGGACCACCCCAAATGCCATTACTTTAAAAAAAAAAAAAAAAAAAATTATGCAAGCTTCGGTGAAAGTTCAAAAACATAGGGCAGCAAGCTTAAAAACACAATTAATTTAGTTTTAGGACAATTGAGAAAGCACTGATAAAGTATAAAGAGCTGAAAAATAGAGCAATGCAAAAATATATGTAATACAGACTCCTTTACTGCCTGGTAAAGTTCCATGTTCTGTAGATTCCTGTGAAAACAACTGAGATGCAAACAGATTTGTGCCTTGTCCTGCATTTACTGTGCGTGTGATACCAATTACTGACCTAGATCCCTTAGTCAACTTTTATGTTGCACACTGCACAGCACACTTCATCTTGGAATAATGTACTTAGAACAAGTGGAGTATGATACCAAGTCTTCTCGGACTGAAAGCAGTGCTTGCCGCATCTTTTTCATCACCAGTTTCTCTGAACTGAATGGCATCAAATACCATCTTTACCCTTCCAGGAAATGAAGAAAAAAGCTTGAAGTAGAGGTGTTGTTTGAAAGATTAGGTATAATCTTATAGAGAAGTAGTCTTGTCTTGGCCCTGTATCTTGGGCAGTGAAAAAATTAATGATCTTGTCTATAAGCTAAAATTTTTAAGTCATTATCAGTGCATACTGTACAAGGTCCTATCAAATAAGGTTGTTTACTCCTACAGAAATGATGGGTTCACGGAGTGAAATACAAAGTCGTTTTCCACACATTTACAAAACAACTGAACAAAACAATTTCAAAGTGGATTCTGCAGGTATGCTTTGACTCTATTAATTCTTTAGTCTTCTAGAAAAAAGGGTGGAGAAACTTTAGACAAAGATGTATGACAATAATAAAACAAAAGATGTATGAAAATAATAAAAAAACCCTAAGACCTCCCTCCTAGTATTACAAATACAGAGTACTGGCAAGATGATAGGCCATAACCAGTTTAAAATGAGTATTCAATTTTATCTCAAGATCTTGTGGCTAAAGAGCTATCAGAATCCTTTTCCAAGCTACAGGTCATTGGGCAGGAATACAGTGGTGAATAACTAAACAGTTTAAAGCTGGTTTGCTCTGTTTTTAAGCTTGGATTTTCTAACAGAATATACAGGGGAAAAAAAGGTATAAGGTATACACTATAAGTAGTTTTTATTAAAAAGACTTGAATAAAATATAGAAATATAAAATATAGAAATAGAAATAGAATAAATATAGATATAAATAAATAGAATAAAATATAGAAATAGAAAAACATGAAATAGAAATAGAAAAATATGAAATAGAAAAACACCCCAACTTTGCAAATTCATCTGTTTTCTTTTCCAAGTCCAACCTTTTTATCAAGCCCATTATTTCCTTACTGAGCATTTCAAGAACGCTCATGTAAATAGACTTGCCCTAAAACAAAAACTCACCACAACTTCCAGGGGAACGGAATGAGGACAGTTTTGAACTAGTTTTGAAAGCCCTCTCATGCAGCAAGCAAAGCTTTGCCTAATTGGAGGCAGACCTTCAAATTCTCCCATGTGTGTAGTCATTTTAATTAGCTTTAAGAGAAAAAAAACCAACTCTGGACACAAAACCCTGACAAAAGTGATTTTGGCATGACTCGTCTTTTGTTGTAAAACTAATACAGAGAGACAACACCTAACCCAGCTTTTATATTTTATGGTGGGTTACATGCAATGCAGTTTCTTTCCAAATCACGGGATTTTGGAGGTTTGTTTTTCAGGCAGTTTAGCAAGGCAACTATTAAGAGCATACAACATTAATCAAGCAAAATTGCAGGGATATGATATCTACATGCCAAATACTCCAACCATCTCTTATTTCTTGTTTTCCTAATTTTGTTATCAAAGAAGTGGTTGAATTACTCAAATTACAGCAGTGTAAGTGAGGAAAGCCAAGCTCAGGAATTGAAGCCAATGTTGTTGGCTAAAAAACTCAGCCCTTATCCTCTTTTTCATTTGACAAACAGGTTAGCACGAATACTTTGCTGAGAATCCAAATCAGTTCATAAAATCCATGTGTTTCATAAGGAAAAAAAACTAAAAAAGGAAAAAAGGAAAAAAAAAGAAAAATCAATTCATAAAAGAAAATTCATGGAAACTAATTTTATATCAGGAGCTTTCAAAAATGTTTCTCAACTTGAAAAATCACAGTCTTTGTTAAGCCAGTACTGTTCAAGCACTTTGCTACCAGTTCAAATAGCAATTAATTAATTAACAGCAAACTAGCATGAAAAAGAAACAGTTTAGTTTGTGGTTCTTTTTTCCCCCTGAATTAAAGCAAATCCAATACAAAACCAGGTAGACCAGCATAGGTCAACAGTAGGTTAAACACTAGCTGAACATAGGTTTGGAATAGGTACTGAAGCACAACCATGGATTAGAGTCCATTTCAATCCCAGAAGATATTAGAAGAAGGCAAGAAACAACTGCTGACCAACCTATGGTGCCATCACTTGTCATCGTCATTTCATGTTAAAATTGCCAACTAGTTTTTTTACCTCTCATTAAACTTCTGAAATCCAAGAAACTTCCTGTTTTTTTCCTAAGGTACTAGGTGTAGTCTTTGGGGTTCAGCAATTAAATTTTAATTTTAAGGGGTTTTTTTTCCTACTACCTCTTCAAATTGAAATTTAGCTATCAAGGAGATTTTTGAAGGGCAAATAGGGACTGCTGAAAATACAGAAGTATGAAGGCTAAGAGTAACCTGGTGAGGTATGCATACCACTCTCATTTTCAGACGACACCAAGCAGGCAGCTTTCTACAAGACTTCTAAAGTCCCACAGCCTGCTGAACTCAACACAAGATAGATCAAGAGCCTATATCTGAGGCCAGTCTCTGTTCCAAGGTCATCAATGTAGAATGCAATGTAGAATGCAATTGTAAAATACTGTTTTCAAACTACCTCCTGTTCAAGAATAAACAGAAGTCTGGTGTCCTATGGATATTTTGAAAATGTTAAGATTTTAAAGTTACATATTTTATGTAAATGAAGGTAAGAGTAATCTAACAAAAATATAACTGTACTGCTGTGAGAATTCTGCGTTATAAAAACAGATGTGTATAAAAATGGAAATCAGATTACAATAATTTTAAAAAAATGTCCTTATATATGACTTTTTTTACCCAAAGCCCTGTTATGAGCATTTCCTTGACTTTCTGATGACACTTGGTGGCATTTAAAGGTCATCAAGGAAGAGGCTGCAGATTGCCTGTGAGACTGATTTGACTTCCTGTTCCCTGTTCACACCGGTCAATAAAAATTTTTCAAAATGTCAAGTTCTTTTCTTGCGAGGTTGCTACAGACAAGCCTTTCTTCCGCAGCTCTTTGCCAAAACTCACATAATTTGAGCTCCCAGTCTTGTTATGCAACTTCCTTCTCAGAAGTTTTTAAATCAGAAGTAATCAATTCAGCTGTTTTTAAGCACTCAAAGTACCAGATGTATTAACAAAAAAGTAAGGGCTTTATTTTTTCAAAATAGAGACAAAAAATAAAAGTAGCATAAAGGATATAATTTTTTTTGCAAGTGTACTATGGGTAAATATGAAAGGTGAGATTTACAGTGGGCAAACAAATCCACCTATTCAGTGACAGCAAGAATATTTATGCCTGTAAGACATTTAAACTCCATTAATGCAAACTTTTATTGATTAGCTGAATGATACCAGAACTGATTACAACTGGCCATATAAAATTCCAGATAAGGTTATGCCAGACCTACCACACAAAGTGAATTTAGTGGCTGCTTTCCCTTTCATGACACTGATATTACTTACACTAAATTTGCAGTAAAACTGACAACACAGAAACTGAATTAATTCAATCTCCTGCTTCAAAACTAAAGCATTATACTGCAGTCATGAGATTGCTGGGAGACACAGTTAAAAAAACCCAACAAAATAAAACAAAAAATTGTGACTACTCAGATTTTCCTTTCTAACCGGCCACACTGAATACAGTTTATTTTTTTGTACTCCCTGAAGCACTGGTGCTGACATTCTGCAGTCAGAAGGAAAAAAAAAGTTAACCATTTCCTGTTCTGAACTGAAAAAAATAAAGAAGTATTTTAACGCAATTTACTTCATGCTGCTTTATTATCTTGCTGCATTTTGCTGTTGGTAGAAAATTATCTGTCACGCATCACAATAATATAAGAGAAGCAACTATTTTGTTCCCACAACAATTATTTACACAGGCTGTAGTGTGTTGATTTTATATGCCTGGCAAGTAGGCTCTCAAGTTCTTACCGTAAAACTTTTCAGTTTTAGTTTGAAGTGTGTACAACTAGTACTACCTTATACTTGTATGAGTCTATCAGAGCATCTACATAGCAGTTCCAGATCTTGTGGTCAGGGCCCATTTGGGAGACACCAGAACTTACACAGCCAGAACCAGAGATGTCTGAGAACATTCTGTCTCCTGTGCCCCTGCCAGTTCTCCCTCAATGTAACTGACCACATTCCTCTTGTTTTAGTTCAGAGTTCTTTAGATCAGAAATCCTAGCAGTGCCAGGTGCAAGGCAGTCACCTCCCGTACAAAATCATTCATTTTACCTCCTAGTGCTAAAGTGACCAATAGGCCAATCTGTCACTGCAGAGGTTACTAAAATTTTCCTATGACAGGTCCACACCATCTGCAATTATGCTGTTTTTCTTCTTAATTGTCTTTATCATTAATTTTTTTCCTTGTACCTTAACCATAACTTCCCTTTCTAGAAGCTTATCTGATTACTTCTAATCTTCACTTAGGTAAGCTCATGTGACAGAAAGTGTCTTCACAGCTAAGAGTCCAGCCTTGGTTTCCAGCTCCAACTGATTTATGTTCACTTTGCAACTCCTGTGACATCCAACTCCTTTTCCAGTAGAAAAGCTGAAAAAACAACCACCCAAGGAAAGAAACTAGAAAAATGGAAGCCTCCAGGAAGAAGGTTTTCTAAAACACACCAAGAGGCTTAGATTCACTGTGAATTTCTCAGTAGGGAACAAGTATGGGTATTAACTCTGGCCCCTTCCACTACACTGAGGACAACAAGGGTGCAAAACCAGAGAGAGCTTCCAAGAAACTTCTTTAGTTTTTGCTATACTTCTTGTGTTTCATATATATAAAAGAAGTGAAGCAATATTCAAAACTCACTTTCCATTAGAAAATCACATGGATACTGCATGAATGTGGCGAAACCTACAAGTAAGAACCCACATGTAAGCTGTTTACTTTTTCTTGATGAACTGTCAAATACTGTATTTTGAAGATTAGGAATATGAACATTTTACTCAAATCATTAGGAGGTTAGAAAATATGGATTGGGAATACATGAATTCCACCTAAACATAAACATGTCTGTAAACTCTTGCAAATAAAAAGAAACAGATACAGTATCACCCACCACTACCACCTCCCTCAGTATTCTGCCAGTCCAAGATCACAAATTTAATCTGAGTTCTCCAAAACTAAAGGAAGTACCACAGCACATATAAAGCAGTAGAACACAAGTCTAGGAATTCAACAATGTATATTAATCAAGCAACTCAGAGACTGTCAAGTCAGTTATATTTTTTCAAGATTTTATGACAGATCAATGCTTTGAGAATTGAAGCTTTTAAATCACTTCTTGTGATTTAAAATTCATTGTATTTCCTCCAAATAAATTCTCCTGCTTCCTGTTTTACTTCTCAGATTTTCTCAAGTCAGAATACCTGTCATGCTTAATAAAACCTCTGTCTATTATTGCTATCCAAATCCATTCATGTCAGTCTGAAAAAGTCAATCAGTATCAAGAGAAATGGACACAATAATTTTTTCCACTGCAGCAATAGATGCAGGAAATGGAAGACAAGCTAACTTGATTTACATTTTTGCCTTTGCATCACATTTTCTGTAAGTGACAGTGTGTTTCAAACAAATTAATATTTTTTTTAAGAAGTAGCATCCCAACAGAATTAACAAAAAAAAAAATCTTTCTTAGCAGAAGAGAGTAGCCATGTCTCAAAAATTCAGAAGACGGGAGCAGAATGCTGCCTGGTACTAATGGGAAGACCCAATTGTATAAATGGGTGTTTGTTTGGAAGGCACACACATATAAATCCTTGGTGTCCTCTCCCATCAGTCTGGACACCGAACTCTTTGCTGTAACCAGCAAGGTCGTATCCTGTGGACCTTGTGAATCACAGCTGAGGAACTTGTTAAAAAAGAAGAGAAACATAATTTCTTTGATTCAGAGCTGTTAGCATTGACAAGTCACTCTCAACTGGATGTAGTGAAAGCACACTTGCTACAAACCTTCGTAATGCATAATTAATTTAATTTCTGTCAGTGTGTGTTCTGTGAAAGAGTAAAAAATTATTTTGCTGAAATCTGAAGATATTTAACCACAAATTAAAGAAACTTAGGCTGCTAAACAATCTTTTCTGAACAAATGAGATCGGCAAAGCAAGAAATGGTAAGTTGCAAATCTCAGCTCAACAGCACACAAACCGACATATTTTACACTTAATATTCCACTGCTCTCCAGATTCTGCATTTAAAAAAATGCAGCTAAAGATAATGAGACACCAAATTATTGGGGGATACTTCAACATTTGTATAAATCCAATGACATCCATGAAACAGCCACAGGCTTCAGCACATGTCCATTATAGGTACCTTTGTAAGAAAATTTCCACCAGCATGTGCTTTAAAAAAAGAGACGTGTGTGTCCAGTCCCTTAAAATGCCACTTTATAGTGCCATACACATTACGGAGAAAACATGGACATATATGCTCAAGCTTCCAAAACATGCCAAACTCCTTTCTGCCCTTATAGTGCTCTGCAGCAGAGACCATCAGGCTGAGTGACAGCACACAAAGCATGTGGGTTCTTTTCTAACTTTCTGGATGTGAGATGTATTTTAAACCCCCCCAAAATGCAAATACTTTTGCTTTTGTTTTGTGTACGTAAACCCCAGTGAGAAAAAAACCATCATTCACATAGCACAGAAAACATTTTGGGACCAAATAATCCTATGCTCCTTGGCAGTTTAAAGGAAACATTGCTACCCATCACTCAGGTGGGAGGTAGGGAGTGCAGGCTGCGGGCACAATCTGAAGTGAATTCCAAAATCAAGCTGAACTGAGGGTGACAGTCTGGGATGCCACCAGGTGCTTAGGGTAAGGTTTGTTTGCATTCCATACAAGTGTAAAATGATTTATCTTGACTTTCAGAAGTGTGTGGACAACTTTGTGTCTCATTTGATAGAATGTTCTCTCTTTTTCTTTTCCTTCTTTCTTTTAATATAATTTTTGGAAAATACCAGAATCAATTTACATCTAAAATGCACCCTCTCGGGGCTGATTTACATCTTTCTGGCTAGACTGCTAAAAACTTATCTTCCACAAGTCCAACACTTTTTGTCACAATGAACTGTCACAATATGTCAGCCTATAAAAAAACCACCATATTTTGAAAATAGCTTTTTCATAACTGTCAAAAATACCAGTGTATAAAGCCACTATGGGAAGAAATAATAATTTCAAAAGATTCCCAGAAAGGAATATCCAATAAAAGATAGAGAGTCAGCATATTTAGCTACTCACATAACTTTTTTTTGATATCTACGTGCTTGTAATGAGAGATGTGCAGGGAATTATAAAAGAATTGGTGAATCATAAAAGGAAATAAGAAAAAATGTGGAAAACATTACAAGTCTCTTTCTGGGTATTTGTCCAAGTGGAATAAAAACAGACGTGAAAGAAGTAGGAAAGAACACATGAAGTGAGGATGGGAACAAAAACAGTAATTGTGGCAAAAAATGAAGTGAACATTTAATGGAATTTGACCAGAAAGTAAATCCTTGAAGAAATTCAGAGATGAAAGTTTGGAAAAGAAGAGCAGCATAGCAAAAAGCAGAAGAGTTCAGTGAATGTGATGATAAAAGTACTGCCTTATATCCTGGGGAAGGAACAATGAACTAAGGAGGCTGTGCAGGACAGAAATCATATTTTGTAAGAAAACTCCATGACTGTCCATATATGGCCCAGAAAGATGGTGATGTTCATGCTCGTTTGTCATGAAGGCAGTGGGGGAAAAGTCAAATGAACAGACCTCAAAACAGAAAAGGTTTAGCACTGAAAGAGAAGGAGATTGAGATATATATACACACACACATATATATATATACATATATTTTTGTGAATGTGTGATAAATATTTCTTTGGTAGGGACTTAATGCATAGCAAGACATGGAAATGAGGCAGAATGGAAGAAAATAAAAAAAAGAAACATTTTGAAATCTACAAAGAAGGATCCAAAAGCCAGTGACAGACTCAAATAGAAAAACACACTTTAGAGAAACTTGAAGAAAGAATTACAGAGGAAAATTCACATGGACTCCAAAATTCAATTCAATCCCAGTATAGAAAGAAGATAGGAAAATATTAAGCCGGAAGGAAAACAGGGAAGAACATTAGAAAAGAGACTATTTACACTTTGTCTTGGAAGGGCATTAGCAGATAGAGTGAGAACAATCTTGGACGACTGAGGATGGAAAAAGTCACATTTTTGTAAGCCTGAAAAAATTGGTTTCTCCTTTCACTTATAGTTTTGCACTACATGAAAATAGATTAGCTCAATCCAGTAGTGTTGAACAACCAAGCCAAAAATCAAAATCTGTCTTCACTAATGGTCTGGCAACAGACTTCAGGAAACAGGGAGTTCAAAAGGTCAAAGACTGACAACAGAAAAAAAAAGACATTTTTCCAGTGGTGTTCAGCATTCATCAATCATAAATAATCACAAAATGGATCAGAAGTCTTGAGCAAAATCAATTAATCATTGCAATATGAATTGATTTTCTCTAGAATTATTAATTCTTATAAATCAATCAGTCAATGTTTTTAGTTCATGGGAGATAGGAGTTATTACATCTGCAATATATGTCCTCCTGAAATTCAAAATATTTTAAAAACTATTGCAGAAGAAGTTCTTCTCCAAAAATTCTTTTAACATATAGAAACTATTAAACCACTAGAGTTGATCATCTTCACTATATTTTCATTGTAGATATGCCAATTTATACTGGAGAAGGAGATGGAAACTTTACATAAAACATAAAATTTTAAAAACATTTGCTTTAATGTCTGCATAGTCAATTTTTATGGCGACCAGAATTATGAATGGAATAGTTCCTGGCATGAGATTTTTGGGTGTGTATTTGTTTGGTTTTGGAGAAATAATTTTTGGGTTTCACTGAAAGTATTTTTATTCCACTTGAATTAGAAAGTGTTTTCTCCACATTTTAATGAAAGTGTTGTCCTTATGCAAGTTTTCCGGAGGCAAGAAACATGAATGATCAATCCTCAAAAACTTTCAGTGTCTGCTGAAATTCTGACACATAAGACTACTGGCCTCTGAAAACCCCTACTTATTATAGCTGTTGATGAATGAAGAAAATCTTCTTAGATTCAAAGGCAATTTTTCACCAAGATCTGCAGAACTTATCTGAATTCAAAGGTGTTGCTTTGATCTATTCAAGCTCAGGGATCTGGCTTCCAGCTCCAGTCCCTATAATTCAATTCTGACACAACTACTTTATTAATTCTGAATGCATTCCTGCAACAACTTTTCCCTTTGAAGTATTTGGTGACTGTAGGTGGTTAGCTAGAGGTAGACAAATACAACCATCCAACTGTCAAAGCAAATTTTCAAAAAGGAAACTACACTTAGTAATGATGAAACACTGTCAAAGATATTACTGAAAAACAATATAACCTCTGAAGACTTTAAAACTTAAATTAGAAGAACAAATAAGCTTTTGAACTCTAAAATGAGTGCAAATCTTGAAACAAATCCTAATTACAGAGTCACTAAGATGATTCTAGCAACATGAATCAGAAGTCTGCAGCAAGGAATTTTACAGTTTCAATTAGCTCTTTTAGATGTCTGGATGTACAGGTGTGCATGTACATAACCTCAGTGCTTACATACATGGATCCACATGTGAACACAGGGATGTATGCACACAGTGCGGTACAGTGCACTGTAGCTTATCACTTCCGTTAGCCCTCCTGATACCTGCACACGTTTGTGCCTCAGTGCACACATACTACATACTGAGTACAATATGCTGAGTCTGATAGCCCCAAGGGCTGGCTAAGCAAGCTCCCTAACGCTCTGCATCTTTCAGGAGTTTCATGACAACTTCTGACTGCAAACTACAGCACTGGGCAGACCAACCTTTTAACGAGATATCATAGCTTTTGGCAGAAGACAAAATCAAAAGACAAACTAGTATCGTGCTTACAGCTTGATGGTCAGGTACTGATGCCAACAAACCACTCTGAATCATAACAGCTGAATATTTAGTCCCAGATCAGCATCAGTGGTCAGGAATAAAGAGAAGGAGTCAGGAGGACATCATGTGAGAGTCCAGGGGTGAGGAGAAGGTTTAAAGACAACATTCTCCAGCGGGGCAATGGACAGAGCACATCCAGGTCAGCTGTGGCACACGGCCACCTTCTGTTTCATAACACCTATAGATTGATACCTGCAGAAATTAAGTTTGTGTCATTAAAGGAGGTGATCAATTTGGATAGAAAAGTACACATGCTTATACTTTGAAGTAGTCAAGTGAATTAATTTCAGATCTGAATCTTCCAATTTCAAATCCAAGCTTCCTCTCCATACTGAAGGATGCTCCAAAGACTTTCCTCTTTGGAGAAAAATCAACAGGGTTGCCATGCCTGATCATGCTGGCAAAAATCACGCAAGTTCATTAATTGGGCTCAGAGGAACAACAGGCTAAGAATAAAGAAGCAGACCCTCCCTTTGAATTTTCTTTGAAGTAATGTTTGAACATTATTTTAATATCCTTAGCCTTTAAGTCTTTTCCTATTGTGAATATTTTTTGCTATTCTTTCAACTCTAACTTTGTCTAGACCACTCCATCTTCTAAATAAAAGTGAAGTAATAATATAGGATACCAGAAAGGGACTGGAAGTACAGATGTGCTGGAGACCAGGCTACTTCAGCCTGTTCCCACTTTGTATATACATATATATAAATTCATAATTTTACCTTCCTTTGCAGTATATTGTAGCCTGTGAGGTTTCTCCAAGTCAAAAAAAAAAAAAAAAAAAAGTGGTATATTCTTAGGAAACCAGAGCTTGACTTGTGAATGTTTATTATTCCCAAGAAACTAATTTTCCTACTGTGTATAGCCTTGTTTCTTTGTGAATTTAGTGTGAAATACTAAGAAATCACATCTCTCCAATCTATTTATTTCCACAGACTGGTGTACTCCAATTCACTGGAGTGAACTCCCCACTGCTCAGTTTCAGCAGAAACTTTTCAACCACAGTCCCAAATTTAACAGACACAGAAGTTAAAAACCTGTGAAATAGATACAACATGTACCGACACCTGGACTTCAACTGGCACAATTACAGCTTAAGCAGTGCTGGGAATTCTGCTCACTTGTTGGTATGCACTGCTTCAGATAACAAAGAAAAACCTGCTTTTGCAACAAATTATTGGTTGGTGAAAGCCACTCCCTTCCTTTGCCACTGTTTGCAATTCATCTTCTACAAGACTTAACATGTTCTTTGGGGTTTTCTCCTTCCCCAGTGAGAAAACGCTCTATAAACTAAACAACTTCAAGGGGTTTATCTGCACCAACTGTCCATCAAAAAGAAATGAAGGTCTTACATTGTCAGAGATTACAGTGAAAGACTTTTGAGAACCTGAAGCAGGACAAGAAAGAACCATTCTAAAACGGGCTCGTGTAGGTCATGGCTAGCAACTCATAAAGGACATGGTCCAAAGCCAGTAAAAAACAGAAGGAATTTTCCCATTGGCTCTAGTGAGTTCTGCATTGAGTCTTTAATGGTCAATCTAACTGTATGATGCTGAAAGAAAATAATACTCTAAACTATGCTGCCACTTTCATTTCTCCAGAAAATCTTTTGCTTCAGCATATTTTCAAGCTCAATGAAAATCATAACAATGCCAGCCGAGAAAGCATAGCTCTGATTTTTTAAACATAAAATTTCATCCCAGATATCCATACTTCAATCTCTCCTGTTAAAGAAATGAAGAAAGTAAAGGACCTCCAACAAAACACATGTGAACAGGATCCCAACAAAAAGGCAGGAGTTGTTTTAAAAGCATGATCAAAAAAGATTAAATACCAAAATCCACATAACCCAATGCATTATCAGATACCCTACACTGATTTACAACTAGCTGTGTAACTAATTGGCAAGGGTTTAAAAAACCAAAACACATGATGTTAAACAGTACACGAACATGTCTACAAAGTTACAAGACTACTACTTTTACCCTTAGCATGATGTTTTCTTTGATGGAATTTTCAGCTACAGGAAATTAAAAGTAGAACAATAGAATAAGTTCATAAACAAAGCCAAAAACATTAAGAAGTCCTAAAGCATTGCCTTTCCACAGACAGAGGATAAAGCAGGCTTTTTTTTCCTAACTCGAAGAAGTTAGGGTAAGAGGGGAAGAAGGTGTGAGAACTTTGGATAGGCAAGTTGCTTTTAATTAAATACTAGTTAATAACTTTGTTTGACCTGAAAAACTGCCAGTATTTTTAGTTGATATTGTCTTTCTGACCTGTAACCCTTAAACTAGAACAAGAACCTTGTTTAACGTTTGTTAAATTTAGACAGCACCACTATCCATTATTACCCCCCTCCCACTGCTGCTGCACTAATCTCCCATGCCAGCTGCTCAAATGTTTACATCTGAAGGGCTTTCTCTGTTTGTGCAGAAACAGTCTCTGCACAGTATCTCTCATCTGTACATTTGCCAGAATCAAGGCAAGAAAAGCCTCCCTGCTGGAATTCTTGATTAATAAATAGTCTTAAATGTTTCTTCTTCCCTACCCCCTTCTGTCAAATCCATTGCCATTAGGTTTTTACAAGGCAAACCTCCACAGTGCCCTTTACTGGCCTGACTCTTGTCCTGTGCAAACAACTGTAAATCAGAGCAAGCTCCACTTAGAGTTAATAAAATCACACCATCTCTGTGCTGAAACTGGGAGAGACTGAAATCAAGATGCATAACTGAGCATTTGCCGGGATGGAAAGAAGAAAATGTTACAATCAGAGAAGGGGGGTGTGGGGAATTTAACACTAACAACATTAATCTACTGGTAATCTCTCCATCTCACTATGTCAGTGCACCTCAGAGACTGCCAGCACAATTCATAACCTACACACCAGTCACACCTGGCTCACAGAAGGTCACTGAGGCACTGACCCAGCAAAACACCTGAACAGGTGCTTGGTATGGCACTGAAAAGGTCAGTGGGGCAAATGCCTACAGTTGCTCTCCTATTTAAGACCTCTGTAGGGTTGCCTCTTGCTATTTGCCTTGATCTGCCTTCCCTTCCAGCTGACCACTTCCAAAACCAGAAATATTTTCCTTAGTTTGCTCAAGTGTTTCGAGATTTGCTGTAAAGTACAAATGACACTGGAAAAAAAAATTCAAAAAAGTGGAACTGACTAATTCATACTGTTGAAAAGCCTTCAAAAAGACTGACCACTACTTGCCACACTCTTTCCCTGCTTCAGTTTGCATCCCAAAATGTTTCTTAGAATTCAAATGAAATATTATACACTTTAAACAGAGTAAGAGAAAAACCAATGGCTGAAATTATTTGTAGTCCTTTCTGCTAAGCTCAGAGGGGAGGAACAGTATTGCTGCTGCATGTAAAAGGTTTACAAAACCTAATTCAACAGTTTGCTATTAAAAAAAAGAAGAAAGAATACAAAACAGCAACACAGACTAGATGTTGTCATATGTAGTCATCTAGACTTAGATGGTCTCTTTTTGTAGTGATGAACAACTGAGAAGCACACACTGAGAAGCACAGTCAGTGCTATACAGTCTTTGCTTCATACAAACAACTCTTTGAGTTAAAGGAAGATCTGTAAGGAACACTAAGCCTCATGTAGGTCTGACTTTACATGAGAGAACTAAGCCATAAAGTTCACTTAGGAAAAATTCCCCATCAAAGTAAAATGCATTGTGTCCTGTCAGCAAGTGTTTTGCAAATCCTCCCTCACCTGCCACAAGATGTTATTGAGACACATGGTTTCACACGCTACCAAGCAGCTCAGTTTTGCCAACGTACAATAATGCACAGAACAAATATGTGTGGAAATCATGAGATCATCTAATTAAAAGAAATGTTATTGTATGCCACTACTTTTAATGAAATCGAGTCTTCACTGTCCACAGAAGAGGCTGGAAAGAAACCAAATCCTATTAGAGCTCATGCCTCAGAAATTGTTTGCAAAAGAAAAGAAATTACACCTTAACTGGTGCTGAAAATTTTTGGTGTATCTAAAATCTACATATGTTAATAGGATATCTTAGACTAATATAATGAATCTATGGTTACATGGGATTCAGATTATTCAGGTTTAATTCAGATTAAACAGGTTTTTCTGTCTAAAAAATTTCCATTGTATATTGGAAATATGGAATCAATTACATACTATTAGCCATTTCTCATTTCACCTAGTAAAGGGCATTGGCATAAATACATACTAATTCTTTCACTACAGTAGTTACCACTGGAAAGCCTGACAAGAAATTCCAATTGTGAAAAGCCTGATCCTGGTATAAGCTTTTGTTTAAAGGTGGTATTTTCCAGACCACTGCATGCTTGCCACTATTAACAATATGCTGAATGGGTTATGACCAAATGTGAATTACAAGGCTATTACAGACTATTAAGGGGTTCTGGTAATATTAATTACCAAGAAAGCAAAGCATGAGTGGTTGACATGTCACTAGAAAAATCTCAAATGGAATTTTGAGTTTGTCTTTGGGTATTTTTAATGTGCTTTTATTAATGCAAATTAAAAGCCATTGGTCTTATTAGCTGATGCTTTATTCCATTTTTTTTTTCAGTGAGTTAACTGCAGAACTTTTCAGCGAAATCAGTAACAAAAGATGAATCAGACATAAAAGGATTTGGGTGGTTAAGGGCGTGTCACCAGGTCTTAATTAAACATCCGAGGGAGATATCTGAGCCAACTTACACCAGACCGACTGGGTACATCACCGTGTAGAGAATGATGCCATACAGCCCAGGTCTGGAATTGCCACACACAAGCCTACCTTAGCATGCTCCTGTTAGGTTATGCCTCCCTAAATCACAATGGTTTGCACTTTCCCATCAATAAGCCTGAAACATATCCCTCTGATGTGCTCACTTTCATTTTGGTGCCTGAATTCTGCTTCTGGGCATGCTGAGCATAGAAACTGTGGAGAAACTATGCTTCTAACCTCCTGCCTAAATTCCAACAGGATCCATAAAACGTGCAAAATCTCCTTCTTTGTCAGCCAAGGGGCCTGATCCAAATGGTATGTTTAAAGCACGACTAAGCAACTGGGCTTCACAAAAATGCAACTGCCTAAAAAGGCAGCTACGGTATTTTCCTCTTGTCCTGTCCAAACCCCTGCCCCAAGTTTGATGATTCAGTAAGAGTATGGTAAATCCAGGTCCAAAACCATCACCTAACTGAGAAATAACAAACCTTCCCCTCTTGTGAAGAGAGCAAGACTGTTCAAGGACATGAACATGAGTTTAGCTAAAAAGAGACTAAGATTAGGGCATTCATCTGGGCAGGAAGCCATTTGGCTCCTCCAGTTCTAGCTTTAGTGACTACTTACTTGCTGGATGTAACATCTGCTTAGCATAAAACACAGAAAAAAACATCTTTGGTGCTGGCACTGGAACCCAGATCTGCCACCGCACTTAAGTTAGTTCATTACTGGTCTGAAGAGCTAAGCTTGCTCTTGCTCTCTGAGTCACTGAACATTTGGATATTTTTACAAAAGGGTGCTTCCCACATCAAGAATACCTCACAGCTTTGTTCCAGGCAGTCTCCAGCCCAGTAAGTATTTTGGTGTTTTTTTGCAAAGGAGGAAATAATTCTCTGATGCTGGTATCTCTAATGACAAAAAATGAGAACTTGGTTCACTCACATTTTGGATAACAGTGGTAGGTGGGAATTCTCTAGAGTAAAAGCTTTAAATACCTGAATCCAACAGCAGATTTGAGATTTGAATCTTGAGCAGAGACAGGTAACAGACACAGATGGGCAGAGTTTAACAAGCAACTCCTGCTGTGAAGATTTCAGTGGATTCAAAACTTGGGAAATCTGACTCTCAGCTGCTTGGATTCAGAGTCCAGACACCCACACTGTCAGGTATTTACAACAGGCACTGCCAGACACAGTTGTACCCAATTCCTTTTGTAGATATGACCCTATTCAAGCCCTTTTGATTTGACTTAATCCATTTCTCTGTGTTCATCTCAGAACATTTCTTGACAATATTTCCTTCAAAATGTCCTGCTAATACCACTGCAAGAACTGAAGATTATGAGCTATCTTTTTAAAAGCAGCAACACAAATACCATGAGTTGTGATGATTTCACTCTGAACCATGCAGTTCTAAATAAAGATAGAGGTTCTGGCAACCACTGACTACCTGAAAATATATATTTTTTTTTTAAGAAAACTTTCATGGTCACAAAAAAGAAGCTTAAATGCAACCTCTACAAACCAAACCCTCAGAAGTCAAATGGAGGGAAGTCCACCCTTAATGATTTCTTTTCAAATCTCATGATCTTAAGCCACTTTTGTGTGGTGAGGGCAAGAGCTGACAAGTGATTTTTGAATGCATGAAGTTGGCAAGTACAAGCTAAGCAGCACAGACAGAACAGGGGTCAGCCGACAGGTCTCTTCACCAGATACTGTTTTTAATAGCTTGTAACTTCACCATGTTTTAACCATGGATGCTGAGACTTTCCATTCCAGGTGTCTGCCTCGGGCTAATTTTTTTTTTTTTTTTTTTAGCCAGAGTAGTTTGGCTGGTTCTAAGATGATTTTTCTTTTTTTTTTGCACTAACTCCAAGGACCTCTTCTTTGAAGAGGTCTAGCAACACCACATTGTGGAGTAAAAACTTAAAGTCTGGTGGTGGCAGGCAGCCACTGCTTCAAGCTCTTGCCTTCTGCTATCACATACTGTAAGAAAAATCTAGAGATACTATAATGTGCAAAACCATCTATGATTCACATGAGTGAAGACAGTTAATATCCTGTAACTGCACATCACAAAAGGAGGTGGGTACAGCTGCACCTCTCCAGCAGCAACAGTCTGGCTGAAAGGCATCTCCATGGTCTGCTTAATCTCTAACTATGCTCTGAGACAGAATAAAGTACATGTAGTTTATCCTCTAGACATTTTTGGAGGTTTTGCAGGTTAGGGTATGATAAGGATTTCACAGTCATTTTAATAACATGCTCCCCTGCGAAATTTCCATGCAGTCAAATTTTTCTCCCTCTTGTATCAAGTTAAATTTCTATTGCTGTATATAAAGCACATTGCCTCCTGTCCTGTCCTCAGTAGATAAGGACAAATAAAGTTGATTATTGGCATCTTTACTACCTACTGAAATTCTCTCAATGTCAGCTTAAGCCTTGGGCAAACCTTTTGTCTTACCAAGGCAAGTTAACAGTAAAGATTTTTTTCCCACAGGCTATCAAAATAAACTATACTGGGATGGTGAACCTTATGCTGAGATATATGGTATTTATTGGATCTCTTTTTCTTCTAATTATGTAAACAGCTGCACCAATGAAAATATTTATAATTGTATCCTCCCTAGTGTCATCCTCTGGCATCTAACTACTGGCTTACAGGCACCCTTTAATGAAAGACTGGGGCAAACAGACCTGTCTGCTGCAGTATTTAGACAACTTTCCATATTTAGTTTGTTGAGTTTCATATTTTGCAAACAAAATCACACTAGGAAACATTGTTTCAAGGCCAGATAACAATCTACATCTTGGACAGTGCATAGATAGCTTTAACTCTACAAAATGCAACATAACTATCCCAGGATTTATCCCTGCTAATAACAGCTAAACACACTCTAAGTATTATCAGGAGACCAAGAAGGGAGAACATGAAACCAGGAATTTAAAGCAAATGTCATTGTCAAACACGAGGAAATATTAAGAGTAGATGGCTGATAACTTATGACATGGGCAGTATTCTCATTCCTCTTGCCCTGAACAGTGCCTGCCAGTTGTGACATGAAATCCTTGTCAGGAAAGGATATTACCTGATCACCTGGGACCTGACGTGGTTAAAGAGAAATAACATTCACCCAACTGTACCTGATTCTTCTTTCCACCCATTCCGAACTGAGAAAGTGTACCATGAATGGTGTAACTCCTGCCGTCAAAGAGGGCATAGAAGTTACAGTACAAGGCTCTGAAAAGGCAAACCATTTACGTTTTTAAAGCCTTTATAGAGAAAAGAGTTGTTGCTGCCACTTAAGAAGTGATTGCCAGGATTGCAATGCACCAAAATTCTTGATGACTTTTATCAAATATTAGCATAGAACTTTTCTTCTGGAGAACAATCTTGCACCATGAAATAGAAACAAAACCAAAATCCCCCACACATATCCCAAAAATATCTGATAAGTGTTTGATATTTTAAATTATGTGTTTCTTTTCCTCTTGTAGTTTTGCATATGAACATATATAACCATAGCATGACAGCCTCATCAAGTAGAGAACTATTGGACTATTTTCTTCATTTAATTAATTGATTCTATTATGGGCAAAACTTACATTCTGGCATACACTGAAAACTAGGTATTTTAAAAATGCTGCTGATGAAGATCCCCCAACATGGCACTGCTGCAGCCCTGTTTGAACGAGAGAAACCTTGTGCGATAAGACTTTGTGCTGAAGTTTCAAAACCTCTGATAAGTGTTCCTGGCTGTACTTCTAAATATTTGTTCCCAGGCTGATATATTACATAAACAAAGTCCACATCAGAGTTACACATCGTTCAGCACTTGGGATGTGTTTTTTCACTCTTGATTTATGAAAACATGATGGTCCCAAAAATAAAACCAGCTAATTTTAGTACCGTGTTCCAATACTGTGTTTTATCTTGATCAACTGTTTATATGAGGACAGTGACACCAAGCGGCAGAGAGGATTCAAGTCTCTTTTTTTTTTTTTTTTTCCCAGCTGATCTCCAGCTCTGACAGTCTGCATTTGGCACAAAAAAAGCTGAATACAGCTAACTGTGCTGCAACTTCAAACTGCTTTACCTGTATGTTGTGTATTTCAATAGCATTTGTTGTGTGAAAAGTTAACCTGGATATAAAACTCATCTGCTTAGCACAAAACTGATTTATTTTTCTTCCCAGATTAAGGGAAAGGGTTTCTGCTTCATTTACAATAATACACTGTTGGATTTTGTGTCCTTTACTGAGCGTGGTGTAATGAACTGCTGCAGTCTGAGGATTTTCATGGAGAAGTATTTTCTTGCATTTATACACCCTCTCTCTAAGCTGTTAACAAATTCTTTTCACCTTTATTTTTGCTGGTACTGTGAAAAAGTGTCCTTTCACCTCAAGTGTAAGTGTTGACTTTGCCATCTTGACTTTGAAAATCTGCTTCTTCATCAACTCAAAGTATTTTTAGAGGCATTAATAATTCAAATAGTAATTAGATAAATATGGCACAGAGAATGGGTTGGTGGTTAAAAAGTGAATATATCTTGTGCTTGAATAAACACCTAAGGGTCTCTTATTTCTTACACTTTTATTCCATTACTTCATATTGCCCAGTTTAAGCAAAGAAACAAACCAAGTCCAAATCAATACCCAGAACAGAATCATTACATTTTCTTTCCTACAAGTCAGTGCATATCCCAACCACACGTACTAGTGAGAAAAGGTTTTAAACTAAGCATATGAAAGTTTATGCCTTTATCTTGGTAATACACTTCACAAGTTAACTATTTCTTTATAGGCAAGAAAAATTTTCTTGATCCAGTCAGAGTAACTGCTGGTTTTTCCCTTGCAAAAGCAATGGCAAGATAATTTTTCTTCCAGAAATAACTTTGGTTCCCACACAGCAAAACCAAAACACTTTCATATGACCCAAAACAGTATTAGAAAGCAGACCCAAGGTAACAACAAAAGAGGAAGCCGCTACTGGATGACGTTTCGCCAAGAGTCCTATCTCAGCAATGAAATTTCTATATTATGATCTCTAAATACATATTTCACATATATGGCCATGTAAGATACCACTTGGTTGGAAGAGAGATACTTAGTTCCACTAAAGTAAAAAAGGTATCTTTTGAACAAGCAGAATAACAAATTACTCAGAATGACTGAGGGTCTCAGATCTAGTCCATAAGGAACTGCTAAGATGAACTTTTAAAATTATGAAGTGCTGTTGCTGGTGTTTCTATTTGAATTTTATCTTAATACAAGTTATCTGCGTCAATTATCTGTGCCAAGTTTGCAACATTTTTGAAATTTTCACCTAAGGCATCACAATCGTTGAACTTTTTCTTGAAGCCCATCTAGCCTCTTGAAAAGATGGACCTTCTGTGCCGCTGAGTGAATCTGCTAGACTTATTTCATACACCTTCTACAAGCTCAAACAGAATACTACCAAATTCAATGCAACAAGGTCAACATATTTTTTCTTTATGTGCTCTTGTCTTAGCAGGATTGCTGCTCGTACAAATACAGGTGTCAAACCAGAAATGAAAGACATAAAAACTGAATGAGGGCTACATTGTTCTTCAAGATTAATTCCTCTTAAGAAGAAAGTGGGAAAAAGTTAAACCCCTGACATGCTAATTTAACTGAATAAAAAGAAAACATTTTTACCTCTTCAAGAGACCTTTCCTCCCTATAAACCGGCACCTTTAGAAGACATTCACATGTTCAAAATGGTTTTGAAAACTTTTTTAATCAATGTAAGAGGGGAAAAAAAAAAATTACCATTTGCTCTATAAAATTTCCTTGCAAAATAAGGTGATGTCTCTCTTCTGGGGAATGCACCACACACCTTTACCATCATATTTTAACTTGCAATTCCTACTCTTCCTCCTTGTTCCTTTCTGGTATTTATCAAGATATTAAGATTGATTTATAATGGCAGTAAATACAAACCACAAAATCATTTTATTTTGGCAGAGCTTGTTATGCTTTTTCTATGCTTTTACTTAGTCTATTTCAATTACACATGATCACCCTCTTGTAGGTCTTCCTTTTAGTAAGAGAGGTCTATTAATCTATTCATCTTTATAGTGTTGCCCAAATTTTTAGTATCACAAGCAGCTTTTCCATTTCAATACCCTTTAATTATGAAGTCTTCACAGACTGCAGAGTTTGGTGTTTTAACACTTTGCAACCAAACAATTTTCTACCTAGTTCTTCTTTTGGACCCCTTTTATATTACTCTTCTCATCTGGGATTTGTTCTCTTACTGCTTAATTTTTTCCACAACTTCCTGTCACCCTTCTCTGTGGGTAGTGAGTTCTACATTTTGCAGATCCACATTCCTTTTCCAAAGATCTGTTTATGAAAGGGAAATTCATAATTGAACCTCGCATTTCAAACTTCTATCACATCATCAGAGTCTTCTCTAGGTTTTGAAAATATGATAACAAAAAGTCAAGTAACTTAAAAAAGTAACAAAGACATGTGCCATTTATAATAATTACTACACCACCGGAACCATCTTAGAAAATATTCACAATTCACACTTCCTAATCTGATATCTTCCTATTTAGATCCACATAAACTGGTAGGCTGTCAGTCACTTAAAAATGCTTCTAAATGTGGTTCACAGGATTTTAGTAGCCCAAACCCTAACTGAGGTACTTAACAAAAACCTTTCGTATCTGTTTTTTTTCCAGTGTTTACTCTTCACCCCCAAGCTCCTGATAAAACAAATATAATGCTGCTATGCTGCAGAAGTCAGATACAGGGATGAAAAAAATGGTGTGGTTTTATAAGAAAAGCCCCCTTCAAATACTGTTGGTAAGGCAAACATTCTCTTGCATCATACAGGACTGTCACTGCATGTCACAACACCTATGTTCTTTCTCACAACTGCTTAGAATTTAAAATTGAAAGAAACTTTATTCATAGTGCAACTAGCAAGTCTTATTTGAAGACAGTGCATTACATTTTAACTTCATGAAGATATGCAAACTGTGCACTCACATAATGAAGCCTACTAAAGCATAAGCTATTTCTACTTCTACTTGGCTAAGCACCAGGAACAGCAGCGATTTCTGGTTAATTCAAACTGCAGGATCTAGTAAGAATGCAATAGCATCTACAAGCTGTGTTAGTACTTACATCCAAGCTTCCTTCACTTGTAGATGCAGAACTAAAAAAATCCTCCTCACCACAATCTCTGTTCATCCTCAAGTATTCTTCTGTCTGCAACACAAACAAGTGTCCTACACAGCAGTAGCAAAGGAAACAAAACTGCAAAAACATGCCACAGCAAAATACCAAACCCCATCACAGAACCAAGACAAACTGGTTCTCAGTAGTGCTAGACCTGATTGCTGAGAAACTCTGAAGTAGTCTGTGAAATTCTCTGATGTAGGCAAGGAGCTAAGAAAGCCATCAGCAAAAAGATTTAAGAATACAAAGACAAAATTCTTAGGCAAGGATAAAAACAAGGAGTAACTAATTCCTGTAATATCAGGGACCAGACTGCTAGCATCTGCTATACCCACAGACACCCACAGCAGAGAGCTCCTTCCTTGCCATTTCTCCATGAAGGAACTGTTACTGTGTGCTAGCACATACCTTACTTAAGCCTAGATCCCATGATTGTCTGCATAGCACCTCTGCTCTACTAGATTGTTTAGCAGTGCCAATTTGATCTGGATTTAGCCTCAGGCAAATGACTACATTTAACATCAAAAAGAAATGGAGTTCATGCCACCTTTATGTTTTTTATGCCAGCTGCAGGAGAACAGAGGGTAACTGATCCAGCATAAAATTAGAATGGAGAGAACAAGATGATACCTGATCTGGCATTAAGCCTGCCAGTACAAAGTTAACCAAAGAAATACTTTGAACAAATTTGTACCAGCCATGAGAATAGGACTTTGCTTTCATTCTATGCCACAGTGGTTTCAATATAATGGAAAGCTTTTTTTAGAAAACTTAGATCTGCTGTATTGTCATACCACAATTACTGGTCTCAGTGAGTCAGCTGAGAAAGCAAGCGTGTGTGTGGGCACAGAAATCTGAGCACAGGCCTGTAGTGTGCAGTGACACCTGATCCAGGACAGTTTGCAACACAGGCTAACACTCTTCTTCCCTTGCAAAAGAAATTGCCTTCCCCTTGCAAATGCCTGCAAGTCTGCAGTCCTACCACTGTGCCACACTTTGAACAATTTTTCCTATCAAAGAGTTCTAAAATAGAGACTGTGCGTGACCACATACACACACACCTCACCACTACAAATCATAATGCAAACAAACAAAAAATACACAGAACCAACTTAAGCCTTGTGAGGGAGTAAAAATGTAAAAAAAGCCATAAAGAGTAGAGTTTAGGCACCCTGGGGTTTTGATTCCAGTTCCCTGAAATCACAAGGCATCTCATCATCTAATCCCTTCATAAACCTACCAAATCCTTTATTAAAAGAACTTTATTAATTTGCCCTCATCCTACTAAGTCTGTTCAGCAGTTTCACTGATGTTTTGGTTAGAAAGCTTTCACAATAGCAAATCAGGTATATTATGCCTAGTTAACACCTGCTTGTTCTTGTGCGCTGTGCTATTCTTCAGTTTTCAGTAATTCTTCCAGCTATTACATTTTAAATTCCCAGAGGTTTGTGAAGGCGACAGTGACTGATTTAGTTTCTTTTCCTACAGAGTAACTGCCATTTGAAAGTAAGTGTCCAAATAAAGAAGTGAACAAGAAAAAACAATTAACTTGTCATAACTATCAGCAAGAAAGACTTAAGATATTTTCCTCAGATTTAGAAGCTGTTTCTCATACTTGTTTGTATAGTTCCTACTTTATTGCAGGTCAAATACTATTTTGAATTTAATTCACCCTCAATATCCTTAGCAATTTTTAAAATTTGTATTTTAAAAACCTCAGAGTGCCACCTCCTTTGCTTTGATTAACAAGCAAGAGAAAGAGAATGAAATAAAAGAGAGGAGCTTGCAATCTTTGAACACATTTCCAACTCTGCTGTTAGAAACCCACTCCAGTAACCACTGAATTAGGATGCTTCATAGCAACTTTGCTAAGATTGTAAGCATTAATACTTTAAAAGTTAAAACTGATGTGCTTCAGCAGTTAGAACTGCAAGAACACAGATTTCAAACCCAAGGTCAGTAAAATGAAATGAGAAGACAAAGTACGATGCAAAACCTGCACGCTGTAATGTGTTTGGTTCTTTCAGAGGAATTAAAGCCCCACAGTGTGCTCTAGAGGCTCAGGCTGAGCTCCCTTCTTCACTTGATTCTTCTGAGCAGATACAGCATTATTGCTCCAGTTACAATGTTTTCCCTTCTAAATAGGAAACATTTTCTTACAGCGGAAAAACACTCTGAAAGTGACTGACTTCTTATCTCATAAAATAGTTCCCATGTGTCCCTTACAAGATATTAAAAATAGTTTAGCATCTATGACAGAAATAAGGTTTATCAACACAGAAATTCACAATCTCCATAAAGCAATCTATTCCCTAGCAAAAGCACCACAAATTTGATCATGAACAAAAAGGAAGAGGGAGACTTTGAAAAGTCTTCACAGTTTTGAGAATGCAACTGAGAAGACTGGATAAGTAAAACAACAGTCCATTAACAAGCAAATGCTTCTTTCTGCCAGTTAATCAGATACACATTTTGTAATTCCACTCTAAAAGCCTTGGAGGGTTTAAACTGCAAAAAAGAAAATTTCCTTTTTCCTCTGACACCCTGGAGTATTAAACACTTCATGTCCAAACTCATTTAGCACTAATATTTTTAGTAAAGAATGCAAAAAGTATGAAAAGCCCACTATTTCTTCCATGTTAAGTCAGAAAGTTCTTTTGTATGTTATTCCTGTGATAAATGAAATATTCTTCATAAATGCATCTCAATGGAATTATTTTATACAAAATTTCTTTCCTAAATTTTTCAGTTCAAGAAAACTAATAAAGTTAAAAATGGCTAACATGTACCCCAGCAGACACTGATCCTTCGTGTCAGTATTGGAGGTTATTTCTTCTATATCTGATTCATCAGCTTTACAGACTTGGAGACGGCAATAGTGTGACTACACAGAGCTTCCAAGAGGTATAAATGCTTTAAAGAGATTATCATCCATGCACAGAAGTCATAAGACACATTGACTTGATAATTAAATTGTTCTGTATTACATCAGTCCTTTCATAAATGCGTTTTATAATGTGAGTACTACTAATAAGCAGACACAAGTTCCTTGACAGTACTGCCCTTTTTTAACATCTACTGAACTCACAGCATTGAGAAAAAAATAAGAAAAAAGTAAATGGTCAACATGCTTGACTCCTTCAATAAGCAGGTGATATCTCCATCAGGCTGCACTGATTGCACATGGTTTATGCCCCTTTTAACAGATTACTCTCTGGAAGGAAAAAGAAGGCAAGCCAAAAAATGCCACAACCCACAGACACAACAGATCTGGAAAGAAATAAATTCTAAATTCTCTACAGTGAGCAGTACACCGCTGAACACTTACCTTGCTGCTTCTGCTATCAGCGTTAAACAATCCCAAGAGTCTTGTCTTTTCCTTCTCTATTGCATCACTGCTTACTGAAGCTTTTCGATTTGGTTCTGAAACAATTTTAATGGAACAACTGTTACATTTTTGAAATAAAGATTCACAAGATGAGTACTTTAAAACATTCTGGATTAATGCTGGATTCTTATGAGCTGAAGATGTTACGGAGTGGATTATCTAAGTAACAGCCAGATCCTGCACTTACTTTGTCATCAAACTTTCATGTGTTCTGAGTATATTCCAAAATCTAATGAAGACAAATGGAATAATTTAATAAAGTGTACTATGTTTTCAATCACAATCCAGTAACCCTTATTAAAAGGCAAAACATGAGCAAATTGCTTATAACTTCAGACATGCTTGTTAGATGTACCACTTAAATCTCATAGAGTACTGTAATGCTAAAAAATCCCAAAGACCTACAAAAAGATATATTGATGAGTATCTTTAACAATTCATAGTCTGACTTAATACTGTGAACTTAAATGAGACATTCTCAATGTGTAATTTGGATAAAGCTCTATAAAGAGGAAAAAGACCTTCCCCTTGGAAAGACGGCTCTCCCTAGAACTTAAACTAGCTGTTTGTAGTCATCTTTCTTATCTTGGTGCTTTTACTTCAGGTGGGAAAAGAAGGGAGTTTATAGGTATTTCAGGCTGTAAGAGCTCATATGAGTCTTCCTTGAACCTTCTTAAGTAATTGTATGAGTTGTCATATCATTTAGTATCCCTTCAACTTTCCCCCTTCAGTTTCTCATCCACAAGCTGCATGAGCAAAATGACCCACTCATGCATTACAGGAATCAACATTACCCATTTAACACACAGATGATGAGGCGCTCTCACTTTTTAAAATGGACTCTGCATAACGATATAAATCTTTCCCCCTGATTCCAAGTACATCAGATTATTCCAGCAGCATTCAAAAAGTTTAGTTCACAGGGAAAAAAAATCACCTTTCTCTTTCAAATATTTGCTTAATAACAATTAAAACTCAAATTCAAAATTACTTACTTGTTGACACAAAATAAAAGATTTACTTCACCAATACAACCTTATCCCAGAACTTGTAAACTTATTTGCATAACATACGAAGTGATTTTCACACAGATCACTTTTACATATAAACAATGTCATGTGTCAGAAGGTGTTAAACACACACAATGAACACAAAGGACAAGAGGGAGAAACTATCCTTAAGAAAGGCTGCAACTGCACTGCAAACAAATACAGTAATGAATTAATGCTTTTCTTAAAAACTAAGCACTACCTATGCTAGTTTCTTGTTTGGGGCCGGGGCTGCAACTAGATGTGGATTATGATTCCCCTACTTGCATAGTCTTCAACTATAAACACTGCTATGGAAAGGCTAACGTAGCAGCTGATCATCAGCAGCTGTGATTGAACATTGTGTAAACCCAATAAATCAGGATTTAAGTAATGTGTATAGTATTAAAATAATGACTCTTTACTAATCTGTATAACTTTTTCTTAAATAAATACAGTAGATATTTCATTTAGTATTGATCTCTATGTAAGAGGAAGCCACAGCAAGTAATGACAGAGGATTAGAGGGAATACTGGTGCCATTAGTGAAGCCAAGAGGCCATGAGCTAAGGTTTGCTTGATAGCTGTCACCTACTGGAGGTGGACTTTCATCATAAAAATTTAAGTAAGTTATCCAGTTTTACTTTGGTTATGTTGTGTCTACTAGTAATGCAAAGAAGTAAAGCTTATTAGAAATCAACCATACCTTTCTTGAGGATAATTAACTTAAGCAATGTATTAAAACAGACTCAGCAGGGAAAAGGACACGCTAAATACACACATTTTCTATTTGACTGGAAGCAGAAGCACCAACGTAATCTAATCCAACCCCAACTACTGTAACAACTCAGAAGTCAGTATCTATTCAGTTACCCAATGTGTATGTATACATTTGATATTAAAGTCCTTTGCTGGATGTAAATTGAAATCAGTGGAAGATCTCACAGACATCAAAATTTTCTGCCTTGGCTACTAAATAAATTTTGAACCCAAGAGACCTCAGAAATCTTAGTAATTCTGAAATTCACCTAATCATGATTTAGGTAAACTGAACAAGTTTGGAATCTACAGAGATACACCACACCACAAAACAGTTAAATAGTAGAATTTGTTAATTGCTGGTGTTTAAATGGCTATTTCTGAAGAGACAGTATACACCGAATGTGTTTGTTTTTAGCAGAAGCACAAGACATGTAAGCAACACTTTGGAAAGACAAAACAGATCAAAACTGGCTTGTTTCTCTACAGAATTTTACTTGACATTCTTAAAGATCTATCTAGCAAACCCACACTAAACATAGAACGAAGTGAGAGAGTTAAAAACAGTGAAGCTTCCCCTCAGCAACCTTGTACAGTACCTCTATAGTTCAGAGAAGGTTCAGACTGAGTTTTTGATGGAGGAACTGGAAAAGTCAGGCAAGGAAAGGATAAGAGAAAACACATTAAAGTTTTAATATAGCCCTGTAAAGCACAACATTCATTAATTAGTCGTAGAATTTTTTTTCCTAAGCATTGCAGAAAAAACTGGTGACCAACAACAGACATGCAGAGCTGCTGCTGAAGCAGTTTAGCTGCACTTATATTAATTCCTGATTCAGTCATGAAGCTGCTTCAACTGCTAAACAGAATTAAGTAAGCAGGTGGCAGCAGAGCTTCTCTTTTAAAAATCCTTCAGCTCTTGGTGTTTTCTGTTTCAGGCAAGGGAAGAGTGAGGAGTTTTTCTAGAATCTGCTCTTACAAGCACAGCCTATGGCTTTCAGCACCTGTGACACCTTACTTGTTAGTGAGAATGTGTTTAAGAAACCTATTTTCTGTTAAGTAAACAAGATACTCACTCAATGCATAAGTCACAGACCAAATACTACTGAAACCAATTGGTTTACTCCTCTCAGAGATTACAAATGAGAACACTGAAGAAAAAATTTGCTGAAAGAAAGGAAAAATTCTTGTAAATTTTAGGTGCATTTACTGGTTTTCCCAGACACCATGGTGCAGTGTAAGAGGAAAGCATAAAAGACTGAATTATACTCAGGATCAGGCAGATTTTATCATAATGAAATGAAAAGAATACTGAAAGGTTAAAAAATAATAGAATATTAAAAAAAAGCTGATGTAGAGAGCAGCACACTATGATGTGCAATATGACCAAATGACCCAATAGCAAATGACTATGACCCAATAGCACACTATTGGGTCCTTTCAACTCAATATATTCTGTGATTCTGTGATAATCTTCTGCTACAATCCCAGCCCTACAGTAAAGTCTTGATTTTGACTGTATAGGCTACAACCAAATTCGAGGACTAACACTGCACTAGCATACACACCACCACTTTCATTTGACAAGAAAGACTTCACTGAAAGCTTATGATAATTACTCTCTAAGATATCCCTGAAGTATGTTGAACGAATCCTGTTGAATACACACCATGTTCAATATGTTGCTCCAAAATGGTTAGCTTAATTACAGTAAACATGTCTCCAAAAAAACAAACATGCAATTGAGTTATGACATGTTGTCAGCCTCTTTTTGGAACATCCCAGCAATGCAAAAGAAAAGGAGATATTTAGTTTACTTAGAAGTCTAAGCTCACTGAAATTTGACTCGCAGAGGTAGAACTGTCACCTATCAAAGAGTTGGAAAGAAGAGACAGAATGTCAACATAAATAAATAATTTTATAAATAAAAAATAAGCCTACTGCTCAGCACCTACAAGAATGACGTTATCTAAACAATAAATAAGGAAATTTACTGTGCTGGAAGTGATAGCAATTGAGAAAAACTGCAGGAGGCAATTTTAATGAATATCACTTTCTGACCTCAAAGGAAGTAGGGCTTGTCAATGTGTATTTTTAAAGCAGGTATATTTTAAAGCACATCACAGAATTACGTTATTTGAATACATAATCAGGCTGATAAAACTCAACTCCAAGAAGCTGCTACTACAATTTTGTCTATGAACACAGAAAGTGAGGATAGGTAAACATGAGGACAAAATTTTACATACAAATACCTCTTAGCTCCTCTTCACTAAACCGTCAGTAACTTTGCTCTTTGGAGGAAATGTCTCTGATCCTGTCCAGTCTGTTTCTCATAAGCCGTGGTCTGTCGCCTTTGCCTCTCAGCTTTCACAGCTGCCATGACTATGGCATGTCTCTTCTTTCCTTCTCTCCAAGCCACAGCACAGGTAGGTGACAGACTGTGCCTTGACAAGGCCCCTTGTATTACGTTGCACCGCTACTGACAGCAGCTCTGGGATACAGCAAAGCTCCTCCTTTTGCCCTGCCCTAAGCCAACCTGCACCCAGCCAGAGTCCAGCCCTGCCTGGCGCAAGGCCCAAGAGCAACCAAGGACGGCTGGGCACGTTGCTGACCTGGCTGCTGCTCTGGGCACAGCTCACTGAACAAACCTGTGCTGATCTCTGGACTGATATCTCACTCTGCTGTTTCAGCTGGACCCCAAAAGGATGGCAGCACAAATGCTTTTAATTGCCCATAATATTGTTGTCACACCATACAACCCTGCAGTGACCGCTTTCAGTCTTGGCTCACCTTTTTTTCTGTCCCAGGCGTACAGCTCCTTTATCCCTAGCTCCTCCAAGGACTTAGTAAGCTCCAGCTCTTCCCCAGTTATGCCATCCCGCAGAAGAACAATGTGCTCTTGACTGACTTCACATTTCTCACAAATAGCTGGGATGATGTTGTGGAGAGGCACCTCTGGACTAACTCGAACCACAGTCTTCTGTGTCTTCAGGTAGTTCACTACCAGCCTCACAGATTTCTGCAGAAACAAACACAAACTCTCAGTCTCCCTTCTCTGCTGGATACGCTCTTTTACAACGAGAAAAGTACCAGGGATTTCCATCTTGTCATGACTGTTCCTAGGCAAACTTACCCTACATTGCAAAAAATACTGTTTGAAAGAATAAAATCTCAGACCTCCCTTTCCACTAAGGAGACATTCACAAGAACATGAGAAGGAGGAAAAGGAATCAGAGGCAGATGTAATGAAAACATTACAAGTCCCACTCTGAAAGGTGGGAGAGTATAATTAGATATAGTTATTGGAATAATAAGAAATTTCAGCAAACATTTGGAAAATGACTACTTCTTAATCTTTACTGTATTGTGAAATATATTTATTAATGATCAGCCTTCTCCCGTATCTTCAATGAAGATGGTACACAACATATTACCAAAACATCCTCTTCACACAACCCCACAACATTCATTTCAGCCATTACTGTAATTTTCAATCACCCCAATCCTCAGATTTCCACCTATCCAACCACACGCAAAATACCACGTCGTCTAAATGTCTAGACTAGCCTCTGCCAATCTACATGCAAAACAGTTAAGCTACTAAAGTAGGTTATAGTCAGTCCCAAGTCTTTCCCATACGGTTTAAAGATGGAAAAACTGGAAGAACTGAAATCATGGGAATGGAATGATGTTTCATGACATCATTTGTCATGAAATTTTGTCAGCCCCAAAGAGTACTGACCTCAGGGACCCTTGGCAGAGGTCGCTTTGCCTTCTCTTCAGGAATCTTCTCTTTCAGAAGTACTGTCTGTACATCCAGTGCTCCTATCAAAGTGTTCGGCTTGTAACTCAGAACTTGTTGAGTTCCTGAAGACTTTAGTTCAAGACTATGTTGGGATGGATTTAAGTGATACTGGCTGCACAAATCAACCAATAAATCCATCACAGCTTTACTACAAGGAAGAAGAATTCACCATTAGCATGAGAAAAAAAAAAACCATTGCTAGAAAATTTACCTCAAATTTAAGATGGGGGATAGAAGACACATGCCACTAGTTAATCACCTCTGGGAGGGAACAGTGCTAGTGCTTTGAAATGTTAAACAGATGAGATAAAATGATAGGAATTATATATATTCACACTTCAGTGTCTGTTTATGAGCTCACAACTAACTATTCAGTATCAGGCAGACAGCAGTGCCAAACATACCACTAACAAACATAAGCCAAGAGCAGACGAAGCGCATCTTATTTATTTCCAGAACACAGATCACAACATATTCTGAGTTGGAAGTGACTCACAAGGATCCAACAAGTCCAACTCTTAAGTGAAAGGCCCATACGGGGATTGAACCCGCAACCTTGGTGTTAGTGGTACCATGCTCTGACCAAGGGTCATAATACACTAAATCCATACATTAAATGCTCCAGTTCAAATTCTGTTCTTTAGTGTAAAGACAAGATATGAGTAAATTATGAACTCACAGTCTGGTAAACTCCACCTAGATTTGAACAATCACATAACCCAAAATGGCATACTTAAATCTGGAACAAATGTTAGATAGGGCTTATTTTTCCAGTTTACAACTTTGAATTCTCCACATCCATTTGACACCAGCAGTATTTTCCAGTACAAGAGATCCTGTCCATATTTATTTTGGTGAAGATACTAACCCCGTACAAGACCATCTGGTTTTGAGTGTCCCCATTATCAGCAACTCTTACTGCAGTATGATTCTTAAAACATGAGGTTTTAAAAGAATCAGCAACTATCACTCTCATTTCGTGCCTCTGCACAAGAGGTCCTCCATTCTGTGTCAAGAAGTCAATATTCACTGGAGCTTGATACTGCCTAACACAGCAGACAGGAACTGTGCTCCCCAACACTCCAGAAATTCTCCTCTACCATGGTAATGAAGGGTTCTTTTATTTTCCCAGCCCACCCCCAAAAAATTCCATACAGGATCAGAGAAAATAGGTTTATTAAAACTGGTCATAAAAAGTTTTGGTTTCATAAACCAGTGTCTGCTGCCAATAAAACAATGTCAGCTAAAAAAAAGAAATTTAGCAGCTATAGCTGGAACCTGTCATATACAGTGGGATATTTGTATTCTAGCAGAGGTGAAAATAAATGCACAGACAGCAGATTTGCTGAAAGAACTTTTTTTTTTTTTAAGGTTTAAACTGGAAAAAATGTACACAGGTTCAAAATGTAAGCAAATTCAAAGAAAACAAAACCATCCACAGGTTATTAGCCAGCACCATTACACCTGTAGCTCAAGAATTACCCTTTAAACTTCAAGCTGTTGGCATTTGGAAACTACTGTGTGGAGGGCCACCAATCTTCTTTCTATAGGCATGTTGTCGGCCAACAACTGCTCAAGAAGTTGGTGAAGAACCCCTCAGGGCTAATGGCAAAGATAACAAAAATGGAAAACCAGAGCAATTCCTTATTACCTGTTAGGTGACAGCTCTTCCCATGAAAGAGAAGAGGAAGGACCTTCTTTACAGTAATCTTTTTCAAGTCTAACTGAGTTACACAGTGGGAGCTGGAAAAGTGGCAAGTGTGGAAAATTTGAAATAGATTATTCACTGAAAAGGGAAGAACTCAGAAGATGATGACTGAAAATCAAATAAGGAAAACAGATGCCATTAATATGTATAGGAGGCTTCAGAACAGCATGCACTGCGGCAACTGTTAACATAGAGAGCACAAATACAAATGTGTAGCACCCAAATCAAAACTCTATCAAGTCATTTCATGATGACTCATTCTGATGCTGTCCCCAAGTTGAAAACATCTGTTTCACAACCATGTTCAATTCATATGCTACACACCACAAACCAACATTTACAGCTACTAAGTCTAAACTACAAGAGAATTCCACCTACACCAGTATTTACATGAATATTCATTACACTGTGCAGCAGTGCACACCTTTTTAAAGTGCTTATCAGTTCTCCTGATACAGATCTCAACTTGTCTGTTTACAAACATATTACTTTTAAACTGAAATTTCCATGTGTGTTTTTTTTTCCTCAGCCTTCTTACTACTGTTTCAGAGAAAAGTAAATAACCTGGCAGAATAGCAATACATAGTGTCCTATGTGCTTGACATTTATATTTAAAGTGGAATAGTAATATATTTCTGTAATGCAGAATACTGTGATGATTCATTCAAATTTGGATAGTAACCTTGCCTCTTAAAAAAGTATTTGTAAAGAGAAGATAGTTCATCAAAATAACAGCTTATGATTCCACAAATATACCACTGAAATGATAAAATATATTCAGCAGCAACAGCACCACAACTATAACAAGATCAGAATCCACATCAGCCATCAGAGAAAATAAGTTACAACCATGCAACTTGAGCAAATTTGTCTGGAAAATGGACAATTCAAAAATCCAGCCAAATCTGAGGTTTCACCTTATTCTTGATTACAAACAGGCATGCATTAAACATAACACTTAAGGAAGTCTGCAACATCCCAACCTGAGCCATGCTGCTCAGAATACACTACTGTTGCATGAAAAGCATCGCCAGACTTCATCTGTACCATTTGAAAGTACAGCTGAAGCTTTTGAAAATGCTTCAAAGCAAATCATATGCTCTTTAAAAAATGCAAATTTGGGGAAATTTTTTTACAAGACTTCTGAAGTGTAAAGAAAAAAAAGGAAGAGGAGACAGGAAAGGAAGAAAAGAGGAAAGGAGAGGAATTCCACAAAGTTTGAAATTCTTGTATTTCAAGAAAAGTAAGAGAGCTGGGAAATCCTTGCAATGAAGTTATTCTTATACCATATTTCAATGGCACAAACTTGAAAAAATTTCCTTCTAAACCATAATACAGTTCAGTTTGACTTAAACAGGAGTTCTATTTCAAGTAACTCCATGTATATGCTACACATGGAAGAGAGTCACTAAACACAGCAAGAGAATGGTAATCTACCAATCTAGACCAACTTTTCTTTCCAACCTTGAGCTAATATGGCTACTGGAAGATGCAAAGTCAATCCTTCCTTTGCTTCCATTTTGTTCCACATAGATGTCCACTTTCTTTTAACCTGCTTGGATATGTGGTACAGAACATAGTCTGTTTTGAAATTCAGGCAGGTCTTAAATCTAAAGCCGAAACGAAGTTAAATATGTCCTGCCTTTTCAACTATTCATAAAAGAAACACCTTACTTTTTCTATTTTAGTAAGTACTATTTCTATTTTAGTAAGACGTTGCTGAAATTTTTGGGGAGTGACCAAACACTACATAATAGACACCAAAGGTTAATGACTGACAAGCAAATACTAGAGAACAGAAACCAAACTGGAGAGTGAACACAATTTAAGACTCAGACAAGAAGGTCCATATGACTATTCTTAGCAAAGGAGAGTACTTTGGTTCTGTTTTGACATAATGTTACTAAGCTGTTTGACATTTAATGCCAATTCTGGACAGTAAAAATAGCTACTTTGTCAGCAATACTTATCGTGTTGAAGTTCTGATCAAGTTTGAGCAAACTGTTTGTTTCCTGCTATTCTCCAGTAAAATGCAGTAGAGGTCTATGGTTTTTAGGAAGTATAAAACAACTGAGATGTTTTGGGTGTGGTTTGGTTTAACCTCCTTGGATCACACAGAGAAATGCATTTTAAAATACAGCTTTGTACATCTAAAAATAAATGGGCAGAGTAAACTTGTATTCTATTAAACAAAACCAAACTTCTTTTTACGTTTTACTTTCATGCGACAAGTGCCTTCCAGTAAAACAGGCCTACAAGAAAGCTGGAGAGGGACTTTTCACAAGAGCACGTGGTGATAGAACAAAGGGTAATAGCTTCAAACTGAGAGTAGACTTAGATTAGATATTAGGAAGAAATTCTTCACTGTGAGGGTGGTGAAGCACAGGAACTGGTCCAGAGAAGCTGTGGACGCCCCATCCCTGGAAGCACGAGAGGCCAGGTTGGATGGGGCTCTGAGCAACTCCCTGGTGCATGGTAGGGGGATTGGAACTAGATACTCTTTAAGGTCCTTTCCAGCCCAAGCTATTCTGTGATTCCATGATTTAAAAAAACTTTTAAAAATCCCAAACTGGAAGAAAGAATCTTCTTTATTTAGGTCAATGTCAAATACGCATTAAGAATCTACAGACTGGAAAAGAAACATGAAAGTATAAAGGGGGTGGATGACCTGAAGTCTCTAATTCTTTCCCTATTTGCATTCAAACCAGAAAATAGGATCAGTCATTATTTTCTCATGCCCCAAATCACAGCAGATACTTCATAGAAAGATTACAACTTTTTCTACACAAACAAAAATGTACACACTAAGTAGTAATCTGTATTCAAAGAAGTTCAGGAAGTATGATAAATAAGACTCATACATATTTTCTGTTTCTTTTCTTAGCTTGCTCCTGTATTTGACTCTTATTTTCCATACCTGAGCAAGCCCACAGAAGGAAAATCAAGATGACACACAAGAAGAGACAGAGGACTGTGCTTTTTGAGCCTTATGATAAGAAAAGATAAGAAAGGTCTCAAGAGAGACCATGTTACTGTCTGTAAGTATGAACTGTAGGGTTACAGAGACTGATTCTTCTCGCCAGTGAACAGCAAGAGGACAAGTGGCAATAAGCAAGTGCAGAACAGGAAATTCCGTTTAGGTACAGGCAAACATACTGTCTCCATAAAGATGGTTCCAGCCCTGGAAAAGAGGTGCAGAGAAATCCAGAAACCTCCCCCCTGAAGATATTCAAACTTGCCTAGAGACTGTGTTCCAGTGGCCCCTTCCAACATAAATTCTAGTATAACCTTTTTTTTTCCCTTACCCTACAGTGAACTACTGTAGTTTTGACCTGACTCTTATTCAGTATTTAGTTAAACTAATTTTTAATCCTTTTGCCATGTACCCTATCTTCCTCTAACAACATCTCTTTAATGTTTCATCAGCCTGGGCTGATTTCACACCTTCAGTCTTTCCTGAGACACTGTTCTGTATGTCGAGCTATAAGCCCACAATAAAGAGTCTATTACTAAGAGTATGTGAGAGTATTCTTTCAGTATGACATTAGCTTTATGCTCCATATAATGCATATGGTGTACTGAACTCTATCCTCCAATATTTGCAGAATTGGACTAAAGCTTCACCTAGTTTATTATTTCTTCAGTGTCTTGCTCTCTGTGCATCATATGTATGAGAGAACTTATATGTTACACAACTTGTGTAACATATAAGATAACAGCAGAAGCAACCACTGTCCAGTTCACTTTCCTGCATATTGGTCATCCATGTGTTGACAACTCCAAACCAAACCTCACTTAGCTTCAAACATCCCCATTTTTCTGCAATGCATTTCAAATACTACTGAGTTCCAAGCTGCAGACACTTAATGTCTGTATCTGTGTTAATCAGGAAGTCCTCCTCAGTGGCACCCAGTGTGAACAGAGACAAATGCATGATCCCTTTATTTACAGGTTACCCACTGAAAGTATTACCTCTGAGAATCACAAACAGAAAACTGGTAACTAAGGAGCTTTTCCACTTGTTTTCCATCGGAATGTTTACCCATCACCTCTCTCAGACCTGTTAACAGTTTGTGTGGATGTGCTACAGATCTAAATGTGTACGTGGCCAATGCTTTACCTATCCTTCCAGCACATCAGTTAGTGCCCATACACAAGAACAAACACAGAATAGTTTCCCTTGTTTTCAAGGGGAAGTAGGCTAGCAGCTTTTCATGAATATTTCTACATGTTTTACAGTAGAGCTCCCAGGGATCAATTCTTTCAAAAAGAAAACTGTTTGTTAATACTATTCTATTGCTGCACACACTCCCTAAGGACTCAGCTTTGTACTAAAATCTGCACTACGTATTTCCAAATTCTCAAACAAATTGTGTGTTACAAGATGGCAATAAACTGTTAGACAGACTGTCAGCTTGAGTTACCTTCTATAAATAAAACAATTTCAATGTTCCAGATTCCAATAAAAAATCTTTAAATAACACACACTTTTTTTCCTTAAAGTGTCTTTTAAGAAAATTTAATGAGAATTTTCTGCCCTCTTGCTAATATTTACAGGAACATTTTACATAGAGGACAAAGTTAAATTAAAACATGTTGCTTTGCTTACATACAATTAACAAATTGAAAGACATAATTTTTACTTTTAGTTCATTTGTAATAATCTTAAGTGATACTAATTAACTACTGTATTTATATTTTCATTGTTATATTATATTCATATACTTAATTGTTCTGTGAACTGCTTTCCTGAAAATACAGAATAATTTTTCATTACGAATATGCCCAGGGCAAGGATTTGCAAATTTTTTTGAAACAGAAAAGCAATAGGGTAGCCAAAAGGAGATTTTGCAGAATACAGTTTTAATGATGGCAACAAAAATACTGAAGATTTATAGCAGTATAAACAACAGCATATTATTCTGAAATGTCCTTCCATGATATCATCACAGATAAAAAGAGTGAACAGGAAAAATAATTCATTACCTGCACTGGCTCTTACACTTGCCTCAAACTGAAAAAAAACCCAAAACAAACCAACCAAAAAAACTCCCAAAAAACAACAACAACAAAAAACCCAAACCAAAAAAAAAAGCCCAAAAAACCAAAACCCCAACAAAACCAAAACCCACCACATTTTTTAAAAATCCAGTAACTTCATCATTTAATGTTTACCCCTGAGTATCATTGTATTTCATAGCTGTTTAGTTCACGATATCAAAATAGTGCAAAAAGTTGAAAAAACCTGGGCTTTCACCCAAACCTGGAGACTTAGGACAGTTCATTCCCTAAAAGTTTCAGACAATCTTGACATTATTATTTTTCACTATTCCACATACCCAAAGACATAACCAGGGCTAATGTACAGAAAATTGCATCTTCCAGTGATTAGATAGAACAGCAGCACACATAAGGTCTGTTCACAGACTGATGCCACTGGGCTTATTACAGAATATCCTTTTCTTATTTCACAGCTTGTTAGGATGATTAATTCCCCTTCCTCAGTTCCTATCATCTTCCACTTCCCACAGCTGGCTATCAGTGTCACCAACTTCTCCACTCCAAATCTTCAAGATAGCACTGAGGGAGAACAGTAACTGCCTAGGTAAGGCACCAGTGATGGGAAGATTAGCACATTAACACAAGCAGGAATTTAATTGCCATCTAAATCAGAGGCCTAGACCTGTCATGCAGACCCTGGAGAGAAATGAGCATCTTTACAGTCAACAAAGAGAACATTTTGGTTGCTTAGGATGCTTAATGCAGATGATATAAATAACCTCATAGAAATTTCAAATGAAATTTCGTATCTGCCATTTCTTTCAGGTTTTTGTCCACAGACTAAAGACTGTAATAAACAAAACACTTAGTGTATGTGATATACAATGATAAACATCTGTGTGAGACACAGAATATTCACTGTAAGGGGACTTTCTAGCTGTTCTTTGCTCCTGTAGCTTTTATGTTCTTCAAAAAGTCATGCTAGAAGACCACTCTTATAGTGCTCTTGGACTGCTTGCTCTCAAGGGAAAAAAAAGTTTCTACCCATATGGCAATTATCTATGTCTCAATACAAAATGCTGCATGAATATTAACCTCTTGTCAGCTCCCAGGTGGCTTGCATTTGCCAATGAAATATCACATTTCTTTGGGATCCAGTGGCCAGTGAGTTTCATGTCCTGTCCTGTTTACCAGGCCTGTTCTCGTCTTTCTCTCATTAAGTCCAATCTCCCTATAAAAACACTGTCACTACACCTCTTATCTGAGAGCTCTGGTAAGCACTGCTTTCCTTTCAAACTTTTAACATCACTCTGACTTGGGGGTGGACACCCACAAGTTGCACTCGTCTCCCAAGACTGGATAAGAGAATGTCAGTTTTTATGAGAAAAGTAGGGGGAAAAAAGAGGAAAAAAGACACCAAACACCAGTTTACACATCCTCCTTGGCCATCAAAATGTGCCATGAGGGAAACAGTCAGCACAGACTAATGTATCAGACCAGAAAGTAGTTCTGCTGGAACGCAGACTAACTACCGAAAATGTCAAATGTAAAATATACAAAGAAACTGATTTATCAACAAGCACCTACATACTTTTTGAATGTGGTGTTACACTTTCTACAGTTTCTTGACTACTCCTGACCACAATATTGTTTGCTATGGTTTCATCATAGTATTGTTTATACTTTTGAAACATCTCCATATTATTTCCTAAAGTAATGTCTCCCTCTTTCAAAGCAATTTACACAGAAAGAATGAGGATAAAGAAGAGCTCCCACAGTGAAGAGAATTATTTCAAAATTACCTTTCCAATACAACTTGCTCTTGATTGTACCCAATAAATAACAAGGAAAATCCCTGTCTCTTTCCATGAAAAAAAAAATTCACTTTTATATATAAAAGGCTTCCTGAATAAGAGCAGATGCTTTGCTGTCCACACAGCTGCACTGTATTTGTGAAGGCGGGATTTCTGAATGTGATGAATCATCCATCTTCCAAGCCTGCTTCCTGGATTCCCTCCAGGCACTCATACTGTCAGGACTGTTTGCCAGCAGCACCTACTTCCACTGCAGTGAGCCCACTCTGGATTATGAGATGTGATACAACCTAAGCACAGTGACACTACATGAAGGGGATAGATCAGTAGACATGCTGATCCATGGGGAAAACAGTGACACAATAGCTGCTAAATCCTTCCTGCCCCAGAAGAGAGGATTCTTTATACATGGTGCTCAGGACTCTGGTGCAACAGCTGCTTCAAATGCAGAGAAAACCATGACAGAGAAGTCCCATAAACTCAGAAAGACAGCATCAGCAAATACCCCATAGGAAACAAAAGGCTTCAAAAAGTGAGAGTTAATCATAGCCTTACCTTCCTTGCACTGTGCACTTCTGCTCCACCCCACTGGGTAAAATGACTGTGAAGTCCACTAGTCTGTTTATCATGTTCTCCTTCACGCTCACAAGGTTCTGATCAGAAATAATGGCTGTCTCAGCAGTTGACTTGTGCTCACTGTGAATTCTACTTGCTGCAGAAGGCTGATTTGGTGGAGGGGGAGCACGAGCTTTCATTCTTTTCCTTAAAAAAGAAAGGCAAGAAGAAAATTAATAATTTCTTGCAAGAAAATCTGAACATGTTACTAAGAAATATATGTTCTTTTGGCAATAATCTCAGATTGTTATAAAAAGTTCTTTTAATGCAAGTAATTTTTTCTTCAGCATTAACCTTTTCAGTGGAGTTGCACTTTTATTTTTACCTCCTCTCTAAAAATAAGCTAATTTTTTAATGATGCACTCACTCCTACTGTTTGCTTTCCATGCCCCAGAGCATGAATCAGTTCCATAATTAGGATATGATATAATCATTTTTCTGTCGAGTATAAAGCATACTGCTATGAAGTGAGAAACAGAAATGCTGGGTCCAGTCCAGACCTGACTCAAGAAAGAGTTGTATTTATGTACATGAATGTTTCCTCCAAGTCAGAATGGCAGCAGTGGAAGCAGGGTGAGGTTTCATTCAGCTATATCTGGGTTCCACAGTATTACTCTACTTGAAATATTGTCTCTTCCTCTGCTCTAAGTTAGTAGTATTTAATCTGGCTCATCGTACTTCATAGGGAAGCACCATGAAAAGGTCAACTGTGAATGATATCACTTCTTACCATGCAATACCAACACTACAGCTCTTTGAAAGCACCCTGAAAGGAACTCATTCTTCAGTAGCAGGCTATGCACCATGTGTGATATACAGAAAAGCTGCATCAGCTTGCACCAAACAAGCAGCATACTTTACAGAGATATAAACCCACCACAGACTTGAAGTTTACTTCATTGGCAAGCTGCCAGACAGATAAGCAACATATGTGTGCTGTTAAATTTCTGAATAGCTGGCCTCATACCAAACACATGTCTAAGAGGATTAACCCTGATGATTAATACTCCAGTGACCTCTTCTGACTAGATTTATGCTTAGTTTAAGTCAGATTTTAGTGTAACAGATGGAAAAAGCAGTAAAATATTTACTCAGAAATTATTATGAAGGCCTTCTGCCTGCATTTTTTAATCTGCCTGTTTTTAGGGTACAGGAAGAGATTGTGATTCTTCACACGATTTTCACCCTGTAAACAACGTGAACTGAGGGCCAGAAAGGAACAATACAGAAAAAGCACTCTAACTCTTAAAAGCCGGAAAAGCTTAGTGGTCAAATCAGCCAAGGGCAAAACTGTGTTTAGGGGGAAAAAAAACCCTAAACACTGAACTGAAATACCAAATCAAATTCTTCTCTAATAAGAGATAACCTCTATTCTCACAGATAAAAAGACTAAATATAGAGTTTGGATTATCACTGTAAGCTCCTGGCAGAAGAAAAAAGTAATAACTTTATCACTTTAAAAAATAACTTTACCACAAAAAACCCCAACCAAACCAACCACAACAACAAAGTGTTCACAGGCAATCCAAACCCTCCATACTTTGTAATCAGTATTTGCATTTGACCAACAATCTCTGTGACACTTCTCAACTTGCAAAAATTCTTTACACTTCCTTGAAAATGCTCATTTCAGTGAGACCTCAGCAAGCCAGTGTTAAATCAGCAGCAATGAAGATACTGCCTTTTCTTCCCCGTGTGCAAAACAAATAGCATTCTCTACACATATGCAGGGAGAGGTACTGCCTTATTTACTAGTATAGGGAAATTTCTCTTTCATCAGATATTTCCTTGAACATTCAGTTTTTACCCTATATGAATGAGGCATGAAGTCATCAGTCACTAACTTGCAGCTCCTATACTCCTCCCCATTGAGGTGATGATAAGTTCAGAGGATTGACAAGTAAGTAACTACTTTGATTCCCCTTAAACCAAACTCTTAATTTATTTCTCTACTGAAGAAAAAAAAAAGAAATTGGGATTCATCTTCTGCTCAGATCCGTTCACATTTAGCCACAGTTGTTATTTGGAAGCAGGTGGTGAGAGACATGGGAATTTTGCATACATCCACATCCATGCCAACACAGCCTTACAATCATCCAGTTTAAGAACTTCACATCAACTTACAAATCATGTAATTCTTGCCCTTCCTAATAGCAACTACATCAACAGAAGTAGCTATAGAATTTAACTTGTTTCTTAAAACAAGCTTTTACTTTTTGTTTTTGAAGCTTTTTCTATAATGTGGGAGATAATTCCAAGACAGTGCTCCTGACAAAGTACCGAAGGGGGAAGAAAGAAAAGAAGCAGGCAAGTGTTCTGAGCCTGGCAGAACTAGTTGCAATTGTGATTTACCTTATAAATTCCACATTGCACAGTGAACAAAGGTAGAAGAAATAAAGCAATGGTAATAAAATAATCATGAAACTGAAATCAGCTGAAGCTGTAGATGTTTGAAACTTCAGGGAAGAAGCAAAGAAAGACTGAGTTTTGAAGCTAGTGAAGGAGCTGGAAGTAAATCGGGGTATGCTACACAAGGTGTCTATCTGTTCCTTGGTGATAACATAAACCTGCCTGAGGTTTTCTATGGGAACAGACAAACACGGTCAGACACCTTAATGAGAGTGTGATTTTTATCTTTTTAATATATTTTTTAAAACTTTTTAAGTACTCCTCAGCCAATTCTGCAGTTACAGACCTTGTATAAAACTGCTTGAGGCTGGGGATGAGAGGGGGGCAGCGTGCTCAGTGTGTCAGCAAATCAGGCATCACACCAACAAAAGCATCAACCATACATTGACCAGCAATGTTCATTTAACTCCATATAACATCTAACAATGCTATTCTTTTTGGCATTGTGCAAACAGAGCCTTTTAGATACTACAAACCTCCTTTTCTTTTGTGCGGAAAGGACAGGGCAGGTCTGTTTCCTTCAGAGACATCAGAGAAAGAAAAAGGGAAAACATTCCCACTGCAGTCTCTCTAACCTAGCAACAGTTCAGGTGACCTCATACGAACTTTTCCACAATAGTCACTTACATATTCTCACTGTGACTGCTTGAAATTCCTGGTTTTCAACATTTTCCAAATGAGAGATCTCAAACTATTTCAGTGGAAGTACATCCCGCTGCAGTTCACATTTGTGGAGTGATATGTGGCTCAGATTTTCACTCTCTAGCCAACTTTCTGAAACATCTCTGTAGTAGAATACAGCTCCATGAATTGCAGCCTGAAATCCACATATCTAGCTCTACCTTGGATATGACATGAGCAGCTGCTTTTTCTGACAGGCTCCAGCAACTGTAGTCGGAAGGTGCCTAGAAGCCTGTTAATACTATTGACTGTGAGAAAAAGAATTCATCTCTCTCTGTCAGAGCAACAATGGTTATAAAGGACAACACAAAAGCAGTCTGAAATAAAAGCCTTATTGTTACCCCACTAAAATAATGCACAAAGAAAGTGACTGATTTAAAAGCCTGTTTTAAGCATGGAAAGCAAGGGTACTTTCCATGCTATAACCATAACATACTATAAAGAAGTTGCATACCATTCTTCAGTGTGAGATAAATTCAACCTAAATTTAGTTCAACAGCCATCTTCTCTCCACAAACATCTTTCACTGTACTCACTATTGAGACACCTGTTTAGACCCTGTACCTGCTCCTAGTCTGCAGGAGGAGTTACGAGTAGGCACACTTCAGATCTATGATCAGGTTTAACTCATGGTTAAAAGAATGCTTCCATCTAGTCCTCGGGACAGGTACAGTGAAAACAAGCAGCTGATTCTAATACACAAATGTACAATGGCTTTTACTGAGGCCTGAACTACTTATTCTCATTAATTGTAAATGGGAAAAAATGCATATAGTCATGAAATAATTAGACAGAATATATAAATCACCTACCAGCAGCACTGTTCTCAGTAAAAGCACCAGGTTTCTCAAGATGGAAAAGGAAAAACAAGGAAACTGACCAATAAGAGCAATGTTTCTGTAGTTCAGCACAGAAGAAATGCAAGAGAAATGAAGTTTCACCAGATTATGAACTTCAAGACAAGATAACACAAGTCCTTTCGACCTACAATTTATTAATATATAACTACCAAGCAACAGGCTGTAACCTGGACTTTATAATCCCATCCTAGAAAAACGTGATCTCTCTTTTGAGCAGCATTGATCCTGGGACTTCCAAGCCCATGGGCAAAGCTATGCAGAGATTGCCTTTCTTCAGATAAGGTCTAACACACACACACACACACACACACACACACACAAAGAAAAACCTGAAACAGTGAAATGCTACCCATTTCCACCATTCCCAATAAATAATCCTCTCTGCCCTGTAAAACCAAGGCAACTTAACAGGTACAGGACAGACTTCATTCTGTGCATGTCAGCAGGACTTTGGCAAGTGCTCCATGATTCACCAGTTTGTAAAATCTGTCCTTTCTATGCCAAGTCTCTCTCTAACCATTCATTTTAAACAAGCAAGAATAACAACAAAGGCACAAACACACACACACACACGAACAAACTGCAAGAAAAAAAAAAGAATATTAAAAAAAAAGGAGAGCCTCTCCCCCCCCGAAAAAAAAAACCTTAAAAACCCCACTCAACAATAAAACCAAGAAAAATACAAAACAAAACCTCAACCACCCCTGATCATAGCAGAATTATGGAACACATTCATTTTTTTAATGTAATGGCCAAGTTGCACAGTCTGGTCAATTTGCACCCTGCTCAAAAGGCTCAAACAGGCAAAGAGTTTTTCTGTGACAGTTGTGTACACCCCATCTCATAATTAGGAGAAATAAACCTACATGCGAGTGCTCGGTGATGAGCAAGTAGAGACACAGTGTCACTTGGGTGAAAACCAGGGAATATGGGGAATAAACATTCTTGATTTTCAGGTGTTTGGACTCCTGTCCTTTGAGTAGAAATTTGTGCACATAGGCAAGAAAAAACATGCAGATGAGTATGTTCACTCCCTCGCTCCCTTTCCTCTGGCAACTTGCACAGCAAAGTCAGAAGCCCAGCCCTAAGGCACACACCTCACATTCCAAACCACCAAGACACAGCAGAGTAGAAGTCATTCATGCTCAATGATCTAACTTGTGAAGGAGGTATCTTTCAGACAACATTTCATTTTCATTCTTTGTTTCTTGCTTATGACAAAGCAAAGAAAACCCAGACCACTGTCTAGGAAAGAGACAACCATTATATCAGAATAAACAGCATGCCAAGTTTCCTCTTTGTAAGTAAAATCCCTTCAGCTTCTGATGCAGCAGCTCAGAAAAAATTGTTACACAACACAAACGTAAAGGAAATACAAACAGATCAGCAGCAAGATAAAGGCACCTCGAGAATTCTGAAAATGGAAACCAAAAGTCAAACAAATCTCAGAGAGATTGAGAACAGATACCAGGAGAGTGTGATAATGTCCATAACTACTAAAGAGGCACAAATTCATCCAGATGGCCTTACAGCATAAACTAGAACTCCATTCCACTTTGCCATCTATAACATTTAAATTGATCAATTAAATTAAAAACGAAACAAAAATATCAAAGAACATTCTCAAGTTCACTTTGTCTATCACAGGCTAAATATACCAATTTGTTACAATTATGTGCAACACAGGTAATGTAAACCTTTAAATGTCTCATACAGGTTACAGGTCTAAAATTCATTACTGTTGTAGTAATATTATTTTACAATATTTTGGTAAAATTAATAATATTACACTTTCTAAAGAGCTGAAATCTTCAGCAGACTCTAAGACAGAATGAACTAGATTACTAGCGGATAGGGCTCAGGCAAAAATTGGAGTTCTCTACTTTATTTTTTTTAATAAGTTGCTGCTCTGTTTCAGCAGTCTTTACTCTGAATTCCATGGTTATTATAGTGTGTAATTATTTTATGCTTTTCTCTTTTCAAACATTTATTTGAACTTCATATTACTTGTAAAAGATTATTCCATTTTTAAGGCAAGATCACACTGACAGACACAATGAAAATTATTTCCTTGCGGGCATGATAAAGTCACCCAAAATAGACAAGAAAAAATAATTTGTTTCTGGCAAAGAAATGAAAGTTATTTAATTATATTTTTGATCTTCCATTTGATTCTGCTGATGAGAAACCCTACAGCATTATGTATTTTAAAAATAAGGTTTTTACGCCAGAAGAAAAGAAAAAGAAATAAAGACCAGAAGCAAATGGAATGAGCACATTTGTAGAAGTGGAAACAGGGATGGAAGTATACAATCATGGTTGCCCAAGGGTGCAGTTAAAGAAAAATAAACAGAAGTCAAGGTGAGATTTCCTAATGTCATCTCTCTAATTTCAAACTTTTCACAAACTTACCCAAAAAATAATTTTAAAGTGTTGGGCTGCAGTTTTCCTCGTCTTGGATGTGCCAGTGAATAACTGTTACAAAACTTGCCAAGATGGGCATCTCCCCATACATGACCCATTTCATGAGAGACTGAAATGTGTCCCAACACCCAGCAGAGATCTGGCCACTCTGATCTTTGGGAAATATTGCATATCAGCCAAGGAAGAGAAAACAAGTTCGCGCCCAGCCAAGACTCCCGCACTGACACAATGTAGCTGAACTACTGAGGGCGCACCCTCTGACAGGAAGGCCAAATTATTTGTTAGCCTGCAGCTGGTATCCTTAAATAATCATGTTTTTATACATCACCCACACTTTTGATGAAGAATCATAGTGTACTATCTTCCAACAAAAGCCTAATTCTCCTTCCAGTCACTAAGGCATTCCCTCAAGATCTGGTACAGAGCAGTTGACATACCAGTGTCACAAGAGTAATTTTTAGGGCTAGAAGAAGCCAGAAGCACTCTAACCTGAACTCCTGTAGTGCATGCAGTGCTCCCCAGTGCTACTTTAGAAAGCCCTCTCTCCAAGTGAAAGCACTGATGGACCTGAACATGGGGTGGGCTTTAACTGATCAAGGAATAACACTGGAGCCTACAAATGCTTTTACACTTAGTACCCACAGCCACGCTAAGGAGCCTAATAGATCTACCTGTATCAGTGCCCAAAACAAAGTAGAAGACAAGCCCTGAAGAAAATCTTTTAAAAAGCAGCCAAATCTCAAGACTTGGGCACATGCCCGCTGCAGTTAATGAAAACACTGCCTGAATAAGCACTGTAAGGTCTGTATCACTATTAGCCCCATCATAGGACTTTTGAGATACCACCCACACGTTCAGTGTGTGGCAAAGACCACACTATGAGCTGGTGCCATACTGTACAACTCCACTGAGTTGCATATCAGTAAAGAGGAATGAAATGGGAGAGCAGTTAACATAATTTTTTACCTAATCTGCTAAATCACATGCTGAAGAAAAACAGAAGGTTTTGGTGGTTAAAGGCAAGAAAGCACAGATAAGTTCTATATTGGAAAGGTAAAATTCTGGAATCTAAACTACAGCAATATTACATCTCTGAGTCAGAGATATACAAATAGTTTAAACCCTCTAGCTTGGGAGATGTGATCCAAACAAAATGCCACCAACAATCCATGCTGGAGGATGGGTAAGAGGCTCCACCTTCAAAAAAAAATGTGCTCTGGAAAAGCAAAGTAGAAAAACAGCACTCTAGGTAGGGATGATGAAGCCTTGCTCCTTTCACAATGACATCTGCCAGAAGAGAAGATGCAGACGAACTAAAACATGAATACAGGCCATAAACATTTAGGCTTTACCACTCAAATATGTTTAATCATCACCACCTCAACTAAAACTGCCTGCCAGTTTCATGCTGACCAAAATCAAAGGATTACTGTTAAACTGGCTTTCAGAGAAAACAGTGATGCAGTACCACAAAACATTCAGTGAATAGCCATCCAATCCTATCCCCACCAGTATTTCTGACTACTTCCTTTGCCATCCACAAACTCACAATGTTTTTCCCCATTTATCAAGTATTGAGCTATTAGTCTCATTCCATTCCAAGCAATAATAATACCAAAATAAAGAAAACATTTAAGGAAAACATCACATTGCTTGTGCTCAGCTGAAATATCATCCAGTTCCCTCATCTGTGACTAAATCAGGCTGATTTGCATGGTATGCTTCAATGGGAAAAGAGAAATCTACTATTTTTATGTTATTGATACGTAAGCATGACAACACTGGTTAGTTAAAAAACCAAACCAAACAAACAAAATGCCAAAGCCATCCATGCTAACATCCCAAATGTACTTAAGAGAGAAAACCAAAATACTGATGCTTATACTGTAAAATGCCCAAGCCCTGCCGCCAGGGCACTCTATTCTGTTCTCTGTGCTCTCAAATCACTGAGCTGTTAAAGATGCTCAGTTAAGCAGATAGCAGGCTACAACCATGCAGACAAGCCACTTGTATACCGAATTCTCTGCAGAGGGCAAATACTATGGTTGAACCGCAAAAAAACACCAGGTTAAAATTTCTGGCAAGACAACTAATGAGATTTCTCAGCATTATTCATGCAGTTATAGTCAAGTTCATGTTGGCTAACTAGACTCTTTTTAACCATATTCACCTGTGGAAAACACTGTCATGAGACAAGGCAAGAGTATTTCCCAGCAGGCTGGAGGCACTGCTGGCCTTCTGCATGTTGTGGGCAAATGGGCATCCTTCAGATGCACTCACTCTGATACTTGTCTGCTGTGGTTTTGTGAGGATGCCGCAACTCCATGATGAGCTTTCTAGGTCTGGAAAGGTACCTTGCCAGTTCTAATAGGTTTTATTAACACACAATAGTTTTTATCATGTTTATTAACAGTGAATCATGACTGCAATGAGCAAATGATTTGTTTCTAGAGGGGTCAGTGACTAAAGGCATGGTTTTTCAAGCCTGAGGCTATCTCAGAAACACTTGTACTGCATGTTATGTCCCCTGTAATGATAGGTGCTGTTCCGATTTCAGTGTGGTTGTCCTTTCTTAATCTCTTATCAACAATCACCTTCAATAAAAGTTTATTGCTTAGCAACACTGATTTATAAAGTCTCCAGTAGTAGCTTGCACTGTCAACTAACATGCATATTCAAAGTGCATTCACACTGTATTGTTGAACAAAGGTATCCCAGATTATGCTCTATTTTTGTGCCCACGGGCTTTTTAACCTCACTACCACTTAACGAAAATCACTTTCTAGAGACCTGAAGAACATAGCTTTATTCCCACAGAAGATGGAATAGTTTTGAAAGAATCAAGGAAAATCAATATACATAAATAATGAAATTCTGATGTGACTTACTGTGCTGGCTAATTCCTAAGTTTTATAATATGCTTAGTAGCCAATAGGCAATTCAGTGGAAAACCACTAACATTACTATAGAATATTATTCCTACCAATACCTGTTTCAACTAGAAACAGCCTTAAAACAGCAGATGGGGAAGAATTTTTTAGCATGACTACCTGCTTAAATAAGTACATGCATGGTGAACACTAACATGTATTACTGTGAGCTGACAGATCATCATTCCTCCTCCAGTGACAATGCCCTGGGAATACGCCACTGAAGCTCATTTCACCTATTCACCCTGACACAAGCAGATCCCACAAAAACAGGCAGGCAATTAAGGGATATTTTGCAGAATTACACCTATGTTGTTCCACCTACCTCCACTCATCTGTCTGCAAACGGTGACAAGACCACAGATACTTCAGAAACGTACCAGAGAAAAGGACACAGACAAAAAGTTAATGGCTCTGACCAGAGTTAAGAGGTATCCTGGCCCAGTTCCAATGCACGCCTTGGAAAAAGGCTTCTCAAAACATTAGAAACATGTACTTCTAGGCTGAAATTAAATTGATCAATAGCAACTACTCCAATGTCTTAACGGGTTGCAGGCTAGAAGGTATCTGTGCTTCTGAAACCTGGTTAATTTCCTCAGCTACAAGGACCCAGGCAGGAGAGACACAAAACAAGGCAAGCAGGACTACAAAATCCATTTATTTTCCAGCCACACTGAGCCTTCTTAAAAGGGGAAGAGCCTTTGTACTTCCTCTCAAATTCACCTGCCCTTGGAGAAGCAGTCATGATCTTATCATGTCTGACTTTACATCAAATTTCCTGGGGCAGGGAAGGGAAAGCTGTATCCAAGTCCAGTGCCCACTGTTCCTTATATATTCTAAAGTCCACATCTGCTGACATACTGGAAGATAAACAAGAAGACAACTTACTTTGGATTGCCTGATCTAGAAGACAAAAGGCAAGAATCTACCCTGGTTTTTTTCATCTACTGTTATTCTGTAAATTCTAACTGTAGAAAACTGCATGTCATACAAGAAGCCAGCACCTGAACTACAGAGCCAATAAGCTTCTCTTTAGGGCTCAAATAAAATCCCCTAAAAGATCTAACAACGCATTTTTGTGAGATGCAGTTTACATTCACTCACAGAGAAAAAGAATCAGAGATGCCAGGACATTCCTTACCCTCCCTAATCATCTTCATTAGCATTTATAATTCAGTCTTAATACATACTCCATCACACAGCAAGGAATCACATACTTATATATGATATTAAATATATTAAATTAAGGTTAACATATATTAAATGAAGGCTAATGAGGCAAAAATGCAATGTCAACGAGATAAAGAAATATCCGACTTCAACATAACAGTCATAACTGTTGTCAGACCCTGTACTTCTGGTATGCCACATGTGCTTTTATCAGAAAATCTCACAGCTTCATCTCACTTTCTGTGTATTTTTCTGGTGCTGATTTGCTTAATTAAATTTCTTATTATAACCACAAGTATTTCACTTCCATTTTTATGATATTCTCTTCTTTTGAAATGACACAGGAATCAAGTACTTCTGGGTTAAAATCAAAATTCAATTATTTTGGTTTATTAAAAGCAAATCATAAACATAAGTAAGAAACACCACTACAATTCTCCTATGGAGGTGAGAGACCTACATTAATATAGAAACCATAAAGTCTGACTGAAAAGAATATTGCAGATGTTAGCACACTCACAACACCGAACAGCAGGACTCTGAAGTGTGATCCCAATTTATCAAGTAAGAAAAGAAGTGTTTCATGATTATGTGCCAGCAAACCCCATTTTTTTCATTAGCTTCCATTTAAAATTCTGTTTAATGTATCCTGTAGGCATATGTGTTACTTAATGGATTTTAAATCTCTCAAAACCAAAAAGAATATAGGCCTCATGCAGTGCAAACTAGACCACATTATGAAGAAAATCTTGATAAATCAGGCATGTCAACACACCCAGACAGTATCAAGTGAGAGAGGAAGGCGCCAAATACCCTCCCTCTTTATCACACACATTCAAATCAGGGATGATTAATGTGGGCATTTTACTGATGTAAATGGTAAAAATGGTGGCACCGGCTCAAGACACAGCAAACAAGCAGGAGTCAGGACCATTATGGACTTTACAGATTAAAACCAAGACCTTCCTGTCAGCAGACTGGAAGCCACAGGAGTGGTGTTACATGTTATCCATGAGAAAAATCACCAGGAAACTGAAGGCATCTGCTGCTGAGGAGCTTTAAATGCTGTTCAAGAGATAACTCAATGCAAACATGCTTGAGGCTGCCCTGTAAGTACTGATGGGGCATCATAGCAATGATTGCAAGATTTTGTAGGCATGCCTGAGCCAGCTGCACACTCTGCAGAGGCTAGAACAGCCACACAGGAAGAAATAGGATATATTAGACTACCTTATAACATGAACTGCCATAGCTATACTAGAAGTGGCAAGAAGCACAAATATTTCAAATGCAAGCAACAAAAAACCGGTGATTTAGACTGGTATTTAAACCAAGAGAAAAAACTTCCATCTCCTTGTCAAAAACAAAGAAACAGCAGCATTAATGACATCCAATTTCCTCCAGGTTCCTTGTCTTGTCTGAACTGCTTTTTATATCAAAAAGGGTGACAAGACTCACAAGCTCTTTTCAGTGCTGGAGCACTTAATGACCGCCTTTTACTCTGGATCTTATCCTGGAGCTGTCACCTCACTAGTTACAAGGTGGTTACAGGGCCTCTTCTCCCTACCAGCCACCAACTTTCCAGACATCCACAAGAAGCTAGTACATCAGGCTCTTCTTTCTCTCTTGTCAATTAAACTGAAACCAAACTAACCAGTGAAAAAAAAAAAAAATCAAAAAAATAGAGGCATAGAGCATCATAAAACAAACTTCATCTTATATTTAGCACTGCATGGCCACACAAGCTGTTGGCAGAGTCTACCGAAATAAGGCTGTCTGTCCCATCTGAAAGCCCCTACCTGCCAACAGTGAATGAAAACACAAGTTTGGAAGTGTTTGACTACAGAGTTTCCTCCTCACAACTGATGAAAACCAGAACAAAGATATCCCAGACTCAGTGAAGTCAGTAGGACTTTTGCCACTGATGCTGCAGAAAGCCAAGTTTTCATCCCGGCAGAACCTGAGCAGAGCTCAGTTTCACTTCTGTGCTGACAGCCCCACTTGCTGGCTCCCCCACTGAGAATGCAACTTTCAGGTACCAGGAGAATGTGGAGCATTACCAGCATGGCACCTAGAGAAGCTTTGGGAGGTGGAGAGCAACTACATGAAACTGCCCTGGGCATCCAACCAGCTGCCTTTCAGCTATGCAAAGGCACAGTTCTCTTAGATGTCCTTATCACATCTTAGAGAAAACCAGAAGAGTACAACTAATGTGTTAAAAAATAAAAGGGAACAGAGGAAAAAAAAATCAATCAAAAAAGCAAGCAAGGTTATCTTCATGCATTACCACCCTGATTTTTACTATTTCCAATTCTAAAATGAGTCAGAGAGGTCAAGGAAATCTGAGGACACCAGATAAAATCAAACCCTGCCACACCACAATTTCTCTGTTCACCTCCTCTGAAATAGGAAAGCCAGTGGCATAGTGATAATTGGTGAAATAACCAGCATAGAAAGAGCACTCCCTGAGCCAGGGCCTAACAGTTGCTCACTTAACACATGTTGGCACTGTGCTTCCCAAAGAGACATGAGAACACTCAACTGCTAGCAAGCAGACCTAGCATCCCCTCTCTTGTTTATTTGACTTCACAGACAAGAAAATCCTGCCTGCAGCTTACAGAGCCATGTTCTTCCAAACAATTCTCTTCTGAGCCCAACATAAATTGCAAAGCAACAAGCAAAGCAACAAGGCAGGAGAAACCCAAAGTTATACCTACGAAAACAAAAGTGGAAGGGACTTGTCTCCCTTGTGTTCTAATTCTAGCCCTGAAGAAAACAACAGTGGTGCAATTCAAGTAATTCCTGCAAGCTCCCCTGACCCCTGCATTTCAGGATAAATGCTGCTGAATTAGCACAGGCTACTCACAGGCTACTATGGGATGGAAAGGGGCACTCTCCTGCCAGGAACACAAAAGCATTTCCACAGCCACAGCTCCTGCACATCATAACTGACAAAAGAACAGGCCTGCTTCACACCTTCACATGACATACAGCAGGTAAAGGCTGTTCTCCCCTTACCCAAATGTGCATCATGCATATATATCTGATGTAGAGAGAATGCTATTAGGCCATATGCCATCATTTCTGCTTCTGAGTCAGTAATATATCAGAAGTGGGACTAAATACTATCCAACTTATATTCAGTGTTTTGATTCAGCTGCTTCTGTACAGCATTGCTTTACCTTCTATCAACTTCCTCTACAACAATACAAATAAAGAAATTATTATGGACATCTACTGACACAGGAACAAGAAGATCTGGTTGATCACTCCTTGTTGCTCTACAAAAGGAGGCCACCAAATGCTGATTTCAAAGCAAGTACATTTCCAACTCAGATTGAGGTCGCCCCAGGCATCCTAGCAAGCAAAGTTCAATCTCACAGCATCTGGGAACAGATCAGGCAGCAAAAGATGAATGTGTTTAGGAAACTGGTTGACCAAATGTTTTTTTCCCCACGCCGAGTATGGGGTGACAAAATTATATGACAGAAATATTACCATGCAATAATGGAAGACATGAGAGATCATAACCACTTGTGAATCATCACTACCCATGTTCAGAGCCAGAGAAACAGACATGGAGGGATTCATGCACCCAGACATGGAGGCAGTTGTGCACCATGGTCTTAAGCTGTGCCAGGGGAAGTTCAGGATATACATTAAAAAAAAATTCTTCACAGAAAGAGAAGCCCATTCAAATGACTGGGCATTGGAATGGGCTTCCCAGGGAGGTGGTGGAGTCACTGTCCCTGGAGGTGTTTAAAAAAAGACTGGATGTGGCTCTCAGTGCCATGGTTTAGTTGATATGGTGGTGTCAGGCCTTAGGTTGGACTTGATGATCTCCAAGGTCTTTTCCAACCTAGTTCATTCTGTGATTCTGATGGTGTCATTTGTTGGCTATAATGTAAATACCACATCCTCACATGAGGATGATTTGACAGAGCAGTTGGTCTGCTAGGTCCAGAAGCACAGTAACAGAGTACACTGAAGTACATCACCTGGCATGTGTCAAAAACCATGCTCACTGATATAAAAGATCACATATCCTTTGTGCTTATTATGAAGCAGCAAATGAATGCCCAGAAGCAGATATCACCTGACGTATGCTTGACATAAGCAGCAAAAAGTCCACCCTGAGTGAATCAAACACTTCCATTTACTCAAACCACTCACAGAGGCATTAGTGAAAGTACTATCTGCATGCAGTCCCATTTCCCTGTTAATATCCAAAGACTTATTAATGCATCAACCTTACTCAAATTGTCCTGGGCACGCTGTTGTTAAAAGCAAGCTATGCTTTATCACACATGTCCTTGACCACAGGATTAGGTCCAGAGAGACAGGGTAGGAAGAGTGAGAATTCCATTTCACTACTGCTTCTTCTCTCAAAGCAAATAATGACTTAAAAGTTTAATCTTTGACTGAATGAATACCTGGCATGTTGATAGTCTTGGCAAATGACAGCTAAATTAAACATATATGAATGACGTCACATAACAAGTTTAACCACTTATTTTTAAACTTGGAAGAGTCTGAACAATTGAAAATATCTGGGTTGGGCTTACAAATTCCACACACCCTTTTTGTGCACTCAGTCTGCATAGCTGGTAGAAGTAGGTGGCATGAAATGATGGAAAGAAATCTGAAGATTCAAAAGGAATTTGAAACAGAAAGAAAAAAAAAAAGAAAGCCAAAGAAGAAAAGGAAAAACTTCCTATACTAGTGATATTAAAGAGAAAATAGAATGTAGCATAATATTGCTTTTCATTTCTGCTGCTGAGCAGCAGGATGGAACAGACTTAGGATGGAAAAAACCCTCTATGTATATTATTATTGAACAATTAGTGCTAGCATGAATAGAAAAAACACATAATAGAAATTAAATAGCCTAACCCTAATATCACTTAGCAGTTTCTCCCTTGAATCAGCAAATTTACACCCACTTGTCAAGTAGACAAGCAATGTGGTTTTGCATTTTCATTATGTGTACATACAAAAAGAAATTTCTGTCAATCCCTAAACATCATCATTGTTGAAAAAGGAAACAAGTGATATTAAAATAAATCTTATTCTGCCTTCATTGATATTAACAAGTAACTTTTACAGGTTATTACTTCTATCACTTTGCAGTCTCCTTTTCAGGTAGTCTGAAGAAAAGCCACAGGGCTTCTTACAGGGCCCAAACACAGCTATGTACTTCCAAGTATTTTCCTAGAGAGTCTCTTGATATAAACTGGGGAAGGGGGGAGGCAGATGAGACAACAGAAAGACTATTTAAAGGGCAGGTATTCAGGTGTGCAGCACATCTAACAAGAAAGGTGGATGTTCCTCCCTGTGCCCAACCGGCAGCAGCCAGCTGGGTTCATCCCAGTCCTGCATCTCAGTCATGCCCTGCTGTGGAGGCAACTGGAAAGACTGTGTCACTCCCCACTGGGGCTGCCCCACCACCCTGCCAGTGATGCACAATGCAGTTAAAAATCAACAACACCAGCAGAAGTGAAGACGCTGCGAAGAAACGTAACTTCACGTTTGACTTCTCCAGTTCAGGAACATTTCCAGCGAATCCGCAGCTGAGGCACAAGCAGAGACTGCAGGACAGGAAGGTTCCATTCATTCCTCTGCTGCAGGCAGATCTCTCTACAACTCAGACAGATGCCTCCACCTCTCCAAGCTCATCCAGTTTGTCCTTCTCTGGAAACATGCATACTACAGCAAAGTGCTCAGACACCATGGAAGAGGAGAAGTGTCTTGACAACATGCCCAGTGACCTGGGCTGTCCGAGACCCAGAAGTGACTTAAGCAGCAGGCTGAGTGCAAGAAGCCTTGTGCAAGAAAATACAGCCTCTACTACTGAAGAACACCAACCAACAGGGTTTGGACGCCATCACTGGCAGATCTCACTAAATTCCAGGATCATGCTAGACCCAAAAAGGCTATGCAGTAAAAACAATGCAAAACTCTCAGGCCAATACATGTCTCCCTGCCCTGAGCCACACAGGTTGCCTTCACCTCATGTCAAACACAGGATGTGCCTTATGAAACTACACAAGAAAATTATGAAGGCCAATGAGAAGCTTCACCTGCAGCATAGAGATGGCAGCATTCCTTGTCATAAGGCCAGCAACACAGGATCACGTGCTGCCCCAGGTTTTGGCAAGAGGGTTTCAGTCTTACCTTTGTCCTGCAGCTTTGGCTGGCAGTACACCAGAAGAAACTTCAATCAAATTTTGAAAGTCTACCATTTAAACAAGCTAGACCTCTTCTTTAATTAAAATGAACTCACAAAAATTCCATTAATACAAAGATAAAATAAACCACACAAACATCCAGAAAAATCAAATATTTAAAGAAACAGCAGTTTCTTAAATCCAGCTCAGGAAATGCTCTTTCAATGTCAAATGCTGAAGCAAAGCAACTACAGCTTCCTCTTACAGTATCACCACACAGGGATGCAGCAGCACATATGGACGGTGGTAGACAAGCTCTGTGTACTGTCTGAAACACAAAACCCCACCCCTGCATTTTTACTTCAGGTTTTCAATCGCCTTGTTACTCAATACATGCCAGTAAGCCAAGGATTGCAATCACTAAAATACTAACTTTTCACACAGATTACATTAGCAGCAACGGTCTTAAAAACACATTAGCCAAATTCTAATAGTCCTAGTAAGAGTAGGATTTTCAGAAACATAACACTTTTGACAAAAAGCAAAAAAAAGCAACTCACGTCATAGAGATACCTGTCACTGTTAGTAAGGCATCTGCACTGCTGCAGACTCTTCTGCTCGCACCTTGACACCCTTTTTTGAGAACTACAGTGGTGGGAAAACAACTTTGAGTTCAAGAGCTTCCTGGTCATTTGTTGTGGCCACCTGCTGGTAAAATGGGTGTGTAAAATGTCATCAAGGAATATGTATCTATTTACATGATTCACATCCAGAAACATAAAATAGAATTTAGAGTTGGAAGGGACCTTTAAGACAGTCCTCTTGTCTTCTGCCATGACTACAGAAAAAAGAAAAGAGGAAACAGCCTTAAGATGATACAAAAGAGATTAAAGATTCACTGTTAGAATGGTCAGGCATTGGAATAGGCTGCCCAGAGAGGTGGTGGAGTCCTCATCCCTTCAGGTGTTCAAGAGGTGTGTGGATCTAGTGCTGAGTGATGTGGTTTGTGGGTTACAGTGATAGGACTGGGTGGACAGTTGGATTGACTGGGCTTGAATGTCTCTTCCAAACCTGATGATTCTGTGATTCTTCCAACCCTCCTATCATGGGCAGGGACACCTTCCACTAAATCAGGTTGCTCAGAGCTCCATCCAGCCTTGCCTTGAACACTTTCAGAGATAGGGCATTTCCAGCTTCTTTGGGCAACGTGTTCCAGTGCCTCACCACTCCCACAGCAAAGAATTTTTCCTAATATCCAACCTAAACCTACTCTTTTTCAGTTTGAATCTGTTCCTCCTCGTACTATGACTAAACGCCCTTGTAAAAAGTTCCTCTCCAGATCTCCCGTGAACTCTCTTTAGGTACTGAAGCTGCTATAAGGTCTCCCTGGAGCCATCTCTTCCCTAGGCTTAACAACACCAAGAGGCCTCTGCCGTGTCCTCACAGGGGAGGCGCTCCAGCCCTCTTTAATGCTCAGTTTACAGCATCGCTTCTGTTTTCGAATCTTTAAAACCTGTTATGTTGCTCTTGGGAGGGAAGAAAAGCAGAGAGCGAGGATAAAAAAAAACAAGGTCCTTTTTCATATCGATCCCAAACGTTTGTTTTCCAATGCCGGTGTTTTTAAGGAACGAACAAGGTCCGGTGTTTGCCCACAGTGCTCAGCGAGGGAGCGGAGGGGCACAGGCGCCCCCCGGAGGAGCTCTGCCGCCCGCGGCTGCCGGAGCCTCCTCCCGCCTCCTCCTCCTTCCTCCTCTTTTCCCTCCTCCCTTCCCTCAACCTGAGTCCAGCCCGGCAGCTGCTACCCTCGCCCGGCGCTACTCCGGCGTGTCAGAGGGCACGCTCCGACTACTTTTTTAAATAGTGCTTTTAGACGCTATTTTTAGCTCTTGCCTTCTTATTGTTCACGATGGAAAACAAATGCAGAAGCCAAAAGAGAAATCCCCTTTCCTCTGGCAAAACTGCGCTAATCACGCCATCATTAGAGAATGAACTTAATCAAATCACGAAAGGCATCTGGGCTAACTGTGGGCCTGGGGGAACAACTGTCTGGCTGATTTTGTAACAGTCCTCAGAGAAATAAAACTGATAAATGTTTAATTCCCTTGGTGTGCCAATCAGCATTGTCCATTACATTAAAGGGATAACCCTTCCTTAACCAACGAAACAACCTGCTTCCAAGACGTCTGTAACATACATGTCTTATTACCAAAGTTCATTTCTGAGCAACATCTGTGTGATGTTGCTACTGTCAGTGAAATTGAAAACTTTTATATTTTTCTATTAAAAAAAAATCACACAAAATTTATGAAAGAAAACCATCGACAAGGCATGGAGATTTTAAACTGTTTCCACTTACCATTACACCAATAGAGCTAAAACTGTCTATAATTTAAAAAATACAAGCAAATATGTATTACAAGTACTTATAGTGTTTTATTTTAACTTAGAAAATGGAAACGAGTAGATGATTTCTCATGATCATTTCCTGATTTTACAGTAAATCCAAGAAACAACAGAAGTAACATTACCCTTATAAAATCTACCCTGGGATAGAATAATAGCACATTAATTGCATCTTCAGGGTAGAAGGTATCAGGAGAAAAAGAATGAGTGTGAAAGCCATATTTGTATGAACCAGAAAAGAAACCCAACTTGTAGAAACAAAGCAAAAATTAAAGAAAGAAACAAACAAAAGGAGAAGGATGTGGCCTACCACATCGATCCTATCTTGGCAACTGTTGGTAAGAAGGTATGCTTAAAAATTGGAGTACTACAAAGCTAAAACACTGCTAAAAGGATGAAAAAGCCTAAATCCAGCTGGGAAACAAGGAAGAGGATATACACTTCTTCTGAAAAAGGTCATTATTTTACACTCCCCATTGCTCCTGAACTACCACACTTTACTTCTATTAATTACCTATGTTGTAACAAAGAGTCTCATTTTACATTTTCAGCAAAATTCATGACAATTGATAGCACATAGGAAGGTTGTTTGGAAATTGAGAAGAGCAGGGAGCAAATGCCTACTCCCTCCAAAAAGCAGCAGCAGGGCTGCTAGAAGAATTAGATGTATGAACTACGAGATTTGCTGCTTTGTGCATGCAGAGGGATTCTGAACATACAGATACTTTCGTTAGTCAATACTGAGAAATCTGTCATTCCAGAACTCAGCCCTCAGTTTAAAACAACTCAATAAAGTTTTAATTTTTTTTTTAAGAATGGCAGTTAACACTCTACCCAGACTTATCAAAAGGCTGTCTAAAAGGCCATGCTTTCCAGCTGAAAAGGGTCTGCAGAGAAATCTAGTACTGCCAGATACCCAGTATATCTGTTCTTTTTTTTCAGTAATCTTTTGAAAGCTAATCGTCAGTATCACAACTAAGGCATTGTCTGGAAAAAAAAAAAAAAAAAAAAAAAAAACCAAAAACCCCTGTCCCTCCTCCTGTTTCCTCTACTAAATTTTCTACAGTACCCCATTTTGGAGCAAGAAAGAAAAGCGGAAGCAGTTTTTTTACAGTCACTATAATGGGATTATGCATCATGTTGCAGAAAATAATAAATTCATGGAATAAAACCAGATGCCTTAGGCATATTCAACTTCCTGACAGAAAAATGCTTACTATTACATCAATCATTCTGAAGTCTTATCCAGAGATCCCAAAGCAGTGGCTGTTTTCTTTACATCAGTTTTTTCTCACATCAGTTTGAATTGAACTGCTGTTCGGAGTGATTTCACACAAACCCCTCCCTATGTAGATCACAGGGTGTACTATATCTATGTGAAAATGAAAATACATTTATAGAATAAGAGTCATAAATATAAAACTTCATATAGGTTGTTTTAGAAAAGAAAAATTTTTTTCATCACATCAATTTACTCATCCTTGTTTAATTCTTGACTAGTTATCCTGAACTCCTTTTTTGTTCCGTGCTAGATGAGCAGAACATCCTGGCAGTGCCAGTGGCTGACCTGAAGTCAATCAGTATCATATTCCATGATTTCTCACAATCTCTCTATCTGATGCCAACCACTATGCAAAAAAACTAAGTGAATACTCAAGTTTGAATATGAGCTTCAAAGAGGAAAAAAAGTATGCACATTAATACTTTCTGCATTCAGAAATATCCTAAAACAAACTACTCTTTCTTATTCTGCTCTTGGATCTTGCCATCTTAGATCTCCTAAGAAAACTCAGACATTGCACTAGCAGTGGAGATGAAAAACTGACTAATAGAAGGGAAGAGCTCTGACATCTATCCAGGATGAGACAATGTTCTTAAAAACTCAAGAACCTTGTTGGCATGTTGCAGTATTCATTAAAAATAAAAGGTAGTAATTGCTTTTTCATAGTAACAGCTCCTGGATTGTAAATTCACCAAGAAAACACATAGCAAGTGAAGCACATGCAAGCACCTAAGGACACCGTATGCTAAAAGAAGGATCCCCAGATCATAATGAGGTAATGAAAGAGCTACTGCTGAGACCCAAAAAGGAATCCCACTGAAGAATGTTTTTAATATACATTATATCATTATAAATTTACTACAGAACAGACATTGATATTCTGCTATGGGCAAAGTAACCTTGCTCCTATTAGTCTGATTTAATCCTTGGAAATGAGCTCCACATTCCATCTCATTACCAGTTTGGTCTCAAGACTAAAGAGAGAAAACTGCCACTTTAGAAATGCTCCCAAAGTTTGTGTTTCTGTATGAAGTTTATAGTCCCCAGATGTCATCATCTCAAAGCTAATCTGTACTTTGGTATTTCATGATGAAAATGTGGCATTAAGGACAGATAACTCAGTAGCATACTTTACTAAACACACAGAACATGTACTTAGTTTATTTGAAGTGAAAACAACTCATACCTAAAAAAGTCAAAGAAAATGTATTTATGTTGCCTCATAAAAAGATTCAACCCCAAAAAATAAAATCCCTGGTTTTTCATAGCAGTGTCACCAAGAGACACTGGACAAAAATTGCCTCTCTCTTTTGTGGTAGTGTATGGTCTCTAGGGCTATATCTATCTGCTTTCACCTCCCATCAAATCAAGACTGTCAAGTGACCCCACCTGTAAAGTCTCTGCTTTTAAGTATCCTTTCCAGTCAGATGATCAAATCAAAATTCTACATACTTGGAGGATCTAAGATGTACAAGGCATATACGTTGTTACAAGCAGCAGCCTGCTTTTGGACCCCTCCCTTCATGCCTTCACCACTTTATTTCAACATGAACCTGCAAGTCAGCATCTGTACCCACCTATCTGCCACAGAAACTGGAACAATAAGTGGTAGGAATCTGGAAGCTGAAAATCACAACTGAACTGTGAGTGAAAAAGTAGGAAGACAGATTTCTTTCTCTTGTTACATTGGGTCACTACATGTTTCTTCAAATATAAAATCCAGACAGTTATGCCACCTTTCTTTTCTAAAACAATTTGTATGAAGTTGTATATTTATGACACTCACTCTGTAATAGTATTTGCATTTTCAGATAGATATTGTACACCATGTGATCTGCCTAAGGGAGGGTTTTGTGTGCAATCACTCCAAAGAGCACCTTAATTCAAACTGCCAAGTGTCTCACCTCCTTCATTTATCCTCCTAAGGCAATGAAGGAGAAACAATTTCTGTAGAGGGACCAGAACTCTGTTTTGTTTTTCTTGATCTTGGATTTATATTTGCAGCTGATCATTAGTGAGTCCTGGTTGCTAAATTACAACAGCTCCTCTGTATGCAGTCAGCAAGGATATGAAAGGAAAATGCCCCCACTGCTACCTTCCCTGCCTCCCCACCCAGAAAAAGAAAGAAAAAAAGGAAAAAGGAATTCTCTCTTGGAGCCAAACCTCAGCTTACACAACATGAATCAATGCTTCTCTTTTGGTCAGGTTTCATGGGATTCCAATGCCACAGAAATGCACAGGATTTGCCTTGCTTATGCTGCTTCTTTTAAACCTGCTCACATCCTCCCCTCTGAAGTGGGTATATAAGTGGGAACACCTGTGTTATCTTTGAAACACTTTGGCCAAGAATAATCCAGCACGCAGAATCAGACTCTTTTTACACCTGCCTGCTCAGCACTGACACACATATATAACCTGGCCAAGTGGTCTGGAGCCAGCAGCAATGGGCTTTCCTACAAGGCAGCAGGGTCAAAGCAGTGACTTGGCAGGGTGCAGCCTGACAGACACAGCTCAGCACAAGCAGGACAGAGGCCTGAAAGGTAGATGTAGCCAGCAGGAGAAACACAGTGAAAAAGGCAGATTTGACAGGGTATGAATTGCATAGATGGGAGCAGGGGAGGAGGAGAAAGGCTCCATCGTACTTGATCTGTGTTAAAACACGCAGTGGAACACTGGTAAGGAGGGGCTATCTGCAGGGCCTCCCTTATAGATGGAAGGTGTACAGCACATTTTAACAAGCATTTCTTTATATCCTTCTTCCTCACCAAGGCTCTTTGTCCTATGCCACGAAAACCCAAACAGAACTGAAACTCAGAGATAGCATAAACCCTCCAGTTTTTTACTTCAGTCTTCAATACCTCCATTCACATGAGTTAAAAAACCAAAGAATTTTGTCTGAATGCTTAAACTATATTTTCCAACAGCTGGATCTGTTGGAAAAATCCACTGTCAATGTCAAAAAACATCAAATTTGCTCATCTGTTACGAATGCCTACTGTGTGGTCAGGGTCCAAAACAGTACTATAATGAAAGGACTATATCAACCAAAAGACATGCTGTGAGAAATTGTTTCTCCTTTTTCTCTTTTTTTTTTTGGTAGCAGGGGTGGACTGGACTGAATTGTGCTTGGTATTGTCATATTTTAATTTAGCCTAGCAGTTACAGAACTGTGTGACTGCATCACCCATGCCGTATCCACAACCAGCAAGATGCAACTCAGAGGAAGGTGTTGTCTGCAGGACCTGACTTCACACAGTTGGGACATCTGCAGTTACACCTTCATTTGCAGAATTTACCTGTCATAGGGACATGAACTGAGTGCACTTATGAGTCTAGTAATTCTAATCTGCAAAGAAGTTTTATAAAGATATGCTAGGCCATACAGTAAGGGAAGATATTTCTCACAGCAAATCCAACACAAATGGTTTGCTGAAAAAAAAATAAAAAAAAGAAGATTGATATATATAAAATGTTTGGATGTACAAATAAAGTATTTCAAGGGGCTTCTCTAACTTGTACCTGAGGTATTTCAGCTTCTGCAGCAGCAAAGGAACTAGAATAAGGGTATAGGAGGCATCAGACTACACATTTGCAATGATTTCTGGGATGCTTCTCTCCCAGAAGATGCTGCACCGAAGCAGCCTCCAGGTCTTTACATAGAAATCCAAAGACATACTTTATTTCCATCAGCCACTTCAGAGGAGTCTGTTTTAACCAGAGTTTCAAAGGACACAAAATTTGACAGAATATGCATACGCCTAAGTAAACAACTTAGTCCCAAATGCTGTTTAAGGTCATGTCTATATGATCTTAAGAGGTCTGTTTTGCAGACTCCTTAATTGACCTCGCTGGCTCTTGTACACAACACCAGCTCAGGGTTGGAGACCAAAACCTCAGACAGGTTAGCCCTTCCAGGCTAGCTCCCACAATCCCCACAGTTATTATTAAGTTATCATAAATTATAAATATTTTCTCTGCATAAACTGGGCTTTTTAAAAATTACTATACAATTTTTATTAAAATGCAGTATTAAATGTTCACATCTCACAAAAAACAGTGGCTGCTTGTCTCAAAAATCAGCAATTTAGACTGAAATACACCAGTTAGCAAAGAGTGAATACTCCAGTTAGCTTTCTTCCCTATACATGCTACGGACAGGACTCTGCCACTGAATTACAGGAGAGTGATCTGAAGCTTTGGGGATCATTGATCATCATCATGTTGTCATTACCACATATCACCCACACTATCAGGAAGCACTAGAAAATGGGGCACATGGGTACAAACAAGTTGAGGAGAACTAGACCAAATAGGTCCTGAGTATCTAAGTGCTGTTTACAAAGAACATAATTCTTAGACAAGCTAGTGACTTTAGTAGTAACAAAGGCTCACAGTAAACTGCTGTATAGGGGAGACACTAATTTTTTTTAAAAATGTGTTACATTATGTAACAGATCTTTTAAAAATTAAAAAATATCCCAAACACCAAACTTGTAGCTGCTCTTTGCCTGGTGATCACAAAGAATTGCCTAACTCTCTTCCTTTTCCATCCCAGCTGTTATGCGACAGCAGTCTCAACCAACACATCAGCTATGCAGCAGAACATTTTTAAATCCTTACTAGAATGAGATGTACTGTCTGGAGGATTTACACCAAACTACTCTGTTTTTCCATTAATGCTAAATTACAGTTGTGTACAAAGATGGAAAAGCAATTCCTTGCCAAAAGGCAACTAAAAAATCACACTCCTTAGTTTCCCTGAAAAAAAGTCACTAGAGGGTAACCTCTGTTTTTCCTTTTCCCAAAATAAACCCACCCCCATGCTTGTACTTGGAACTGAGTAACATTATATGGTCTTCACACATATGCACTATTCAACCAAGGCATTAATGTGTCAATTAAATCGTGATAATAAAACATCTATCTATATATATATACATGCAAATAGAAGCAATATATCTGTCTTTTTCCGACAACTTATATGAAGTCAACATTTTTCCACATTTAGGCTAATGTAGATAGCCACTACACAATCCAAAACTGGCTATGCTTTTTTTGGGGGTTGGGGAGGGCACTTCTGTACTCACACAAAACCGCACTGACTGTAACTTGGTCCCTGTCTTTCGCACAGATGCTTAACTCTTCAGAAAAAAAAGGAGGAAATATCTAGTCTACGTGCTGGGTTGTTGAGCAGAAAAGAATTCTCAAATGAAAACAGTTGTTTGAATGTTTCTTCTTCATCCTTTCTCAGAGAAAGAAAGTCAGAGCTGTAGACCCGTCCTGTGCATCCCTCTCTGAAATAGCCAAGAAGTTTGTGTCTAGGGGGGGGTCCTCTGTTAGAATCGTCTTTCTGGTTGTTCTTGACACCAAACTGAAAACCTCACTGCCAGCCCCAAAGCCTTAACTTTTGACTGACCTTCAGTCAGGCCTGGTACTGGAGTGGAATTACCAGAGGAGGATAACTGAGTAGGATACAGCACCTTCATACGTTAAATCACTGCTGCGTGGGCGTCCAGACATGAGTCTGGAAGGTGTCCATCTGGGGATTTTTTGGTGTGGCTTTTTTGGGGGGTTAGATCATAGTCACTGCCTCAAAACACCACAAACTCACTTTGTGCCCATGATAAGGCTGTCGCTATTATGTAGAATCACCCTTGTCAGCTGGAAGGCTTGTTTCCCTTCCGTAATAAGGCATTTTCCCCCCCGATCAACAACAACAAAAGAATCACAAAACCTTTTGGTGACATTAGGAGCACGGTATTCAAATATCATGTATCTGTCTGCATCATTTTTGTGTCTGTTTATACTACAAAATTGAATCATCTTTACTAAATTGATAAATTTAAAAAAAAAGAAAAAACCCTAAACATGCTCTTCAATATGGAGAAATGGTGACCTGCAAAGCACATATTCATATAATCATTACCTTAAGATATAAAGAAATACATTGATTTTCAATATGAAGTAAAGCCAGACTCCTCAGCACTTTTCTTACAGCTTTCTTACTTACCTTGTTTCCTCGTGATCTTTTATTTGGATTTTCCTGCTTGACTGCCACTTAAATCACATCATCTGATAGTCCCTGGTCACATTTTAGTCCCATCCAGTTGTAATCTCACCTACTTCTGACTACAGTCAATGGTTGATACCTATTTATATTAAAGGTGAAAATGAATGTAACCCTGGGATTATTAATGATGCCCTTATAATGTTATTTGCTTTTCCACAGATCTTTTGTGGTTTTCACTTAACTCTGTAACTAAATGCTGCCAGCAATCTCCTTGGCCTTCCAATCATTTTCCAAATGCATGTCCTAGTAGAAAATGCTGCACAATAACCACAATTTATAGCTGCAGCCTGTACTTTCAATAAAAACAAGTTGCCAGTCGCTTCAGAAATAAAAATCCTCATGGCTCCATGACTTTCCTTTGAGTCACGGGTAAAGAGCAACTAGATGCTAGCAACTCTGAATAACCCACACACCCACGCTACATGCGCCCAAAGAAGATCATTTCCCAGCAGACACTTGTGGACTTGTTACTAACGATCCAGCTGCTAATTTAGCATCTGCTCTTGCTCTCAGGTTACCAGCAGGTCCCTCCCTACCCTCCACGCCCGCTCTGAATGGGTCGTACTCACGCACAGCTTTGCTTCTTTAAAATACACGGGTATATTTAGCAACAGTAAGCGACTTTACACGATAAGGAAGAAGCATGGTTCAGATTAAGAAGGTAAATAAAACCCAGTCAACTTAATCAAAAGCAGGTTTCATAAAACAAAAGTCTTTTTGATTTGGTCATTTCAGGGAGAATTTGAAAGAGGGAAAAAAAGCTACAAAACTATCTGTAAGAAAAAAAATTTCTTTTTTACCTTCCCCCTTCCCTAAAAGACAACTTGCTGCAGTTTATTTAAACTAGAATTTTTTCACTAACAAGACAAAACTTTAAAGGTTTGACAAGTATTTTTGTTGTATAAAGTGAAAAATCTCGTATTTTCACAAGGATACTTTTTTCAAGACTGGATTCAGTCATTAAAACATTAATTTTCCAGCAAAGCTGAAAGCAAACTGCCAGCAATAAAGTTCTGAACTTTCACTCAAGACTAAGTTGGATTTGTAGATAAAAAGGTCCCTGCTGTTTGCATATTGCATTTAATTTCCTTATTAAAACTGAACTTCCTGACTTATATAACCATATCATAAAGTTACACAACATTCACTTGTTTAGATTATTAGGAAGTTTTGAGCTGGGGTAAAAAAGGTAATATACTAAAGTATTAAATCAACAGAACTCTATCTGTCTACTCAATCTGTACATACATATTTTGTCACATTTTGAAAATGTACATGCAGATTTCACTTTGTATTAGAAATAATTTAATGGAATGAAGTATTAAATGCTACTGAAAAAGGAAAACATTTTCACTGTAAAAAATAAGTCCATTATCACATACTCAGTTCCCTCATTTAAGTGTTCATTGACATACTGTTCTATTGCAATACATTTCCTTATGTAAAAAGTAATAAAGATGGCACATTATGAATTACAGACTGATCTAAGCACAGAGACGTAATCAGACATAATAAATTATTTGATGGCAATATTTACATCTGTATGCAGAGGTCATGTGGCTTGTTATCAGTTTTATGTAATTACAATGGTATACAGTAGACAATACAGTGGTATTGTCTGAACTTGAAAATAGCTGGAATTAGATTAAGTGAGAAAAAATAGTAATTCTGTTCCTGCCTATATCCGACCTATAAATCAGTGGGGTTTAGCTGTTTCACTGGTTGTAAAATTTATATCTAAACATGTAAAACTTTATGATTATTACTATGCCTACACAATTTAACTTGCTATTTCATGAATAACATTTTTCCCCTTTATTCTTCTGCAGGCCGGTAATGCTCAGTGAAAGAAGGTAGCAGAGAGAACTGAAAGGTGTCAGGGAAAAAAAAAAAAAACAAGTGAGCGGCTTAAGGAAAGTGATTTATGTAGCTGTGGACTTCTGAAACTTTCTTTTGCTATACACCCTGCTGCGTCTTTACACATACTTCTAGGTCTGCTCTGTTTGTGACTTTCTGGCCCACTGTTATTGTAAGGACAATGTTAGAAGCCCTAAGTGCTGCTTCAAGTGTAGGGAACCAGAGCTTTGCCGAGAGACACAGGCTCGCAGACAAGACCTGGAAGGACCAAGGAGGGCAATACCAAGCAGAACGTGGCTGTCGGATGACAAGCCATGGCAAAGAAAACTCCTTCCAGTGCTTGTATAACGCAGCCCCCAAGCAACGATAACTTTACTCCAGATACAAATTCAAAGACGCGATTCTCCTGTCCCGTCATGACACAAAATTAGAAACTTGATAGAGAGAATTAATAAAAAAGGCCAGGAAGAATAGACTTCACTATCAAGGGACTGTTTCATTTTTTCCAAGTGTTTTTCCAAGTGAGATTTATTTACCCTGAGCTCCCAGGAACATACATGTACTTTCCAACAATTAAAAAAAAACCCATGAAGACCTGAACTCCACCACTTGTGAAATCTGCAGGCAACACTGCCAAACCACAGAAACATGCTGACTGTGCTATACAAGCCAATAGGGAATTTCAGGCAATTCTGAGTCTGCATCAGGTGTCAGCATGCCTGCACCCTACTGTGCAGCAGTAAAAAGTGCTCCCATCTTCAACATGTATTTTACATCACCTCCCATCTTCAACATGTATTTTAAGGAACACAACAATACCACTCCTCTATATATAGGGAAAGTTTAATTGCTGAATACAGGGTTTCCCTGTGTACAGAAAATTTTATAATCTATAAGCTGGCATGGTCTATCAGATCATTATCCTCATAAATCCATCCATGACTGCAACATTTGTTCTAAGTAAATAGATTGCAGAACAGTTCTGGAAGGAACAGCACAGCTGTACGACTCAGTGGACGTGCTTGCTTCAGAAGCAAGGTCCCATAGGGTAGCATTTATTTCCAGTATTAATCAACATATGTTGCCCAAACCACAGTTTTGAATCTTCCATCTGCAACTCAGTGAGAAATACGACAACATTAATTCAGAGATACGACGTCATTTTCAAAGATTCCTAAAATAATCACAGATTTCCTTTTAAATGCCAAGAGAGCGTACCAAATCAGCAGGATAAAAGAAAAATCCATTTCTTTCTACAAGCAGTAAGCCATGTGCTTGCTCTCCCTTGTGCTAGCCATCGTTAAGAAGGCTTGCTACCCAGACCACCTGTATGCAAAGACTAGAGCTGCATGGAGCATCTGCAGACTAATCCTTCCTCACATCATCCCAAGCAGTTGTGCAGGTGCTACTCACAAATGTCATGCAAAGAAGCCTCCAAAACAGTTTCCTGTGTGGACCCCTATACACCCACACAATTTAATTCTGAAAAATTGAGGTATTTTCTGATAAACGCTATGGAATGAATCACAGGTACCTCAGCAGGCACAAAAGGAACATGAAGTCTCCAATTCACTTAGTTCCCCGAATTTTGTAAGAAAAACCATCTCATTGCTGGAAGATAAAGGAATACTATTTTTAAGTCTCCTAACTCCATCCCTATAGTATAGCTGAATGCCACTGAACTTCTTTTTTTTTTTTTCTACACAAAGCAATGGTATCCTTTAAAAGAGAAGCAGAGAATGTATTTCCCCTTGTCAGCTGTCTGGATCATTTGCTTGAAGGGTTGATCTCTGTATTGCAGGCTGACATGTCCTGTCAAATGATGGCAGAACAGAGCTCTCTGATCCCCACCATGGTATGTACCCTCCTATTCAAATCTAGAACCAAAGTTTTGCACACAGACACTACTACACAGATACTTTATTTAAAAGATAACACATTCCCTTTAAAAAATAAACAAAATAATGTTTTTTAAAAAAATCAATATTGTCAGTTTCTTTCCAGGCAAATTTAAGCTAAAGTACTTCTATACTATTAGTACTTCTATACTACTGGAAAGTATGTATGTATACTATACTATCATAAAGTATGAAGTAGTTTCAGACGTTTTTTCATCTCTATCACTTCAATACCAAGCTGAATTTAAAAATCTGAAATTATTCTCAGGTAGCAAATTAGTATATAAATAATTGGCAACTCACTACGAGCAGTATTTCTTTTCAAATAACTCCTTATGAAAATGAAGCAGCACGGGGAATTTACGGTGCTTTTTATGGCAAGAAATCCATGGTATCTGTATAAACAGGTTTTGTACTTCAGGCAGTTTTATATGTAGACCTGGATCTCATTTTTAATAGGAGAAAGTGTGGTATTTAACCACTTGAATGCAAAGAGATTTCATTCCAAAATAACTATGGCTAATTTGAGAATACTCAGTAATAAACAACAAACAACTATATACTTGAGCATAACTCTTAAATAATTCTGGTGCAATGGCAATGGCTGTAGGCTTTATAAAAAAAAATATAAGCAATATCTCATCTTGCAAAAAGAACAAATGAGAACAGAAACAAGTGGCCTCTCAAGTGGCCTCTGTATCCTTAACCAGTATGAACCATATATTGTAAGTGTCCAAGAGATCTTTAGCTGTAGAATACTGGTGGAAAGATGGCAGTTTGAAGTTTACCATCATGTAAAGAAAATCAACTACAGTAGGAACACATAGAGGAATGTACAGACTGTACTCACCCATCCTTACCTAAACAACCCCCTCCTTTTATAATGAGATACCAAATTTTTGTTACTTTAATATAAAACATAAACCTAAACCATTGTAAAGCATCAAGATCAGTGTGCATCCACAAGTATTTCCCTGCTATGCCCAACTGAAGATCATGTTGGTCTCTCTCATAGCTGTCTGATGCAAGAGCAAACCCAGAGATTTCAGCCAAGCTGCTTAGGATTTGCACATCTCAGTCCGGCAAATGAAGCAGAGCAAGACCCAAAAGGCTCTTTGGCTCAAAACATGAATATTAAGGCAATGGGAGCACTGGGCAATGCCCAGTTTCCTCCATGCTGAACAGGTCAAATTCATGATGCTTCAGAGCAGCTGATCAAAGTCCTGTTTCCAATTTTGCATTAAACAATTAGCCAGTGCTTTTGCTGCTCTTCATTCTCTGGCAAGTACAAGCAGACTTTCCAGCTCTGTCCCAAGAGAGTCCAATAGACGGCAGGGACAGACAGACTCTGAGTCTGCTCAGTCCTTGGCAGTCATTTTTTACAATAATACACTACAGCCTTAAAAAAAGTTAAGGGGAAAAAAAAAGGAAAATAAAAAGGGTGCTTCTAAGAAAAAAAAATTAATTCCTGGTTTGTCTTATATGGGGCTGGAAGACAGTAAATGTTACAAAAAATAGAAAGAAATATTACATCTGAGCCAGGAGAGGGAAGACCCTGTATTTTGATCCTGGTATCAAGTGCTAAAACCACCTGAGACATTATTATTTGTGAAACAGAACTACTAAAAGCAAAGAAATCAAAGAACAGCTTGCACCTACTGGTACTCAAATAGTTCCAAAATTCATAATTTGTCTTCCTCAGAAAGAATTCTACATACCTATAATCAATGTTCTCTAGAAGAGTAATGTTTCCTGATACCTGTGTAGCTGAAAACTGAGTAAATACTTGTTGCAGAATAACTAACTGCTCTTTCAGGAAGCTATTCTCTTGTTTCTTACAAATCCATGTAAAAGTTGGAAAGGGAATGCAAGTATTTGCTAGGAAGTTAGGAAGAATAGCAACTGTACTGTCATCATGACGTGGTGTAATCATAATCAGGGCTGTGCATAGGTAGTCTTTTCTGAACTGTTTTATGAAGTTGGTACAATCTATAGGACTTGAGGTGAAGGGGAAAAACCAGCCAATTAAATTCATTATTTAAAACTGCAATGTAAATTTTTATCCTTCTACCTACACAGGTAATTTGGAAAACCCACAAATCTCTGAACTTAAGATAAAATTCTGTTAGGTAATGACTTGAGAATGTAAAGGTGACTTCTTTGAATTTTAAGTTTGATCCTGGACCCTCAATTCAACACACATGGATACATCTGTGTTTGTCTCACAACAGAAAAGGTAGGTGTAATACTAAAAAGCAATTCTGCACTAACACATTATATTTAAGAATAACAAACTTGATCAGAAGATAGCAATCCTTGACTTGCTAGTGTAAGAGCAGGAACAAAAATATCTTTTGGCTTACAAAAGATATGATGGAGTTGCAGAACGATTTCCTACCCCACTCTGGTTGCTCCCTATCATCCCTATGTCATCCCTACTCTGACACACAGTCCAGCGTTGGACAATTTACAACTGCCCTGGGTAAATGAAGGGCTGGGGACTCACTAAGCAGACAGTGGTCCCAGTTTGTTTCCCTCAGAACAAATCACAACCCAGGGAATGAAGCTGCACAACAGACCTTAAGAAGCCATAAAATAAGACAGCAAAAAGACTCCATGTTTGAGAAAGCACAAGGTTATGCACATCTGACAGTGTAACATTATTCTAGCATGTGATGCTGCTCTGTGTTGCTGTGACATGAGTGAGTGACTCTCCAGTTCAGCAGAGGAAAAGAAACAGGTAAGTAAAAGCAACCACAATAAATAACTGTTGATTACAACACCGTCAGTTAAGCAACATGATCTGACCTAATTGTAGCTGCACTTAATGAATTAGGAGAGCCAGTCTTAGGAGCACCTGAAGGTGTCACAGTACCAAGATTTCAATCACGGCAGAAGCCAAAGGCTGGCCTCCTCCCAAGAAGAAAGCCCTGTCCTAGCAGTATGTGCTCCTCAGAACGACCATGAGCAACACTACCATCCCCTTTAGAGCAGAGAAAGCTGTGTTGACACTGAAACGTGAGCTGTACCCCCAGGGAAACCAGCAGTAATTTATTTATTATCCATAAAAGTGTAGGCTTGGTTCCAAAAGTACCATGAGAAGTTATTCAAAAGAAAAAAAAAAAAAAAACAAAAAACAGAAAAAATAAAACCAAACTCAAAACCACAAAAAGAAACAGAAGGAATCTAGATTTGCACCAAGATATTGCCTCCTCAACACCCGAAACCATTGCTGAGATGTTCAGAAATAAAGCACTGCTACAGGAGCAGATATTAAAGAAAAGCACAGAAAACGTTTTTTCTTCCCATTTGTCTGAAACTGTTTATTGATTTTGGAGACTCCCCTCCTGGCAAACTCAGACAAAAACGGGGAAAAATACATGCCCTGTGCACAGTTAGAGCAGGAGTGCCATGCTTGATGTATTTATCTAGGAGGTATTTTTGCTGCCTATGCAAGATACTGACCTCAAACATAAAAAATTCAGAAAGTCATCTAAGCACAGAAGTAAGAAAAAATGAAATAATATCTTTTTTGCAAAGTAACTTGGAGTTTTTATTTATCTTTTGGAACCTACTAATGCAGGGAAAAAGTTGTTGTTATAAACAAAATAACTACACAACAAAAGATGAGTGTTTTAATAGGTTTGAGCAGAATTTACAATTTAATTTTCTCTTTCATCAGAAAACTGCTGCCATAGCACCTAAGAAATCTCCAGGGTGAGCACTGGAGAATGCCCGCTGGGGGGATGCATGGGGCAAGAAGAAATGAGTTTTTAAAACAAAAGTCATCTAGATAATCTAAAACAGAGCTTTCCTCTTGTGTCCCTGGAGATGCTGGCCTTGACTGAGATGATTCTATAACTGGTGGATTTACATACACTCCAACATGCGGACCTCCACACAACCTCAGAGGACAAACTCCTGCTCAAGCCACCACCACACCATCTTCTGGCATCACATAACACAAATACAAAGAAGAAACATTACCCCTCCCTCCACCAAAGGCAAGAACCCTGCCTTTTCAGAGAAAAGAGGGCCAGCACACTAAAAGGAATGACCATCAGACTTTGGAGACAGCAACAACTGATCATCAATGAAGCGTTTGTACTCACACCCTTGAATTTTATTGTTCTTTAGTTTAACCACTGAAATATTACCAAAAAGCAGTAACATAAAGAGGTTTTAGATCATCTTACTATGAATGGTAATAAGAATGATTATTGAAAAAAACATTTGAAAATTCAGAAAGCATCTCATCAACCATTAACATTACCCATTTTAAATCTCTATTTGAGTGGTCTTCAAAAAAACCAATGTCACTAACGCCTGATTACTGAAAACTAACAGTTTTAGCTCCACAATAACACCCCAGTCAGTAACAGTCAATGAGATCAGCACAAATTTATTTAAATAGTGCCCAACAAACAGCAGAATCACAGCAAACAGAGAATCACACTGATTGTTAGTCACTCTTGGTGAAAATGTAAACACTTATCTGAATAAGCACTTTTGGATTGGTACTTGTGGTTGGAACCTTACCATATGACTATATTTAGAATATTGATATTATAAAGTGTAGTTTTCTTGCTCAAGCTTCATGTCAGAGGGATGATTTTGTATGTTACTTGTTTATTTTTTTAAACAAAGGAAATTCTCACTGTTAGCACCACAACGCCAGCACAGCTAAGGAAGACTGTATTTTCTCTAGCCTTTGAGTCTCTAGTAAGAGCTTGCTGCAGAAACACCAACTACTGCAGAACAGCTTCAGGAATACTGAGGCTCACCTCAGTCTGGTTTCTCACTCAAAGGAAAAAGGAGGACTCCAGGCTGTGCGATGGTCCTAGCAATTTGGTGTAGTAAAAGCTACTGCAATTCTAATCCTCAGCCCTTCCTTTGCCAAGTAGATCCAGGAACATGGGTTTTCTGTAAGAGTTCCCTAATTACCTGGTTGTTGATTACTTAGGTGAGGGATTCTCCATCACACTTTACTGAGCTGTTCCACGTTGCATACACCACAACAACATTAAGAGAGAAGCATGCAGAAGAGCTCACAGACCAGCCTTAAATACTTATGCACAGGTCAACCACCTTTAATAAGCACAAGACACTGGAGAACACAGAACCAAACCTGAAAATGCAGTCTGTCTACTGTACATTTCCACCTTTCCTACCTGCTTTAATGATGCTCACCATGTCCAAGAATGAGTGTACCCAGGTTGCATCATTTTTTGACTACTACAGAAAGCTTTGTAACTCATATTTCATCACTGAAATTGTAAAGGAGTCTGACAGTTCTCTTCCATACAACACATCCCAAGGAACACACAAAGCAGAGCTTAATGAACAAATATCACATTGAATTTACAGGAATAAGAAATTAATTTATGGTCCCATAGACACTCTGAATCTGGAATCTATAGTAAGAACAAAAGAACATAGAAAAACCATTCCCAATCCATTCTTTTTCCCTTTCTCTGGTTATGACAACTCCTCTGCACAAATGCACAGCACCTGAGGCAAGATCATTAGCTGAGGGATTAATGAAACTGAAAAGACATAGTTTCTGGTATGAGGGGACTAAAGTGGGTATGAGATGCTGTGCACCAGTGTCATCAGAGCACAGCACAGCCACACAGCTTTGTGATTTGCTCCTTAGCATGGCTCAAGTCCCTGCCTCATCACTCTCATGCTGAAACTCTCATGCTGAAACTATGACAACAATACATTATTCCCAGCATCACTTATTTAATGATAAGCAGCCTGACTCAATGGGCAACTAACAGGTCTGGAAACACTCTCTTGAGTTAAGAGGATTCATACCTTAATAAGGGTTGTCACTTCCATGACCTGGAAATGCAGCCATTTTTAAATGATCCTTAAATCATAATTTTAGCTGGAAACATGGATTGTAAGTATTTTCCAATTCACAGTTTCTCATGCATAAACTGGCTTAACCTGCTATGGAAAAAACTATTTCTAAAGGCCTGTCATTCTCTTAGAAGCAGCATTAAAGTGTGAAAACTGTCAATTTTCATGGAAATCACAATGCCAGAGCAACACAAAAAGCTGCAGTATACAGAACACAGTTGTTGCCAGAAAATCAAGTGTTTGCTGATGCTAACAGAGTAGCTAAAGCCCAGACACAGGGGAACACTTGTTAAGGCACTGAATTGCGATTCAGGAGAAGTGAGGTATTTCCCTAACTCTGTCACAGGCCTCCTGGCTGCTTTTGGAGCTGGTCATGTAAATGCGTTCACACTTTTGCCTGGAGTCTTCTACATGTATTTCTTTAAGCCAAATGAATAGTGCTAGGAAGTCTTCATAAATGCTTGTGAGATAATTTAAATCTGTGACAACAGAAGTCTACATGAGGTCAGATGATTAAGAATAAATCCACGTATTCAAGAGAACCCTCATTCTTTTGAAGGGGAAAAAAAAATCTTTCATTCTGGCCTTAAGCATGAATTGGGATCTGAATTACTTGGCAAAAAGAAATATACCACTTCTCCAGCAAGATTAATTACACACAAAGCAGCCATGTATTTATTGAACAGGCTTCAATATAAATATTTAGGAAGTTGTTTTTCTTTCAAGGTCAGCATCTTCTGAAAGTGTACCCATGAGAGCACTTGAAACTGCAATTAAAGCCCCCTTCTCTAAGTGCAGTCTCCTGAAATTGACTGTTACTGGTGTAGCCAGCCCAAAACGTTCCTGCAGAGCAGCAAAATGATTCCTTGATGACTAGCAATTTGACCAAGGTGTAAATTTACTGGAGCAAAACCTGAAGAAAAATGAATCTGAAATTACAAGGGAAAGAACATGAACAACAACTAAGACAGGTGACAGTAAGAAAGAGAAGGTTCAATTTCATCTAATAGTGGCAGGAGTGGCATAAAATAGCAAGATGAAAAAATATAAAAGATTCCATAGGAAGAAAATAATGAGAGACAACTGTGAGATGGGGAAAGTCAAAACAAATCCTGAATATTCTAGACAGTACAGAAATGAAAGAGATTTTATAACACCTTCCTTCTCTAGTCTGGCAGATTTCTGAAAGACAGGAAAAGCGGAAAAAGAAAAAGGAAAAATAAGATATGAGAAATAGGAACCTGAACTTCAGAAAGAACAGCTGTCAGGACTGGATTGCATTGCATTTATCTTGTCATTTGGCTTACTCTTACAATTAGTATCCTTATCTTCAGCAATCCTGAGATATTAGTCATGACTGAAAATACAAATCTGTTACCGTATATTAGCTCAACAGTTACATTCATATGGAGGTGCCAAACACAGAAAAAAATTGCCCTGTTTCATTCTATGCAAAAGCAAGCATAATTTTTCTGTCTTTGCTACCAGAGTTTTATTTAATGTTATTTATCTCCACTGACAAGAAAAAAATACTTTGGGCCCCAGCTGAGAGGAACACAGGGTTAATATTGATTGTGGTCCCAGAAAAATGCATCACAGGGATATCCCTGTTTCAGGTGGACACATAAGAAGTGAATTGAAGTGAATCAACTGAAATCTGCAGGAGTAGTGCAGATACAAATAACGAAACAATGTGAAGGCCAATGCCAAAAGCACAAGTTTGAGTTTTTCAACTGGTCAAGGCAGCAATTTTGAAAATTGCTACCATGCAAGGACAGAACAAGGGGGCTTTAAGCTAAAAGAGAGGAGGTTTAGATGAGATATAAGGAAGAAATTTTTTACCATGTGGAGAGACAGTGGAACATGTTGCCCAGAGAAGCTGTGCATATTCCATCCCTGTCAGTGTTCAAGGCCAGATGGGATGGGACTTTGAGCAATCTGGTCTAGTGGAAGGTGCCCCTGCCTACGGCAGGAGAGCTGCAATGAGATGATCTTTATGGTCCCTTTCAACCCAAACCACTCTGCGATTTTACCACACTGCTACTCTACATTTCTGGTTGCAGTTATTGCCCTTTGCCATCCACCACTCTGCACATTACACAGAAATCTCATCTAAATACAAAACAGAATGCATATACAAATTGCTCACTTTTAGTTAGAAACTAATTACATGTTGTTTCTTTTTACCCCAAATTTTGCAACACCTAGAGGTGGGCTAGAGTATGATATAACTAGTGTTACACAGACTAATAGATTTTCTGTGCACAACAGTGCTCTCCAGGCTTTTCTAGACAAGAAAATGAAACCCTAAACACAATAATAATATTTTTTTAAAGATGGTTGTGCAGTTTCACAACATGACCCACTTAACTATGTGTAGTAGTTATAAAATAGTAAGAAAAGTTTGGGATGTGCAACTTGCTCTGTAGCTGGGGGTTTGCTTTCCCCGGTTCTGCATGTAAACATTACTGATGTTTCACATCCTTATCTGACTTCCAGGGACACTTCAAACCAGCAGGGAAGTCACTCCAAAGTAGGTGTGCTAAGGTGTGCCTGCATTTGTTAGTACCATAAGGCCCTGTGAGATAGGGAAAGATGGTGAAGCACAGAAAATAAAGGTGCTACTTCAAGAAAGCACTCATACATCCAGTTTAATACAGAGGCTTTTCCCACATTTGCCAGACTCCAGAGGAAACTTTTCTGCGCTCAAACACAGGCATGAAGATGGATCCATAAACTGTTGGCTTCTGTGGGAGATGGAGATGCCTTCAGTGGCCAGAGAAGATGCTCTGCTTTTTGCAAGGCTCCTAACAGAGCAGAACAGAACTGACCCTTGACCTTGCACTGCCGTTTACAACCAGTGTATATCTGTTATGCCGTGTTATGGTCAAAAAAGAAACCAAATGACACACCCAAGAGAAGATTCTCTCTGCTCTCCCTAATGAAACAAGGGCAGATACAAACAGAAAGATACTAAAAAAGAGTATATGTCTTTTAGTATCCACGGCATAATCACAGAGTAAACTGTAATTTCTGCTGTTGCTACTGATTGTCTTAAATTCACTTTTGTAAACCAAAGTAAATGTTCATTAAATACAGCATTATGAACTTGGTAAAGCTTTTAAAAAACTTATACCTAGCAATCAGTAATAATAAAATTATTGGTTCTGAAGTCTACAATTATTTTTGAAACTGAAAAACTGGAAAAACCCTGCAAAACCAGCACAAACTGCAGTTTTTCCTTTGCCACTTAAACCAAAAAAACCTAACAGTATCCTACATTTAAATGTGTAATTCTCAAGGAATTGTGCCATGGAACACACATAGTCAATTTATTTGTGTAAGCATACAGCAGAACTGCTCTGCCCTGCACAAAATAATATATTAAAATTTGTTCACCGTTTAACAAGGGAGGATCACAACTGTCGGGTTAATGATTGACATAGAGACAAAATGGCTCTGCCTAAATTTTGTTACAAATTGTGATGCTATGGTCATTTTAACCTCCCTTTCATAACTGCAGGCTAAGCCAATCAATAAGCTGGAAATACATATAGCACATCTTCTGCCATGAAAGGAAGCTACTTCTGCCACAACAGCCTTAACAGCCGGAGGTCCTCTGCCACACTCCACAAATGCAGTTCATGTCTGGATTCATGTGGATACCAAGAAGGACAAAGCTATGCCCTTGCTGCACTTTCCTGACCCAAACAGATTTCATCACTGAGTGAGTAAAATCTGATTAGGGCTCAAACCATCCACCAGTGTCCAATATGGATGACAGCAACTCTGGGAATTATGAACCATTCAGTGAAGTCTCCTGCTAACAGCACAGAAACATCCAGGCTGGGAAGGTCTGACTTGTAAGAAAAGGCAACACAAAGTAATTCAAGGCTGAAACAAGCTCAGATAAAACAGGCAGTCACCCCTTGGTGCACAAGACAGTGTTGCCCTCAGCTTCCACATGAGCAGATTAGCACCCACACACTTTGTTATACAATATGACAAGTGCATCTGCACTCTACGATTGGATTCATCTTGCGCCATTCAGGAGCAATATGACTGAAGTTAATGCAGTTACTGTAACTTCTGTTCATGTACGTGATATCTGAGTCTAGCTGTGGACAAGTTTGCACAGACGAAACTGGTTACAAAGGATTCAGGAGTTTTATTCAGAAATGCCCTGAGGCCCCAGTGGTCCTCTCTGAGATGCACCAATGACATGCGTTCCCATTGCAAATTAAATTTCTTTAATGAATCTTTGGATACTTAGCAATTGAGACAAATTTTTAGTCAGCACTGCATCTGAATTAATATTCAAAGCACACACGTAAATTGGCACCATAGATCTCCTCTTCATCAGGATTTTAGAAAGCAACTATACTGTTACATCAACTAAATACAGAGAGGGGAGGCACCTTACATCTACCGCTCTTCCTGGAAGTTTAGCCTAAAAGGTCATGATCAAACAGGCTCGATTTCAGCTGGAATTAAGCATTTTATTTGCAAAAAGAGCAGCACACTATGTCATACTCTGCCAGTCAAAGAAACATGGCACACACTGTTTTATTACCATAGCACTAGCAATGGCATCTTTTCTTCACTCATTGCTCCCTGTACTATTTTCTGTGTAACAGGTTCCCTATTAAACACAAACTAAGGAAATGAAACTGAACAGAACTACTGCAGGCAACTAGCATGTACTTTAAAGCTGTTTCCTAATTTGTTGAAAATAAATTTATGATATAAACATTAGAACTAAAAATAAAAAAGCTGCTGAAGCAATCAAAGTCTCTTTCAGTCTGTGCAGACAGTGTGAAGTAGAGCAGTAAATTGCAGCGAGCAGACGGCAGAGCTCTTAAAACTTGCCCAGCTTTTGCTCTGACAAAAGAGATCGCTTAGGACCTCATCGTGCTGCTGCTCTCGTTTAATTAACGGACTAATAAATTCCACTGCTGGCATATCTTCTACTTGTCTGTTCTCTTGAAAAACCCCTAACCCTCCCGCGGTTTGCACTCGGGCTGACCGCTACTTAGCAATAGTGCTGTGAGAGCGGTGCCTGTTACCAAAGGCAGGAGGCACCGGGAGTAGCCACCGCGGTCTCCCACCAACCTCGGACAATTTTGAGCACTTTTAACTCGCGGTTGGCAGTGCTCTTCCTTCCTTCCCGTGCGGTGGGGCTGAGACCCACGTTTGGACCCACGCCTGAATAAACCTTTCAAAGGCTTTTGGCAGCTGCGTCCTGGCGCTCGGGCAGACGGGCGTATGGGCAAGAACCTCTGCGATCGCGGGGGCTCCCCGGACCCTCCGCCAGACGGGTCCGTCCCGAGCCCCGCCGCGGCCCCGGCTCCCTCCCCGCCAGCGTCCCTTCCAGCCCCGGTGGCCCGGCTCGGGAGCTGCAAGAAGCGGCTGCCCTTCGCCTCGCAGTGCCGCCCCGAACTGCCCCCTGAAGGGAACCAGCCCCGAACCGAACCGGCTCTCCGGTCTCGCAGCCGGAGGGGCAGCGCCGGCAGCCGGGCCGGGGCGCCTCTCCCGCAGGGCAAAGGCGAAACAGGCACTTTCTCCTGCTCCTGACATTTCTGCCCCCGAGCTCACCGCCCTGCCGCCCCCTGCTCCCCGCCGTGCCCCCTCCGTCCCCGGGCCGTGCTCCGAGCGGGCCGGGCGCCGACACCTGCGGCGCTCCGAGCCCGGCGCCCAAGAGGGAAGCGAGACAGGCGGGACGGAGGGAAGGCACCGCGGCCCGCCGGCCAGCACGGCCGCTGTCGCCGTGCGGAGCCACTCCCGCCCGTGCAGAGGAGCGGCGGCCGGCCCGGCCCGGGTCCCGGCGGGAGCTTACCCGGTGGGGGGTTTGCTGGCCCCGGGGCGCACGAGGGTCTCCATGGCCGGGCCCCCCTCGCCACTTCTCAGAGGACGGGCCGGTGCAAGACGCGATCCCAGCAGCGGCGAAGGTCGGAGGCGGGGGTACCGAGAGGGAGGGAAGAGAGGAGAGTACAGGAGTGAGAGCCGCCCTCGCCCCCTCCCTCGCCCCCAACTTCCCCTGCTCCCCGCCCCGCTGCCGGGCGGCACTGCCCGTGCCGCCGCCGCCGCCCACGGCTGCCCAGCCTGGCCGCGGGCTGCGGGCG
>JBBMKD010000102.1:82923390-82992002 GCA_037834095.1 Argya squamiceps
GATTTCCATGTGACTGCCCGGCACAAACGCAAACACGGCGGTCGCCCCCGCGGGCACTGCCAGGGCGGCCGCCCACGCCGCCCACGGCACGGCGTGGGAGAGGAGGGCATGGGGTAACAGGTGGGGGAGAGCAGCGACAAACCGACAAATTCCCCCGCCAGCGCCAGCTCCCAGGACCTTCCTCCGTCCCTTTTGCCACGAACTTGGCAGACCCAGTGCGTGTCAGGCGACTGTGCCCGAGACTGAGCCCCGCGGGGAGCGGAGGCTTTTCCTCAGCCTCACACCCTGCCCAGCCCTGGCTCTGCCACCTACGGCCTGTTTCTCGTCACCTCTGTTCATACAGACACTTTTTCTTCTCTCGGAGGTGGCACAAACAACTTTTAAGATTAGCAGTGGCTGTGGCCAGGGAGAGGGGCTGGAGGGCCGTGGCACGGCAAAGCAGAGCCTCTCCCCGTGTTTTCCTCCTTTGGAACGAGCCCAGCACGGAAGGCAGCCCCACTCCCCGGGCTGTGCCGGGCGCACAACGGCACAGTCCTCGTGGAAACGTGGGCATCACGTTAAAATCTGCGTGTGTTGTTTCAGGAATATCCCCCCTCACGCCTTTTTCCCAGAATATCGATTGCTACACCTGTGTGCGAAAGCAAAACCAAGCTGGAGGCGGGGGAGCCTGGCTATTGTGTGTGTCCTCAGCCCGGCGCGCCTGGCTGGGGTAGGCTGGGCAGCCTGGCTTCTCCAGGTGTATTTCAGGAGTTTCTCTGCTCCTCTCCATTTGTGTCACCTTGCTTTCCCGGCCACGGTGGGAGGATGGCAGAGACGACGGGTCAGGCCAGCAGCCAACACTGGAGACAGGAGCAAGCAGGCTGAGTGAAGTTACAGTAAGAAACTCGAATGAGGAGTTAAGCTGCTGCCTTAGTTGGCTTTTCACCTGCCTTGGTGATAGTCACACAGGTTCTGCTTAATGGTCACCTCTTTCCCCAAACCCTTCCATCCGTTCAGTCCTGAACTCGTATTTCTGCATACTCTGCCTATCAGAAAGTGTCTTGCCCAGCTCAGTAACCACACAGAGTAGATGCAAGCAGCTTCTCTGGTTCCAAAAGTGAGAGCTGCTTCCTCAGCAAGCAAGACTTGGCAAATAGGGGTCAAAAGCTGCATGTGGCCAATGGCATTGCCATATGCAAGAAAACACCATCCCAGGCAGATTGAAAATGCTTTGAAACATTCAGACATTGGATTAATTTGCAAGTAGCAGAGGAGTGAAAGGCATGTTCATCTTTTCTGTGCTACATGAGTGGAAGATCATTGTAAATGCCCACCTTTGTCTACCAAGGCTTTTGCATTATGATCAAAATATCAGTTTCTATGTATTTACCTCAGTATATAACAGAACACTTTTTGTGCTATAGTCAGCCTTTATCTTCTCTCACTTTGACAACCTGAACCTTTAATTCCATCTCCTCAGCAGAGATTTAAGAATGCTGGCTTCCATTCCCTTCTTTCCAACCCCACATGTGCAGATGGCCTATGGGAGGCAGCTGCCTGTCCTAGATGTATGTAGAGAAAGAAAAACATGAATTTGCAGAAGCAAAACATTGATCTCTAATTTCCCTGTTACCATGGGTAGAATTTGACTGAGTCACCACAGTTCAGTAATTACCCCGGTCATCTGAGCCACATGCCACGGTAATGAGCCACATGCATGATCTTAATTTGCACCTTTATGAAAATAAATAGGCTAGGCTACATACTTTATTTTGCAAGTGGATTGGTTCAGTCACTGCACGCTGTCAGTTTCTGTAGCTCCAGGAATGAATGGTCATCTATTAAATCATGGGAACTTGATTTCACGGCTCTGTTCATCATCTGTTCAGTCATTTCAGATCTCCTGCTTTTACTCCTAAATCTTAATGAATTCTTCCCTTTTCTAGAACACTTGCTAAAGCTGCACAGGCACAAAAACCTCTGCAGAAACACCTAAACATTTCCTCATCTGCATCATTAGCAAACTACACTAAAAGAGCTTCCCTTGCCTCACCTGTAACTCCTAAACTTATATTCCTGAGTAGGGGTGTAAAGTACAAAATATCAAACTAGTATTTCCTTATTATGGTCTCTTCTTTTTGTACAGCATATCAAAAGAGTGAAAGCCTATTAATTAACAAACTCGTGATCTTGCATCTCCAGAGCACCAGGGGGGCAAAGTACCCACGTCCCCCATTCTTTAGTCATGTACATCTGATGGACAAGCTGAGTGACATGTGAGGAGTACACTGTGTGAGGCAACATGGGAATCTGTTTTTCTCTAGGCTGCTTGGCACTGCATGCCCCTCTTAAAAAGGGCAAAGGCACTGTTTCTAGTGTGCATTGTAATCCCCACAATCGGGGTGCTATGCTCTTTTGTTTAGGCAAAGCGCATTAGTTTGGAGAGGGGCTGTATAAGTATTTGCTAATGTCATAAAATTGTGAGATTGGCATGTTCAGCGCTCCCAGTTTGCTTAACCCTTTCCTGTTTGTAGAGCTTCATCTCTGTTTTCAATATATTTCCTAAGCAAATTAGTTCACTTGGCTGACAAAATCCATGCTGTAAATTAATTTAGGCCTCTACAAATAAAAAATAAAAATCAATTATTCACCAGTGCAATTCCACATTTACGCCTTTGTACAGTTTTCAAAACCTTATTCCTATTTTTCTTCATCTTCGCTGCTAGTAGTATTGAATCAACCCTTTAAGGGTGCATTTTTCTTCTGCTAAAACTGGCCTGCAATATTTCAGGAATTTGAATTTGTAGTATAAACGTAACTGAACATGTAAGGAATCTAGTAAGACAAGTCTAATACCAAAGAATTTGTTTATATAGCAAAAAGGGCTTAAAATTAGCACAGCATTAGCTAAGATGCACCAGTTAACCAAGCCTTTTTTCTAGTCCAACACTTAATCTTTTTTTTATGATTTAGCTGTTTGAGGACCATCCTAGAATCAGAAACCAGGTTTGAGCCTAAAAACCAAAGCAAAAATAACAACCCCAAGTTTATAGCAGGAAGAAACTGTGAATAGAAGTTAGTTATTGTGGTTAGGTTCAGTTAATAGCAAACTTTTTTAACCACAAAAGTATTTTTCCCATTTTAAGCAATCTAGAAGTTGCAATTTAAGCATTAGTCCCTGGAAGAGAGTTGACTTACTGTACAATTGTAAAATTTCTGGCTATGTAATTATAGCAATTGGAGTTGTGTAGCCTCAAGCTCACAAAATTCTTCTATTTTGCTGTCCATAGTGAAAAGGAAAAAAGAGGCAGGAAGTTAGATTTTCAGGGCTTGCTGGGCCTTTTCCTTAAGTCCCAGAGCACCCATTCTTCAGAAATTTGTTTTGGGAGTTGGCCCTATATGTCCTATTGTTTTTGTTAGGAACCTGAAATAGCTGAGAGCAAATGATACGCATTTTAGAGGAACTAGTCAAAATAACAATTAAAAACATTTACTAGTTTTGAGCAAGTGTCCTGTCATTGCTGGTGCATGACAGCCCAACACATTATCAAGTACCACTGAAGAGGCTCAATTTTCTTCAGAATGGCTCTGTGGCTTGATGAGTGGGGCACTCAAGGGAGAAAAAGGAACAAGGGGGCTTGGATCTGCTCTTAGTCACATAGCAAATTGCCAATAAGTTTCTGCTTCGTCTTTTGTTCTTCTTATTTGTCTTGTGTGGTGCTGAGAAGCCTCCTTTGAGACTTAGTGCCAAACTGCACTTGCACGGCATCTGCAGGAGAGCCAAGACAGTTCCTCTCCTGGACAACGTGGGGGTTTTGGAACAGCGATTTTGGTCTTCTTCATCTTTTAGAAACTTACGTGTAAAACGTCTGTGATGTCAATTGAGGATCACAAGGAAGGAACCAAAAAATATACCAATCATATGAAAACATGACAAGCCATCTGAAAGAGCACATGGATATAGATACAGATACAGGTTTTTGCAGATTTTGCTGAGATACTTCATGCTATTTCTGAATTATTGGGTAATTGTCTTCTGTGTATGTAGAAATATTGAAGCTAGTCCTTTGTCTTGCTGTCTCTCAACCCACTCTGTTTTGAAAGACAGATCCCTTCAGAGATTTTTTTCTTTTTATCTCTCTCCCAAAACTTATTGAAGTCAGTGAAGAGTTTAGTGGGTTTTTGGCATTAAGACTTAGAGAAAAGTATTATGAATGTGGTGAAGTAAACTAGAGGCTCTTGCCCACCCCCTGCATGGAAAAGGCTGATGAAGAAACCCCTGTTTGACCCTTCACTGCTGCCTTAAAACTGTGATGTGATCTGGAAAATGGTGGAGAGAGGGATGGAGCAGCACTGGAGACGAGAGGGTGGGTGATGCACTCCTGACCCAGCACCGACAATCAGGAGCTGCAGGGCAGATCAAGCACCATCATGCCATGTAAAAATATTCTGAAAAGGGAGGGTCCTTTTGCCTAAGAGAGTATCTCAGAACACATATGCAGGGCAGGGAATGTGATGTATATTAAAAGAGATGGGGAAATGGTTTAAACCCACAATATGAATAGAGCAAGAGGAATTTCTGTGAACAGTGCAGCCATCAGGACATTAAAACTGGGTTATTTTAAAATCGGACACAGCAGACAACCACATAACCCATACTGAAGCTGATCTCTATAATACACTGACACAGTATTGAGTGTAAGAACCATACAACTTTGGGGATTCTGTTTTAAAGATTGGGTATTGTTTTCATGCTTGTTCTTCCATGTATTCTTTTTTCCCCCCAACATTTGTTTTCCCTACCATTTTGTTCTGTGTGTTTTGGGCAAGTAGCCTTCAATTTCCTCTCTTTTCTACTATTCCTCTTATGTGAACTTTTCTTCTAGATTTGAAACCCAAGGCCTAGTTACAATGAACTGACATTAATGAAAGTATATATACTCGGACAGACCCAGTGGGCCAAAACTCATGTTCTTGGGCCCAGTTGTGGTGAGAACCTTCATAGGCAACACGATAATATAAGAAGCTTTCTAAAATTAATAGTTGTATGACTCATACTCATCTAAAGAGTGAGAACATACTTCTCTGAACAGTGTCAGAGAAGACAATAGTATTATCCAGAGAAAATTCAAAATCAATTTTCAAGACCGTGTCATATTATATGACTGATAAAAGCCTTTGGGAAAACTTGGCTATCTAACAAAATAAATTTGATTCAAAACACTAGCTAATTTATGTAAAATTATTTTCATTGTACTCAGCTGGGTAATCCTGCTTGGCCTGCTGGTCAGAGTGACCCAGCTACAGCCATTCTTCTCTGGGAGGTTTTTGCTCTTTGTTTGCCATGCCAAAGAGAATCTGAAGTTGTGAAAGCAGCACTTCAGAGATTTGACTCACTGCCTCACAGATGCTGGTGCCACTAAAACTCACTTCATCCTTACCTCCTCCTGTATAGCAAGTAATTTGTAATTCTTAGAATTACCCTCCCTTTCAGAATTTTTGTAGACAGAAATAAAGGTCTTGGGCCACCCAGCCCAGCAGGACTATCAGAAAAGGAAACTTTATGAGAGCTTCCTGTGTAGATAGCTTTCCACAGATCCAAAACAGTTAATTTAGAAGTGGTGTGAAGTTGTAGCACATCACTTGGCTGATGCTTTTCCATTTAGTGGGGTCAAGACAGGCTAAGCTTTTGTAGAGTTGGGCAGGATTGAGAAAAAGACTGCAGAAGGGATGCTCTGCACATGGTGTAGTGACACAATAAAATAGAAAACTCCTCTCTGTAAGCTGTGGATGTGGCATGTTCCCAGTGTTTTCTGTGCAGCACACTGCATACACAACATCACGTGTTCACCACTGCAAGCAGCCTATACCCCGCCCATGCATCACACCCAGCTCTGCAGTCAGCAGCATGGCTGGAGCTGGGAGTGATGGCAGTGAGGGCATCTGCTGCCTTTGAAACCCTCGCTGTCAGGTGGGGCTTCAGCTACTAACTCCTGGAGTCATTCTTGGAGTAAGTTAGTTCCAAATGCCCTTAGAAAAACAATTCTCATGAGCCATGTCTGTAGTGAATACTCAGTACCAGGGTTTCTATTTCAAGAAGGCCATTTCTATTTTGATATAAAAAAATATAGTCATGCTATAATCAGAAAAATTGTATACATTCACAGTCCTCTGTGAAAATATTTAACACTGTATGGAAGAAGCTTTATTAATATTGTCCATAACTATCTTTTAGCTCACAGACTGGGTAAAACTTCTACTACATTTAAGGGGTTTTTTTGCAGGACAGTAATTCACTGAAATTTAGAAATTTTCTATGGTTAGGAGGTATTGTGTCTCCAGGTTTCATTTTCAAGATTCAGAATGAATAAATTACAACATAGACTTTATAGAATTTCATAGTTACATACATAATTCTCATTTAATACCTGCATCCTCTGATGCACTTTTCATTTAATCCTGATTGATAGCAAATGAAAACAGGTTTTGGTTCTGTGTTTAAGTCAAAACTAATACACTACAGATAAAGACAAATACGTACGTACTTAGGCAAAGATACCAAAGTAGCAGTCTTGGTGCTGCTGCTGTTTCACTTGAGTTACCTAATTTTTGGTTGCTTTAGTTCAATAATTCAAAGCACACAAAGACTTGAAAAGAAAGCTCACCAATATTATATCACCCTATTCCTTAATTCTTTAGAAAAAAAGACCTTTGACATATCATATAATCTCTACAATTTTCCATAAATTGAACAGAACTTGAACAGCTGCATGCTGTTAAATTACTACATGTGCTCCCAAAGACCTACCTTTTACTCATTTCTACCCCAAATACAGACCTCATGAACCTGCTAAAATCACTAAATTGTATTAATATGAAATTCATAGCCCTGAAAGAATGACCTTTAACAGATGCTACTGTCAGGAAAGCATCTGAAGAAGGCAGATGAACTTTGACATACATAAAGCCTATTATAAACTTAGGATGCAGGTGCATGGGGGTAAATAAAAAAAATAACTTACCTCCTTACCTTGAGGAATTCTCTGTGAGCTTATTTGGATTGACATCACGTACAATAAAATTTTTCTAGTCCCCATCGTGTCATGATATGATCAATGGTGCAAACGGTGACTTTGCCACCACCCGACCCTCTGAGGCCAGCAAAGACTTCTTAACTCTCCCATTGTAGATTTTATTAAGTGTACACCTTGATACCAATAAGTGATGAAATAATAATACTTTTCTTTTTGCTAACATACCTTGAGACCAATCCTGCTTCTTATGTCTTTTTCCAGAAGATTTGTGTTAGCTAGGTATGGCTAAAGAAGAGGAAGGGCTGTCTTTCAAAGATGTCTGATGGTACAGATCCAGAAGGTCTTGGTCTGAGATGAAGTACCCAGTTGTTTCACCACAGTGTCACTGAACTGATGTGGTCACGCAGCAACAAGACAGGGTAGAGCTTCTCTTTTTATGAAGGGTTGTGGTCACCTTCCTCACCCTGCTCCTGTGAGCAATACACAGAATTAGAAACCAGAAAAACTGTCCTTGAATTATCAAGGAAGGGATTGGAGAGTCAGAAATGGGTGGAGGAAGTATGGATTGTTTGGACAACATGACTGTAATGATCCGAAGGTGACTGATATTGAGAGGTTTTCTACTGATTCCAACTGCATTTACCGAATCTTTCATATCACTTGCAAACACAGGCAGCAATGAGTGTCTGTTCTACAGAACTTTTCTTCTCTCATTTGTTTTCCTCTTTCTTTTGAATGTGATGTTAATCTTGTCATAATTCTACCTCTGGCCAGTGGTACTGGTGCTATGTGAATCTTCCCAAGCATTTGCTGTTTACTGTCCCCTAAAAGACAATATGAAGGTAAAAAGTCTGCCACATTCTTTAAACACTCTTTAAATACCTGTACCTGACATGGTGAGGTTGATGAACGTTTGGAACCTTTTTATTTCTCTGTATTCTCCTGGTTTGCCAGCTCTCTCTATGCTGTAATCTCAGTCTAGGGGTGTGGTGTAAAGTATTACATAATTAAAATGAAACCACACTCCATATTTTCAGATGAGTCATCTGCAGGTATCCAGAAAATGTACAGCATGAGAATTACTTCAGATTCAAGGCATTAAGAATACAAAAGTAGCTCGTTAGACGTCCTTAGGAAAAATAAATATGGATCACCTCTAACTTAAAAATAGAGAGAATACTTTCTTGCTGTTCACAGTTGCAAGCTAGGAAAATTTCAAGACTTCCTGTGAATTTGCTACTCAGGGTGGTGCACTGCTGTGTGGCTTCAGGGACCGCCCAGAAAACAAACTGTGATGACAAGATCTGTGCTTGGTTCCTCCTCTGTCCTCATGGCAAGAGCTCTGCTGGCAGCAGCTGGTGTCTGGGTCAGCACTTGCTTGCTGCCCAGCCTTTTGGCACAGTTTACCTTTCCAGCAGAGTGGGCGGTGAGCCAGAGCCCCACCTTTTCTCCACCTTCTCCACCTCTCAGCAGAGGAGGACGACAAGGGAGGAAAACAATAATCCCACAGAGACTCATCTTTTCTCTATCTATCATGGAAAGGCCTTAGTGGCCATGAAGGGTCTAGGAAAAAGACCACAAACTCTTCAGTAAATAGGCACATGTCCATAGAGATTTGAAGGAGTAGATTGGTTTTGTAGTTGTTCATAATCTGATGCAATATTAAAGGAACATGCAGATTTACATGCAATTTTTTCTTTTACTAGGAGGTGACAAATGAAGGTTTAAATCCTCTTGAAGTGCATTAGACCAACACCTGCAATAACTATGGAGGTGCTTTCACAGCACTGGCCTGTGTTTTAAGTCTGTCACAAAATTCACATTAAATTTCTACAACAGTACTGAACCAAAATACATATGGAAATCTTTACAAACTTTCACTGATAATGTATTTTGAAACCTGTCTATGGCTTATATGGAAAAACTAATAGTCAGAGAGTGACATTTTAATTGTTCTTGTATACTTTCTATTTGATGTGCCAAATCAACCCAGTGATTCATAGAATCACAGAATATGCTGAATTGGAAGGCACCCACAAGGGCCATTAAGTCAAACTCCGGGCTCTGCACTGGACATGCAGAATCACATCATGCGTCTGACTCTGACAGCATTGTCCAAACACTTCTTGAACTTGAAGGAAGCGTCTGCTTGAGTCAGACTGTGTGTGCACACAAGAGTAACCAGCTTGGAGTCTTGCAGAAACCTCTGCAGCCTAAGTCATTACTTTCATGAAGGTTTCTGAGGGTGCTTGGTGTGAGCAGCCCCTGTTTGTTCTTGTCCTTGCACATACAGAAGATACCCTTGTGTCCTACTCCAATGTGGGAACAGGATTGGCTCCCACCTGCAGACACTTGGGCGTGCCACAGACAGAAGCTCCCATGCCCTCCCCCACGTGGCCTCGGCTCATGGCTACTGAAACCATTCTGTCAGGTTGCTCAGTCCCAGCTGAACTATTACCAAGTCCACAACACATTATAAACAACAGGTACAACTCCCCTGCACAGTCACCCCTGTGCTGGTATAATCTTCCACTTCATGGAGATTTCCGTGTCATAACTTTGGAGAATATGCAACTTGAGGGGTGGCATTTTTTGGATTTGACTTTGGAAAAGTGTGGTGTGGACAAGAGTGGCACTGAAAATCAACAGTACTTTGGTACCATGTTTTCAATTTTAACGTGATTCCCTATAAAATTACAAAATATGGTTAATTTATACATTACAATTGCATTTCCAGGCTGTTGTCTAATACAGATCTTGATAATTACATTTGTAACCCTACTGGTTTATGAATTCCTCATTCTTTCCAGATGAATGAGCATTGAGAATGGCTAAACCTGGAATTTTCAGATGGATGTAACATAGACTGTAAAATACATATATTTATCTATACATATATGATTGTATGATTCTAGAGTTTTATTTCCTTTGTGGTAGAATTTTATGTTTTGGGTTTTATTTCTGCACACTGACTTGGAAGCTCCAGATGCCTGGGGCTTCTTCTGAGACAATACCTGAAGAGCAGCATCCAGCTCCAGGGCTCTCATTACAAGAAAGCCATGGAATTGATGGGGTAGGTCCAGGGGAGAGACACAGAAAATCATCAGAGGGCTGCAACACCTCCCTTATGAAGAAAGGCTGAGAGAATTTGTGTTGTTCAGCCTGGAGAAGTGAAAGTTCCTGCAGTCTTTCAATACTTAAAGGGGGCATATAAGAAAGATGTGGACAGACTTTTTACCAAGGCCATGTAGTGATAAAAGAAAGGGGTAATAGTTTTAACTACAAGTGAGTAGATGTAGATCGGACATAAAGGAAAAAGTTCTTTACAATGAGAGTGGTGAGAGGCTGGAACAGGTTGCCCAGAGAAAGAGTGGATTCCTCATCATTGGGAATGTTCAAGGTTAGATGGGATGGGGGGAAGAGTAATCTGGTTTAGTTAAAGATGTCCCTGCCAATGCTGTGGGGGTTGGACTATAGATGAAGTTTAAAGACCCTTCCCAACCCAAACTGCTCTTTGATTCTTGAGTGCCCAACTGAGGATTCGGATAGCTGTGTTGGTGGACTCAAGTGAGAATATATGATTCACCACAGGCAAACTAAGGATATTTGAGGTCAACTGATAATGAAACTCGGGGATTCAGAAGCCTAAATGGAGGTTTTTTTTGAAGGAAAACAGAATCCAGCAGCTAAGCCAACAAAACAGATAGAAACTCATTCCTAGTTTAATTTTTACTGTAGAAGCTCAAAATTAAATCAGTGGTTCCACAGTCGTCCAACAGTATGATCAGAAAATATGCTGTGGAAAGCTTGGGGAAGGAAATTTTAATGAGCATGATTTCTCAACAGTCTTGTGACAATCTGTTACAAGAAAATGACCAATGAAATTCTTGATAACATTTCAATTATTGGATTAAAACTTAGAAAAGACTAATGATTAAGAAAGGGAAGAGAGAAATCACCAGGAAAACAAACCCAAAACAAACCAACAAAAATTTCCTGAGGTCTTATTGCAAAATTAGACTTTTAAATGTTTGTATCCAGCACCTCTCCACTGGGAGGCCTCTGTCACTGCTCCCTGGGGACTTGAGGCTGATGGTCCCAATATGCATATCTGGGAGCAGGGGTCAACTCCTTTCCTAAGGTGGTGAAATAGGGTGCTACTACCTCCTGGAAAAGAGAACAGGATGGCTTTATTTTAATCATTATATCTGCTTTTGTAATCCCTCTATGCTCTAAGGAAAGCCAAACAGCTTTTACTTTTTTCTTAAAATGAGAGTGAAATGCGTGGGCATGAAGGGGATGCTCTTAGGAGGTGGATGATGAAAGATCCTGCTAACATGATCATAAAAGCAAAGCTGCAGCAGGAAGCTGAAAGGACACCCTGGGTAGATTTGTTATCAGAGCTTCCAGTTTTTGAGAGAGGTATAAAAATAAGACAAAGGATTTTGAGTTTCTGAGCTCATGGCTGCTCTGAAGAGCTGAAGAGGTCAGATTGAGCCCACCATAAGCAGTACAATGATTTCAGCCACCTGTGAAGGACTTGTATTTTTGTCTCTTACATTCCCCGGTATTCTCTGTTTAAAAAAAAAAAAAAAAAAAGGACACTTAGGCAGCAGAACAATCTTTACCTCAGTCTCTTTGGGTCCTGAACCTGATGGGTTGCCCCAAAAATTTAAGAACAACCTTCCCCCTAGACAGCTCCCACCAGAGGACATTCTTTTTCCCTTCAGAGGGATGAGAGGGAGGTGAACAGAATGCTTGAACAGAGGTGCCCTAAACAATTTTTTGTACATTGTGTTATTATGCTTGAGAGGTGTTGCTGAGAAATGGAGTTTAAAAACTGAGGTAAAGTTTGCATCGATAACAATGATATTTATAGTCTTCAAATTTATTTGAAGCTTTGTGAAATGTATCCCAGCCTAAGGCAACAGCCAATATTGTGCTTTGAATGGAAAGCTGGTGGTCATGCTTACATAGCTTGGGCAGGGGGTTCACAAGATCTTGTGCTGCAGACTGTATATGCATAGGAGGGAGAAAAAAACATTTCCCTGTCTCTTTGAAGATCCATGTCCAGCTCCTCATTCGGTTCACTTCCGCCAGCTGGCTGTGGGTAGTTCTGAGCATTAAGGCACTGGAAGTCCAGCAGCCGCAGGAGACATACAGGTTGGAATGCGCCAGGTTGGGAGCAGCTGGCCAAGAGCAAAGGGCTCTTGGCAGAGCTGCCAAGGCCCATGAATGAAGATGGAGCAGCCAGAGGCACAAACATCAGGGAGCCAAGCAGCTACCAGGGCGTTGCTTCACACGGCAGTTTATCACCCAACAAGTCTTAGTTTTCACTTACTTTCACTTAGATTATAGGAAAAATTCTACCCTGGAAATTACTTCCTCAGAGAAAATAGACTATGAACTGTTATAGTTAAAGAATAACTGTACCAGTCAGTTGCTATCACTGTTTATCTACCTGGTCAGATTTTTGTTCTCTCGTACCAAATAAAACTCCCAACAAAATCTTCTTGAGCTGTTTGATTTGTGTTTCCCTCTTAGTTAAGCCTCTGCTTTTGAAATACTCAGTACTCAGAGTTCAGTATAATTTTTCCAGTTTTCCAGGTGTGGCCATGTCACCATATTTGGAGGAAATCCCTTGAATTTGAACCCAGACCTTGTTGCTGTCAGTCACATCCTGGCAGGAGGGTTACTTTGGAACAACAGCCACAGTGTTTCAATGAAATGACTAAACTTTTCTTTTCCAGAGGATCTCTGCTACCACTGCTATGTAGGATGGAGGATGGGAAGTCTGAGGATATACTAAGACAGTGTAGTCTATCTCATTAGTTTGAAAATGAAGTGAACAAAGAGATTCTAGCAAGAAAAAAGGACAGTGTATTAAAATAACTAAATACCACCCCAGCCTCAACAGACTCCTTGTCTCTGAGCAATTATGAGTAAAGCTGGGTGCATGGGATGAAACTTAATTTAGACTACAGTTTCATAGTCACTTCAAGCTAATCTAAATTGGCACAGATTATGAAAGGAGGAATCTCACCTGCTGCCTGTCTGTCCCCAGCAAAGCTATTCCCTCTTTTTCCTCTCTTCCCACCTCTTCACACACAGAGCAGCTTTATTTGTCTCTATGTGGCGTGGAGTGGGGCAGGCAGCTTGGCCAGACAGATAGCCCTACTGCTCCCAGACACACTTTCAGTGTCCCCATGCCCCCATCCAAGTTACAACCATCCTGACTACAACTAGGAAATACTCCATGAATGACAGGGAAAGCTTTTGCTAAGCCAGATAGGTTTCCTGGTTTGGGATGGGGTGGGAGGGTGGTGCAGTGATGTTTCAGGCTGTGATGACAGTACAGTGACATGCCTGGAGTACTGTGAAACAGGGCAGCAGTCAAGACACGTGGACTTGAAATGCCTAGAGCAGGCTCTAATTCCAGCACTTGCTACTTTAACACTGTTTTATATTATTGCTGTGTAACATATTAACTTCTAGAGGTCACAGCCTAGAGCCCTGATCTGCTGGTGACTTGTCCCGAATAAATATAGGCAAGTAAAACACTGTTTATTCTAGCCATGGAGGAAAAAAAGGCTCTTTTTCCATATATATATTGTTTGTTCCATTAAGATATCAACACCCTTTTATGCCTATTTGTCTTTGAATACTATAATGAGATACTATACAATACTATACTATACTATATACTATACTATACTATATAATACTATACTATATACTATAATAATACTATACTATATACTATATAATACTATACTATATACTATAATAATACTATACTATACTATACTATATAATGAGATACTAACTATAATCAGTTAAAACTTTGGAGTTGTTAATGCTATGTCAGGGAGCCCGAGCTGAATGCAGTAAATGTAGCCACAGTATGTGCTCACATGTGTACGCCTAATTCTGCTTTTCCTGGAGTACAACCTCAATGCCACAGCTGAACATCTCTGTTTATTTAAAGGTAATTGCACAAGACAAAATACTACTCCAATGCTGCAGGCCTCTTTTGGAATTCTTAAACAAAAATTACAAACAGGGGAGCAGTGAACAAAAGGTCCCCTGGGATAATTTCTGAGGTCATGTGCTCATTTTGCAGGAAGTTGGCTTTTTTTCCTTCATTGGAGGAATTGAACGACTGTAAGTCAGTCACTCAGGTGCAAACGTTTTTGAGATCTGCTCTTCATCGCCAGAGATATGCCAAGGGTTCTCATATAAACAAGCACTGTTTACAGATACCTTCTCAGCAGTGGCACTCTATTGTTAAACATTAATTCTTATGTGTATGTTGTGCAACATTTACACAAGCTATTTGGCTCTGTTAGCAATTTGGAAGGACACTTTCAGTAATTTTGGAGCAAAGCACAGGTTTGGGAGAGTTTCCTACACAAAATATAGGAATAAATACCTTAATGAGTAAGCAATTTTTATTGGTTTTATTTATTTTGGTAAAAAGAACCCTGAAGTTTGTTTTACAGCCAGTGAATATTTAAAAGGAGAGCAAAAAGACCTTGGTCTCACCTGGTATATTTGCATTCTGACAATGGAAGAGAACAGGCACATGAGTGGTAAAAGTGAGTTGGCAAAAAAGTCTAGGGAAATAATGTCAAGATTTGTAATCATTTTTTGGGGAGACAAACATGTAAGTGCACTAGTTTTACTGCAGGGTTCCTGTGGAGAGCGGCAGAGGTGAGACGTCTCTGCTCCACCTGTTGGTGAAGAAGAAAAAGGGAAATTCTGCAGAGAGAAGAGAGAGAACACAGCACCCGTTTGCCAGGGAGACTGCAGCAATACTCACAGTTTCACAGGGGTTTCTCTGTGTCTTAGAGGATAAGGAAGTGAACCAGAAACTCGAAAAGGACTCAAGGAGGGAAGAAAAAGAGGATTTACCTGCTTGTAAGCAAACAATTCTGCATGGCCTGCAGCGACAGCATGGGGGAGATTCTTGAGCAAATGGACCTCATCGTACATACCATACATAGAGATTTTGGGTGGAGGCTTTTTTGGCGTGGAGGTGATTTTGCAGGTGGATCAAGCTATCTTAGAGTGTTTTCATGGAATCATAAAATAGTTTGGGTTGAAAGTGACTTTTACAGTGTCTGATCCAACCTCCCTGCAATAAGCAGGGGCACTTTAACTAGACTAGGTTGCACAGAGCCTGGCCATCCAGCCTGGCCTTGAATGTTTCCAGGTATGGGACATCTATCACTTCTCTGAGGATCCTCTTCCAGTGTTTCACAACTAATAAAACCCATTAGCTGTGAAGTGAGCCCACCAGACTGTCAGTGGGGTACAACATCCTCTAGCAGCTGTGAGGACTTACTTCTTGCTATTTTATAGTGTGTTTTTGCTTACCTGAGGTTGCAACCACTAAGAAAAACTTCCAATCTGCTGCCTTTGGCTATTTGTCAGTATAATCCTGGGTTGCTCTGTTCACTATCTAGACGCTTTCAGGAAAAGCAGAGTTATCTGTTAGGAAGTATTCCATCTGGTATCATTACCTCTTGGTTTAGTTTGCTATTTTCCAGGATAATGGGAATGCACTTAGATCCTGTCTGTGGGAAAACAAGTCAGTGACCATGGGAAAGCACAAAGACGCACAGAGTGCAGAAATGACAACCTGTGTTAAAACAGTCATGTAAGGAGATTCAAACTGACCCTAGTAGGCAGAGGTATCTAGAATATGCACTTGGAGTATCTCATTCAACGAAGGACAACACACAGAGCACAGAGTTCAGTATATGTGTCCTGGAGTCAGAGCTGGTCTGTATTTTTAGACTCTAAGTCAGTGTGCCTGTACAATGGTGCCATTTCAGTATCCCGTTAAAAGCCTGATTTCTCGCTGGGGACATTTTTCAAAATGCTCATGGTAGGGATAAATCACCTACTCACATCTAAAGTCAGGAAAAATTCCTCTGGGAGTCACAGTGACTCAGGAACAGCCAAGCTCTGCCAAACTGGAACAAGTTCAAAGCGAGCACTGCCTATGATCAATTCATTACATAAACCTCAGATAAGGGAGTGGCAAGAAACTTTCCTGCCACCAACCATGAAAACAGTTAAGGGGAAACAAGCCATCCACCACCTGGGTTTTAACAATCTACTCAATCTCAGTAGTGTAAGGGCCCCAATGGGTCTGGTAGTACACACAGAAGAAATCAAAACCAGACTAAGCTGCTGTTCTGAGCTATAATGCCATTTTTTCTAACATCTCCAGGCACAGACAGCAGCTGCAGTTAAGTAGATAGCCTTAGGAAATAGCTTCTTAATACAAGAAAGCAGGAGAAAAGTAATTTTATTTCCTCACAATCTTTTTATAGGCACTGTTGCTCAAGGTACAAAATTCCTATGAAGTGTAACAGTAGAAAATAACCCTATGTAGCAAGGGCCTAAAGAAGTTAGGCCTAAAAAAGACCCCAAAACTGGATCTTCAAGCAAGTCCTACACAGGCTTCCATGAACTGATGATTTCTTTGGGCATCAAAATACTGGGCACACATAGAGAATCCTACTGCCTTAGGGCTGGCAGAGCCTCTGAGCACAGCAGAAACTAAGTGCAAAACAAAATTTGAAGCTATATCATACTTGATCTGTTATAATTCAGTACTTGGTCATGTGTACATAATGATGTAAATGACCAGGACCTGCACACTGTTACTTTGCATGCTGTGCAAGAAAAAAACCTAAAATCCATGTGGGAGAAGAAAGAAGCTTGTGGCCATGGTTTAAGTACAACTTTTATAACACTTCAGCATTAATTCCTGGTTGGAGTAATTAGCAGAAAGCATTTATTTGTTCAAATAAGTTTGCATTTGGCAAGCTGTAATAGACCACATACCAAAAGGCTCCAAAAATTTTTTTCAACAGTCACAAACATGAGAAAAAGATAAGGTAATACCTGTCCTGGTCAATGTGTGAAGGAAATAGAAAGTGGAAAAAATCATAAAAATGCTTAAGCAAGTGTCTTCATAAAACACTCACTTATGCCTCTGCTGTTTAAATAGTAGAGACCAAAAGGAGACTAAGGATTAAGTGAGAACAACTGGGATCCAGATTTAAGCTATGGAAAGCTAATGAAAGGAAATTTGACAACATCCCCAAAATCTTAAATCTTCCAGGGAGAAATTTTAGCCTCTTTTAGGAATTCATAAAAGAGGTTGGATGGGAGCCATTTCTCCCTCCAAGATTGTCATTTTTCATGACAAGAACAATCAAGTACATTTTGCTCCATTTTCTCTAGGGACTGGGTTGTTACAGAAAGCAACACACCCAGCTCTGGGCAAGAGAACTCTCCAGGACAAAGGCTGTGCCCAGCAGCTTCCCAAGAGGCCAAGGCGGCACCACAAGAAGTCCAGGGCTGTCCTGTTTAGCAACTCAGTAAAAGGAGAATGAGAACTTTCATAACTTTTTGAGTAAAAGTTAACTCTTACAGGTATCTCTTCTCTGATAGGAAAATATCTTTTATTATTTGAATTCAAATCCTTTTCTCACATGTCTCATGAGATGCATGTTTTGCTGAACCACATAAGAAATCCCCAAGGCAGACCCACGTACACAGGGAACATCCACTTCCATTCAGTGACTGCACCAGGAAAATTAGGTCTCATCCAGAGGGAAAAGAGAGTTTGTGTGTAAACAGAATCTGTATAGGATCTTCCTAAAGAGGTTGGTTGAGAAATCTGAATAACCAGCAAAATGTTTCCTCAGACAAAATGTATTCTATGTGTGGGAAATGACCCAACAGTTTTCCATATTTCCATGGTATTTTTTCGTCCTCCATATTGACATGTCTTTGCAATCCCTTTTCACCATCACATCAGGGGTCAGCACTTAAATTGCAAAACATATGAAATCTTTCTCATAAATATCAATTATGTACAAAATACTTCATAACCAAGACCATGGTTCCTCTCTGCAATATAAGTTAGAAGAGAAGGTTGTAAGAGTCTCACATGCCCTAGAAATAATTAATCTGCAATGTCTTTATTCTGTCTTTGCAATTCCTTCACATCCAGGTTCAGGCCGGGACAACAGACAGGGCTTAGCCTGACATAGAAAAATTCTCCGTTTAAATGCTATAACTCAGATCAACAACAACCTAAAGACCCAAGCAAACAAAAAAGCCTCCAAACATATTAAACACCAACCAATGAACCAAACAAAACCCTCAAGCCCCATAATTTTGTCAGAACAGCCAGATCAGCTCCGACTAAAAATCCACCTACAGTGAGCATCTGGAAAAGTAAGATCAGAATGAAAGGTAAAAAGATAATTTCAGGTGCCTTAATAAGTTTTCAGCTAGATAAAGTTTCATTTGTTTTCAATTGAAGTTTACAGTCTTTATAGCTGCATGATTTTTCCTAAAGTGAAGGAATAAGTAGAGAGGAGGAAATTTAGCAGCACCATAATTAACTACTTAGGGCAAATCCTCCCATCAGATTCATGAGACAGATTTCAGATAAGCAGCTCAAATGAAGGCTTATCTTGCGAGCAATGCGGAAATGTTGATCAGCTTGATATTTCCATTCTGCAGACAAGAGTTCATGCTGCTGCTCACTATTTTCTGCAAGGAGGTAAATCTCCACAAAGGTGGCAAGTCTGATCCAAAGGGGATTTTGTTTTTAAAACCCCTGCACGTGACCATCTTGTCTGTTTTCAGGCAGAAATGAGATCTGAATTTAACTGCCACTCAGCTGCCCCCCTTTGAGAAGGGTTACCTGGCAGATGGATGCCCTGGTGGTATGATGGATGGGTTGGAGCACATTGCATATGTGTTAATACGGTGTCTTTACACAAACATTAGTACTTGAGAGCATCACAGAGTACTCGAGCAGCCTGAAAATATTAAGTTCAATTAAAAATATAATCTCCTATGACTGATAACATTCTCAGCATATGTTTCATGGCATTTAAAGATAAATGAAACCCATTTAGCCAGGACATTTCAATTTCAAGGAAAAATGTCCTGTCAATCACTAGGAATACTCTGAAAAAAGCCTGAAGAAAATTTAAACTGGAGCCTTGTCATAATAGTCTTGCATACACCAGTGTTGTCTGATGTCTGGGCAACCAATGCAACTAAGAAAGTGAGATGCTTGCCTTTTACTATGCACTTTGCAGTGCTTTTGCCGCATTCAAAAGCTGCAGACATGGCTAGAACAAATTCATTATTTCAGTTTCAGGATCTAAAAGCTGTTTGCTGGATGCAGCTCAAGGGTCTCTATCTCTTTATTCTCTATAGAGTAGGAAAAGACATACACACACTTCAGTAAGTTATGCTTTGAACAAGAAGAGAGGACCAGAAGCAAATTGGAGGGTGGAATAAAGATAATGCAAAATATTTAGTATTACTGTACTCACAGAAGTAGTACCAATCTCTTAGGTTTTGTTACTTGAATATGGACTGCATATTTGACACAGTATATATAAGACATTTTATATGTCCAGTGGATATAGTTCCATTTCCATTGTTTGACTAATGCAAACAGGTTACATGTTTTGCCCACTGTAAAAATAAAACATGGTCCATTATGAGAGAAGAAAAGGTGCTATGACCATTCCACATGATTTCCCCATGTTTTGGTGTCCACGAGATAAGTAACCTTCTTTTATAATTGGTGGCAGAATTCTTCAGAGAAGCAGCTGTTCATTTAAAGTACATTAAAATGCATTTCTTTACATTTTCTAGTAAGCAGAGTGAATCTATTAAAACATTAAAAAAAAATCTGTTCGAAACTTGGAATCTAGCCCTTTCCCATCCTTATTTAGATAAAATCCCACCCCAAAACCCCCCAAACAAAAATAATTTTTACTGAATGCATGCCTAAACAGATAAGCCTCACAGTAAGATTTCCAACAAATACTCCTGAGACTTAGATATCAAATTCCCATCAACTGAAAAAAATCCCCCTTTCTTTCCAACAGCGTTGAGATAAGATCATGTGCAGACATCACATCACACTCTGCTAATGTCTGTGTGTTTAGCTCTGAAGTACTCATATTGTTCCTGTAATTACTCATCCTTGGGTTCCCAGGCATGTTAGCCGAGTCCAAGAGTTACACTCTCTTGGCAGCTGCCTTTTCTCCTTCAATTTTTCTCTGCACTGGCAAACCTTTGAGTCTGAACTCAAGAACATCAGTAGGGCACTGCCCTAGTAAGTAGGGAGGCTGCCCATACTGTCAGGACAAAATCTCTTCAAGCTCTACATCTCAATTTTTATCTCTATGCAGGCAGCTGCTGCCTGTCAAGGAGAAGCAGCTTCTTGTGCTCATAGACAATAAGACAGCTGTCTTTTTCCTTCCAGAGGGGAAACCCATACTGGGGAAAACAATAAAAAAACACAAAAAAACCCGGTAAGCTCTCTGTAACCCGCTCACAGAAACAACAATCACTTACATGCCTCTAGGCATATGACCCCATAATGAACATAGAAATCACATGCACAGGTAAACCTTGATCAGCTCTCAGATGCCAGGGTGAGATAATTTGCATTATCACCCTAAACCTTGTTTTCAGTGATTAATTATAGATTCACAGAATGGTTTGGGTTGGAAAGGGCCTAAAAGATCATCTATAGTCCAACCCCTCTGCCATGGGCAGGGACACTTTCCATTGGACCAGGTGACTCAAAGTCTTGTCCAGCCTGGCTTTGCACACTTTCAGGAATGGGATATCCACAGCTTCTCTGAACAACCTATTCCAGCGCCTTATCACCCTCACAGTGAAGAATTTCTTCCTAATATCAATTCTGAACCTACTCTCAGTTTGAAGCCATTCCCCTTTATGCCATCACTACATGCTCTTGTGAAAAGTCCCTCTTCATCTCTCTTGTAACCTAAACCCTTTAACTCATAAAAGTAATAGCAGAGAAGAATTTTTAATAAGCATCCAATAAGCCAAATATGTCACTTTTAGGCAAGAAGTATTGTTTTAAAACAATGTTTTGCTCACAGGAATAATTTTTATAACAGCTATAAAATACTGTTTTCATTTTCCATTGCTTGCTGCTACTCTTTCAGGCAGCCTGCAAGGCTCAGTTTTTCATATCCCATTTTACTCCTGTTCCTCCTATGAACAGAAAAGATCCTTTAGAAAGTGATGTGTAAGGTAAAATTTATGGTGGACATTAAGAACAGTTTTAAACAGTGAAGTCTGGTCTGTAGCCCATTAAAAATCTAATAGACTGTATGATATCCTTGCAAGAAGTCTCTCCACAGTTACTGCATAAGAAAGAAGGGAAAAACAGAGAGGAGCAATGCCCTTGGTGACCTTGCCCTGTAACAATAGTTGCGGCTTGACAGTGACTGCAGAGCTGATACTTGGTTGCCTTGGTCTTTGCATTAAATCTAGCTCATGTTGTTCTTATGAAGTAAGTTGTGCTTTTCACAGAAAAAGAACCTATCTGTAAAGCACAAGTGCTCTGACAGTGAGTCTTGTTTGCCTTGTAGGGTAGTTGCTGGTTATCTCAGTTATTCAATAGCAGATGGAGCTATCTCTCAAAGACCTGAATGCTTCTTCGGCACTAATTAATACTCTCAACTGGTATTGTTACCTTCAGGGGTTTAACTTGGCTACCTAAGTTCATCTGCTCTTGCTTTAGACATTGCCTCCAGGAGAGCTGAGTTCAGAGCACTCCAGTTTCTTGATTTTTAGAAAAATATGACTCCCTCTTTCCTTCTCCCTTAAGTATAAAGGGAAATATTATTCTGATAGCTGAGAAAGTGTATGTCAGACAGGGCAGAAACCTGCATCAAGACCTCTTTGTAGCTGACAAATAAAATTTAGTCCACATAATACTGATATAGAGTGTGAAGAGCAGAGAAAAGTCCTTGGCAAGTCACTTGCCAAAAATGCAGCAGTTTCTAATGTCCTTGAAATTGCAATGATATCAAATAGAAAGGAAGATAATCCAAATAGTGCAAGATAAATGAAGGGTAAAAAAAATTTTAGACCATTAGAAAGAGAAGCAAGTTCCTTCAAGCCTACAACCTGAATGTTGCAGCCTTTTACCTCAACTTCTCGTCTTTCAACTAATTCCATTCCTTGCTGTTAGATTGTGGGTGTTCCTGATGAAGGACACTCTTTGTCAATTGGCCTGATTTGCAAATAAATCACACTTATAAATATGAGAATCATGTTTTAAAATACTTGAAAAAACAGAATTATTAACCAAATCTGCTGCTTAGCAAATGTCAATGTTCCCTAATGAATTCAACAAGTGCTGATTCAAGGATGACTATCAGAAGCTCTGCTAGAAAAGCAGGGAATACCAAAATATAAATTTATGCCTGTCCACAAAATTAATTGGTTATTATTGAGTATTAGGATCCACAGAACATCAGACCTATCCCATAGTGTACCTATTCAAATAATACAAAAGAAGAAATGTCTGTACAGAAATTGTTGAATTTACTCAAGGAGGAAAAAAAAGGGAAAACAGAAGAGAGTTTTCTAATTCAAATTCACAAAGGTGGAGCTTCTATACACCGTGTCCCAGAATCACAGAATTATTTAGACTGGAAAAGACCTCTGAGATCGAGTTCGACCTTTGACTGACCACCACCTTGTCAACTAGACCATGGCACTAAGTGCCACATCCGGTTGTTTTTCGAACACCTCCAAGGATGGTGACTCCACTACTTTTTTGGACAGTGCATTCCAGTGTTTAACAGTCACTCAGTGAAGAAATTCCTGCTAATGTCCAGCCTGAGGTAAATTACCTTGAGGTAATTTCCTTTTGTCCTGTCACTGTTTGCCTGGGAGAGACCAACTCCAACTTCACTACAACCTCCTTTCAGGATGTTGTAGAAGCAGTAAAGTCTCCTCTGAGCCTCCTTTTCTCCAGGTGAAACAACCCCAGCTCCCTCAGCTGCTCCTCATAGGACTTATCCTCTGCACCTTTCACCAGCTCCGTTGCCCTTCTCTGGACACACTCTGCCACCTCAATGCCCTTCTTGTGGTGAACAGCCCAGAACTGAATACAATGATTTGAGGTGTGGCCTCACCCATGCTGAGGGCAAGGGGACAATCACTTCTCTGGCCACACTATTTCTGATACAGACCCCGATGCCATTGGACTTTATGGTCACCTGTACATGTGCTGGCTCATGTTCAGCTGGACTGTGGGAGTGCATTTTTCAATTTTAAGTTTAATTCATAAGTTAATGTTCTTTTGTAAAATGGTTTGTTCTCTGTACCCTTTTGTTACCCGCTTTAGGTTTATCCCTGTTTTTTCCCCAGTGACAGTTCTGTGATTGGTTCTGTATTCTCCCTGAGTTTTCCCTGCCAGAGACAGTTATCTGTCCATCATTTCATAGACAGCCACCTGCTGCTGTCTATCATTTTGGGGTTGCTCCCCACTTCTGGAAGATTCTGAGAGAGGCATCAAGTGACTGGACAGAATCCTGATTGTCACCTTCTAATGTTCATTGTATGGTTGTTTTATATGTTTGCTTATGATATGAGCCACCCCCCTGTTAAACCTTATTGGTTCCCCCTCGGTGTTACACCCCCAGTTATAGGGTCTGACCCGAGAGTCAGTCAAGGTCTTCGGACACGCTGACACTCAAGGTGAGGGCTCCACACTGGGGTTCCAATAAACTCGTTGTGACCCAGCCATTTTGGTGTCCCCCCTTTTCTTCCTCCAGCCATCACCACGCGGGTGCAGCTGAGCGAAAAAGATCCCACTGGAGTGTTACCTGTGCCAAGCTAGCTGGCTTGAGAAACAGGCACGGTAACAATCAACAGCACCCCAGATCCCTTTTTGACAGGCAGCATTCCATCCACTCTGCCCCCAGCCTGTAGCACTGCATGTGGTTGTTGTGGCTGAAGTGCAGGACAGGGCTAATACTCACTAACAACCCAGATGCACATATCAGGAAATGGGTTCAACCTCCAAAACTCTCCACTACCCTGAAGCTAATCTTTACAATGTTTATGTATTAAATGCATACATAGGTTATTCACACAATAGAAGTAGATTAATTTTCAGCTTGCTGTCATAGGATATTATATAGGAGATAGACATCTGTCCTATATGGCTGGGATTCTCAGTTCTAGTGACATGTAATGCATAGATCTTAATGCTGTTCAAGTTTTACTGCTGTGTGTATGAGATGAGATGGATGCTTCCAGTTGCATGTCTTTCTGGTAAACTGTGACATTTCAGAAAAAAAGCCAAAGAGTGTTTGAAAATTGATGATATTTGAGCAGAAATATCACTCAAGTCCTGCTCAGAATCAAAACAGACTTAATTTCAATGCACAAAGCTTCAGCTTGTTTGGACATTTGCAAGAGCATAGCACACAATACTTTGGTCCTCCATGTAATGTTAGAGATTAAGTATTTCTATTTTACTCATATTCGTGTATTGAAGGTCTTCATGTTCTACATTAATTAGGAACTTAATCCTTTCCAAATTTGGAGGAAAAACTTTGCAGAGGGAGATATTCCACTCTACAATTAACCAGATTATTGCTTAAGGAAGCAAAGTAAGATAGGAAACCTTGACTGTAACCTCAAATCTACTCAAATCAAGTCTACTTGTTCACTCCCAAATAACTAGATTTGGGATTTTTTTACATTCTGCCTGGCATTGGTTTTGTCAGCCTTTCATGGCAAGTTTAGTTTATATGGTTTATTCTACAGTCAAGATACTATTTCATTTTCATGTACCAAAACCAGTACAAAATTTCTTTCCTAGTTGTCATTTTCCAGCAGCAGCTAATTTCCTAACAGTTCAAGAGTAGATGTTGTGGATAATATCACTCTTCACTGCAATGCTCTTAACAGATTCCACAGGTAATGTAATTTATATAACAGATAAAATCAGCATGGTGCATCTTGTATTAGTTATTTTCCACTAAACATCGTGTGAACAAAACCATTTGAACTCTAACAGGGTATAATTTAATAATATCTTTATATCATCCAGATTTTCCTGAAACTTGGCAGTATTTCCATTGTTCTCTTAGCATTCTTGAAGCACATTATTATGCCTATTGATATTTTCATGTCACTTACTGAAAGAGTTTTCTTTGAGGAATGTCCCCCAAATGGTAGAGGTACTTATATGCTATATTATTTTTGTGAACTTTGTATATCATTACTGTCAAGCAAGGAGTTTATGGATGCCTTAGGAAGTTTCTCCTCATTCATATCCCTTTTGTTGATACCTCAGGCTTCAAATACATCTTTTAGTTGCTGAACTAGGCCAGTATTTGTTTGCATGTGTGGTTGTATGGCCACTTTGTTCTCTTTTCAAAACAAAGACCCTGTTTCCATCAGCTGTAGTTTTCTTTAGCTGGAGCTCTGTGATTAAGGATATTCGTGGGCTAGATGTCAAACTCTCTTTACCCACATTTGATATGAAAAAGATGGGGTTATACATTCAAAGTATCACCCTACTCAATGAATAACCACAGTGTCCTCAAGAACCTCACTGAGCAGGCTTCTATTTAGAGCAAATGCAATTTATGTCTTGAATTAATAGAAAATAAGACCTAGCCAAAAACCTGCAAACCCAAATTTCTTAAGTATCTTCAGAGTCAGAATAAAAATTTGGTATGGACTGCTGTCAATGTAAAATGTTTCAATTCTAATACATATATGATAGTAAGCTAAGGTATCTAACATTCTGGCATAGGATGTAATGAAGCTCTTGATCAGCCACAATGTAGAATGTCACATTCCAGTGCATCCAGGTTCATCTTTTGAATAGTCAGGTACATCACTGTCTCTGTTACATTTGCTCACTGCACTCTGTAGGAGCTTTGGTACTTCTTTTAGTTCCATACCAAAGAATAAAGCTGAAGGAATATACTGCACAGAAGAAGTTACACTGCATGTTTACTGATTACAATATGAACACATGCTCTTTCTCATAAGTAGAGAACAACTCACAAGCAAGAGGCAAGAAAGAATTGTTGTTCCCATTCTTGTAGCAAATCAATTCAACAATAATGAAAGCTTATTTTTTTTATCAATGTTGTTGTTGAAAGAGTCACATTAATTCATTTGCCATTACTGTTGGTACAGGACACTGGCATGAGGCATTCACACAGGTAACCTCAGATGTTATGTTGTATTAAACTTTGCAAAAGCCGGTATGTATGACATGATTTCTCTTCAGTTTCACTGAACAACAATAAACTCGATTTCCAGAAGCCAGGTTCTTTACATTGATTTTGTGCTTTTCAGCCTCTCTATGATAACAAAACAAGGAAAGTTAAAGTATGCATAGCAGGACATAGCAGGAAGTCTTGCATGGCAAGATTTCAGTTTCCAATATAGGAAGTCAATTTGCAAGTCAAAGCCATTCAGAACAGGCTGCAGTAGGTTGAGACTTCAAAGAGAAAAGATCTGATACCACCATGTGTGAAAGTGAGATAAATTCATCATCAATTTAGGATTCAATGTGAATTCACTGCAGGACATTATAGAATCTGAGAAATCAAATGTCAGAAATTCAGCAACTATAAGTCAATGCAGTGTTTTCACACAGTTCAAAGCTCAAGATCTACTGAAATTAGCCTGAAATTAATCAAAGGGTAAAGCTAAAAGGCCTTCTTTCCTCATGAGAATAAACTCCTGCTGTTTGATTCACCTGAAATAGCTCCCAGTTTTGAGACTGCTGAACCAACTATGTGTGGTACATAAAGTACACTGATAAAAAGGATGCAACTTAGTCAAAAAGGCAATATACATTGTTTGAGACCACATAAGGAGCAAAACCAAACAGCAGCACTTGCAAAGCAGTCTCTGAAGTTATCCCTCCCCCTCCAGCTTAGCATACTTAACAGTGTCTTTAGACAATCTGGTATGATAAAAATGACATTTGATGAGAACTATTTTTTACAGGATAAGTGGAGAGACTGAGTGGAAAAAACATTAGTTTATATTTTAAAAGGAAATGATTGAAGTGTTTTTGTGAAACAGAAAAACCAGGCTTATAAGAAACTCCAAATTATACTAATCCAAGGTCAGCTCTGCAACAGAGTGAGATTCAGTTTAGACATATATTGTCATAATTTTCTCTATTTCCCCACTCTAGTTTTCACTGTTAAATAATTTCTTTGTGGTTCTGCAACATGTTTTGATTTACCCAGGTTTTACTCCCAGGGATGGTTTCATGTCAATTCATGACATCATGTAATCAGGTATACGAAACACATAGCAGATGTGCAAACATTTTGCAATCATCTAAGAAAATCATGAAGATGAGGCTTTGCTTTACTGTTGCTGATATAGAAATCACTGCTTCACATCCAGGCTTAGTGTCAGGCCAGAAGTGTGGGACCAAGTAGACAGGGCTGTTCATTATCAGCTGTCCACGTTTGTGCACAAGTATTTTCTTTGACCTTGCAGTAAGTAAATTATTACCTGGATGCAGATCCTCCTCTGCTGCTTCAATCCAACAATGAAATTGATCATGAAATAGTATTAATTGAGGACAACACATGGGGTTTTATTTCTTTTGGTAGGGGAGAAGGAACATGCAGGTGAATATCCAGTGGACAGATGGAAAAGAGAAACTTCCCTGCTGCCCTTAGTAGCTGCTACATCATATTGTCACATGTAACAAGATCACTTACCTCATATAAGACATTCATTTTTGCACCTATAGAAGGAAAAGAGCTTGCTGCTGTTAAAAGCTGAAACATCTTTCTTTTCTTTTAATTCACTTTGAGGCAGTCCCCAAGCGGCATGTTGGGAAAAGAAGGGGAAAATTAAGGCAGCACATAGCCATGTACGTACCTCACAGGCTGCCAGCCAACTCACAAAAACCCTTTTGTCTGCATGGGCTGTCTGAAGATGACAAATGCTCGTGTTCCAAAAGATTGCTACAGCAATGCCACTTATTGGCCAGGGTCAGGTTCTGGCTCTTAACAACAAATCAGATTAAGGTTGTGTTGGCACTGCATTCCTGTGCCAGGTCCTTAACTGCACAACAAATTTACCAGGGTTAGCAAAGTATCATGGGCCTCCCCCAGCTGAAGATGTGGGGTTTTATCATGTGGAACGTGTGCATAATATTAGATTGTGAGCAAGATGCCACAGCCATTACTGTCTGGTGCATTGTATGCCTAAGGGCATGCAGATGACTCACTGAAATTCTGTTCAAACAAAAAAACATCTGCTTCAATATGTTTCCTGCCAGTCATTTTGCATGGCTGGAAAAAATGGGCTAGATATTCTCTTCTACTCCACCAAATGAGTGGAAAACTGCTGTAAGCCAGAATCTGGGATTCCCCTATGAGTGATGTGAGCTGCCACTTGGCTCTGGGCAGTAAAACGTCCCTCTCTCTCTCTCACAATCCTGAGTAAGCATGGCAGGGAGCATCTCTGTGCTACGCTGACAGCCTCAGTGGTTCATTACCCCAGTGCTCCAGCAATGCTGACTTCCCAGGGGCTATAAACTACTGCAAAGCTTTTGCTATTGCCCCTTTCTGCCTCCCAGAAGCTCAGAACTCATCTTATGCCATCATACCTATCATTGTGACATCAGCAATTATTCCAATGGCACAAAAGTAAGGAGATAATTTTGTATTAAAACCAAAAGATTTTCTTCAATAAGGAGACAGTAAACTAGAGTAATAAACACTTTCAAACTCCCCAAAAAGCAGTTTGCCAAAGCTTTTGATAAGATTTGGTTCTGAAGATGCAGTTCTCATGATACAACCTGACTTCAAAGGAAATTTTAGCAAATAAGATACATAGATCTGGACAAATGTGATGAATAACAAAGCAAAGTCACTGGCTTGCCTGCAGCAGTTCTACCATAAAACTGCATGTCATCATAACCTTTTTCCCCTTCTGCTGAAGGGTCAGACCTAATTGCATTGCTTTGAGAAGACAGCATTTCAGCTACAAATGAACGCTCACAACTATTTCATGTTAAAAATAAACTTTTAAGGGAAGCAGCAGATGCTGCCATGGAACATTCCTCAGAGCTTTCATGTGATGGTCTCATCTGTTCAGCTGGAAGAGTGACTCTTTCAAACCAGCTATTGGTTTTTAAGTGGTGACAAAAAAGAGAGCAAAAGAAAAAAATACTGTAGAAGTCTCTGGGAAAAAAAGTTAACTCGCAGTTCTGTATTGGAATAATAGCACTCAGATAAAGTTCTGGATGGAAACTTGGGTCACAAACAGAAACAGTTTAAAACTGCCAGAAATGCAAGCAATTATTTCCTGGTAAACCGGCAAGACGGGAACTACTATTCACCCGCACAGAAATCCAGTTTTAGAGGCAAAGATCCATCACATCTCATGGCAAATTAATTCTTCCTAGAAACTTGAAAATGTTACAACTTTTGCTGTAAAGTTATCCTAATAGAAGCTGTAAGTAGACGTTGATATCTAGTGATAGGGATATAATTCCCTAGGGAATTATAAATCCAGTTTTATCTGTTTTCTTTAGTTGTTCTATTCCTTCCTACTCATTTATAGACAAACACATGTCAATGGGGCCTCTGTTGCTAGCTTTTAATCTTCAACTCACTGGCTTGTTACCTTAGTAAGCACAGGTAGTCTTCAGAATGTTAGCAGGAATATAACATTCCTCACTGGTAAATCTTTAAATATGCTTTATAAGTCACCTCAATTAACCCTTTCCCCAAGTTTTAGAACATCCTTATAGAATAATACAGGTATTGAGAATTATGCCCATTTTACAGAAGTGGAGAGTGACCCAGCAAAAATAGGTTAATCACCCCAGGCCACAAGAAATACCAGCAAAAATGGGACAAGGCAGTTTGAATTCTTAGCTGTTTCTCTTAGGACAGGCAATTAGCACATTTCCCAAACAGAAGTGACAGAAGAATGGGAAAAAATTTGCAATTTAAGGAGTGGTACTGGGAGTAAATATCTTGTTTCCTGAAATTGAAATAGAACTGTGGAAGGAGTGTATGGACTTCAGCAAACATGCTGCTGTTCTGCCTTTTCATAATCAATCTTGGGGCTCCAGTTATGCCTCTTATATATATTGGCCAGAGATAGTTTGCACTGAGCCAATTCTGATTGTGTACAACATTCAGACTTAACTACCTCTGAAAATTGTACCTCTGGTTAGGATTTTCTGAGCCAGCAGCTTTCAAAGAAGGTAAATGATCTTAAATTAGGGTTTAACTGAGTCTGGCATCTAAACCCTTGGGAGCTTTGTAAGCTTTTCCAGTATTGATCCTGGAAACATCTGATTGAGTGTTCTGTGGTCTTCCCCAGCATCAGCATCTGAAAAGAATAACTTACTTTTTTTGTACTGCTTTGTTATAATTACCAATGCTGCCAACAGAGGAGAACTCAGGTCCTCAGGCCAGTAGGAAAAAACAATTCAGAAAGGTTTTTTTGGGTGCAGTGGTTTTAGTTTGGGATTTTGTTTCAGGTTTTGGGGTTTTGTGTGTGTGTGGGGAGTGTGTCCCCTCCTGTATGCCCATATTAAATTTTTTTTTGTTTTTCTTCAAGCATGAAGAAAATAACACTTACTGAAAGTGATGATTTTAAAAAAGATCAGTATTGTATGAACTTCTGTTAGTTACTCTGCAAGCAAGCAGAGAAAACTACTAAAAGCAGTGTCTTCTGCCTCCACCAAACAAAAAAGTTGCATGCCCTCAAACAGTTTACTGTTGCTATTTTACCCGTTAAAATAAAAGCTCTTCACCTCAGCTGCAAAGAAGAAATGCTGAAGAGAAACTAATACAACTCTGGGTCTTAAGAAACTTTTTGGGTGTGTTTGTAACCAGTCACGAGTGCCAAGAAAAAACATTCCTGTCTCTTTAATGTACTCTTACATAATTTGGCACAAGGCATAAGTAAATCAGCTGGTAAGCAGTGCCTGAGCAAGACACTGAAAGAGTTGCTTCAGTCTTTATTATTATCTTCCAGCCTTCTCTTTATAATTTAAAATCTAGCCACAAGAAGAGATAATTTTTAATGGCATTATATAGTTTGGGTAGGGTAGAGAAGGAGTTTATTTCATCAAAAGACTGTCATGTCTGGAAGTTGAAGCAGCTTTTCATACTGAGTTTTTATAGCCATTATTCTGTTATTCATTGGCAGAATTTATTAAAGTAGTGTTCTGTTAACCCAATCACATACTTTGAGCAAAATCTCATATAGTAGTTGCTCAAACTTCTGCTCCAAATTTCTCTTCAGAGTTGGATTTGTTATAAAAGTTAAAGTCAAAATAAATATACAGGTCAACTGCATGTTTCTGAGATCTTTGCCTCAAGGTGACTGATGAATCAGGAATTAAGAAACAATAGTCATGCTTTCCAACACAACTTTGTAGTATTTCATCAATAGTTCTTTTCCCTTATTTTACCAGCTTATTTATTCTTTTTGACATCAGTAATTACTAAGAAATTTTGGCCAATAACATTTGCACTCCCATGCACATTATGATTTCCTGTTGTCATAAGAGGAAACAATTTGATCTTTTCCAGTTCTGTCACAATTTTCACCCTAAACCCTTCTATCGTCTTGCTAGAATAAGATCACCTCATTGATAATGGGTCCTGCCTAGAAGGTGGCTGTTTATTGAAAAATTTGTCAGACTATGTGCACAGAGCCTATCCACTGGATTACTGCAGCATTTCTTTTCAACAGGTGCTTTCAAACACTGGCAGGAGCTCTGTGTACTGGAAGGCTGTTTCATCTCAAGGTAGGGGTGAATTCACATGATATGCTAGGATCAGGTCCAGTCAGAAGGTTTTTTTAGTTTTGGAATGTTTTTGTTTGTTTTTGTTTTTGTTTTTTTTGTTTGTTTGTTTTTACTCTATTGAAGTAGTAAGAAGTCTTTGAAAAGTTTGCAGGGAAATATATGCACATATTCCTATTTTCCCAGTATAACAGCTCTTTCGACAGATGTTTTCATTTCTTCTAAATACATCAGTATAGATTACAAAGAGATAGTGTAATTTGGACTACAAATAACCATTATGTTTGTAATCTATTAAGTGCCCTTAGAGTAAGAACATTTCCTCCTTTGGCCAAGAAGTGGTCTCTACCTGAGAGGTGAGTTTTAAAGTGATTTGTTACTGTACTCTGTGTTCATCCAGAGTTAGAACACCTAACAGGAACTATATCAAGACTACTAAGGCATAGCTCTTTTATCACCAGATTTAAATACTAATCAACTAATAGGAAACAGCTAAGTTCAGATAAGAGTAGGCTGCTTTTGAGATGGAAATTCCACTTGGAAATATTTTTTTTTCCACTCAGCACCATTGTGCTAATACACAATACAAGTTTTCACTGAGTCAACATCAGGAACCTAGTTAGTGAACAAAGAGCTGGAATAATTTTAAAGCCTTCAATTCAATTTAAAAGGTATTCTCCCTGGTCATTTTTCCCCCCAAGGCATGCTGATTCAGCCCTAGTCAGGTAGATGCTAAAATATGGTGCTTAGTGAAGAGAACTGCTGCACCCTTTTGGGAACAAACTGGGAGCTACTGTAAAATTAAGGCTGGAGGTGGATCAGAATTTGTCACTGAGATCTCAGCCCTCAAGGCTCTGGACTTTTCTCAAAGGTGTTTTTATCATGATGTTCACAACAGCTTTTTTACTTTATTTATTCAATGGACAATGAATCACTGTCTAGGTTGAAGAGTAATTGACAATTCCAGGGGATTTCTTGTGGTAAGACAAGACATCTCTACATTTAACCTGCCCAACTGGTTTAAAGAAACTGTTTGGCTCTTGTAGATCCCACAAAGAGTCTTTGTTTTCCACTGATTTCCCCCAATCCTCCCCCACCCCATTTTACTTCTTACAGTTAGCAATTACTTCTTTCGCTGCATGTAAATCATTCAGGTACTAGGATTTGTAAATTGATACAATTTCACAAAGCTCAACATTTGTTACACCACCACCTCCCCTATCACATTGACCAAGGTGATAGAGATTCTGATAAAAAATTCCAGCCTCTTCTTTCCAAGAACAAAAAAAGCTATCACTGTTTTCCCCCCTCCCCACAATATATTCTAGAGATAAGGTTCAATTAATCTACACTTTTTTTCTTTTTCAAATGCAAAGAACTCAGAAAAATTGCTTCTTAATGGGAAGGCCAATAGTTTAAGCTTATTTTTAGAAGGCCTTATGACTAGATTAGGCAAAATCAAATCTAATCAAAAAAGCTAACTGAATTATTTTCATTAAGAGAAAGCTTAGTTAGATTCATTCTAGAGCCAGGATCTTCATCTACAGGTCTACAAGAAGAGGAAAAAATTATGAAAATCTGTGAGATACATGGAAATTCAAAAATTCTTTTGAGATCTGAGGCTATTTTCTGACAGCTTCAATTCAAAATAATTCAACCAAATGATGTGCAGATAGAAAATATAACTAGCTTCTGAAATCTTTGAAAAGAGTACATACTTTGAGCAAATGCAGTGATTTGGAATCTGAACACTAAAAAAATGTAAGCAGTCTAAAGCAGTGTTTAAAGCAGAATATTAGCTGAAACTTGGACCAATATAGAGGGTGAACCCACCTTTAATTATGTATTCATTTTTGTGCCAAGTCTGCTCCCATGCTGGGAGTGTGAATAGAATACACTGTTCATTTGAACTCATTTTACTAATTTTCCACTTGAAAATTAAAGCATAATTGAATATTTCTCCAATTAGACAATTTTGTCAGTAGTTTCAGTAGTTGCTACTGAAACTGTAAACAGTTCTGAAGTGTAGGTGGGCAGTCTGAAAAAAATACTCTTTGTAGGTGCATTGCTAGTGGAGAAGGAGTTTAATCTCATCCTAAAGAAACATGCACTGCCCTGTAGGTTTTGGAATGGACACTGAGCAGGGAATCATCCAAATCCCAGCTCCTTGTACAAGCTATGCAAAAGTGTTGCCCTCTCGTGGCTTTTGTTGCACTGATGTCTTGGAATGGTAATTACGACTACATCTAACTGCTACTAATGTCTGAGGACAGGTATTTAGCTTATGCAGAGGTAGCTTTTCTCACATGGGGAAGATGGCATTTATATTTCAAGATATCCACTTATTAAACTGCAGATTTCATAGCTATATGGATAATTTAAGAACAATATCTTCTTGTCAATTTCTTCTTTGTAGATTTTTTACATGTTAAGTAATTTTTAAAAATTTAAAATTTTTAAAACCATGTATAATAATTGTCCAGACATTATTTCATGAACCATACTTAAAATACCAAGTATTTTGAAAAATGTACACAAGCACAAGCTCATTATCCTTTTTTTTTAACTCTATAAATGCTGAATTTCTGAGCTCAAGTCTTGCTTTCTGTGAACTCTTTACTTTAAAACTTCTAAGTAATACTGCTAGCTTGAGTGCTTGTTGGGAGGAGAGACAAACAGAACTTGAGCACAAAGCCCACAAGTATTCAGAAGGGTATTTGTGGAAAGACTTGTTTGTCAGGCTGTGTGTCCTACAATCAAGAACTGTTCAAGTCACACCATAAGGCTTAAGGAAGATGTGCTTCTGCATCAACACAGTGAAGTTCAGGTGTCCGAAAGCAGCATCTCCTCTCTGTCTGGATACTCAGAACTGTGTCTCTGCCTTCAAGCATTAAACTGTGGAAATCGTGGGGCATCATCTTTGCTGGAAGAGAAGAAAGAAAAAGAACCCCAACACCCAAAAAGCCCACAGGAAAACACCCCCAGAAGCCCTGAACCAGAGAACTTTCCTTGGCCCTAGGAGGGAAGGTCAATTTGGGATAGGGAAAAGAGGTTCAGTGGCAAGGGCTGGAGGAGTCACCATTTCCCCTCATGTCTGCAGCACACTGGCATGTTCAGGCCACTGAACACCGGCAGCTGTGGAGAAACTTTCAAGCTGTTTCAAATAGGGTCTCAAAAATGTGAAATCTGCTAGGCTATGTAGCTTTTTGCTTTGATAGAATCATTAGGGTTGGAAAAGGCCTCCAAGGTCATTGAGTCCAACCTAAACATCACCACTCTCACTAGACTGTATCACAGCGTGCCACATGTATTTGCTTTTATGAACAGTTCCAGAGATGGCAACTGCATCATCTTCCAGGGCAACACATTCCAATGCCTGGCCACCCTCTCAGTGAAGAAATTCTTCCTGAAGATTTAATTGGAACATTACTAATTTGGCTGATAGCATAAGCCTTGGAGACTGCATTTTCAATCTAAGAGGCAAGCTTGTTACTGCTAGTGCCTCACCTGTGTACATTATTACATTTCTTCTGAAGATTTTGTGCCAAGAAAAAAACAAATTCAGGGCAAGCAAGTATACACAGGGAAGCATATGTCCCCATTTTCCATATTCCATATGTATGATACTGGTTTATACAAAAGCACTCAACAGACCAGAATTTAAAAAAGAAAAAAAACCCAAAACAACGAAACTTTAAAAAAAATAAAATTGATATTTGTGAGATAAAAATTCTTGTTATATTGTACCACCTCTTATCTCCCTTTAGAAATAGTGACTGGTATCCATAGGAACGTACTGTGATTTTCACATGTCCTGTGAAGACAAGGTGTGACAATCCCTCTCAGGTACAAAAGCAACAAGAAAGATGGGTTATTTGGTGGTATCTTGCATAAATGAGCCTATGTTAGTCCAATTAATTCACCATCTGCATTACTCTGAGCTATAAGTAAGCAAGATATTTTGTTTAATTTGTGTGGTATTTTGATCTCATCATGTCTAACAATTTCATGCATGTCTCAGTTTGGCTTTTATTTAGATTTGGGTCACTTCTTCCCTACTACTGTTAAAAAAACCCCAACTCTCCATGTTATTCCAAATCCTGTCCATGCACTACATGCATAGATGTTTCAAGAACAACTAGTGATTTGTTGATTTTTCATATTCCCTTAAATGGTTGGATGCAGACAGCTTAACATTCCTCATAGTACATTTTTCCTAAGACTGTCTCAACCAGGGATCAAAACCAAGGTTCTTCAAATGGAAAATTACCCTTTAAAATTTTGACAACTTTTTCCATTTTATTTGTTAACTTCTTAGAAGTCACTTTCATAAAAGTTACCCATACTAGTACAACCTCAAAGTCAGGTTTTGTTGTTTTTCTTTTAAATGTGTAAATTTATCAAAATGAGATATTACCTTGTTATTTCAGTGGGTACTTACCTTGACCTTGTTCTAAATAGCAAGAGATGTTAAAATGACAGTATGTATTTATGATTCAATAGTTGGTTTTTTAAGCATTGTCAGAACAGAAATTGGTTAAATAATGAGGAAAAAAAAAATGGACACCAGAGCCAGAGTAAAAGATGAAAGTCCCTTTAAGCAGCAAACTGGGAGTTTGCCCAGACCATTAACTCTTGGTGTTCTTGCTTCAAGACTCCAGAGCTCTCAATGTGATAGCTCATGCAGTCACATGGTGGTCTTTCCTAAATGTCAATGGTGATATTATCTAATTTGTTGAAAAGAACTGACCATTCACATTTTCAGTGTTGGCCCTGGCGGATGAGAACCAGTCTGCCAACACTGCTGTTCAGCACTGCTGGCAGGCTGCAGGAGCAGGCAGTGACCCAAGGGAGACATCCCCTTTGCAGTGGGATGCTCTCAGCTCCTGACTGAAAAAGTGTGGAGTCCATCCTTATCACAGCTATGAAGTTCTATAACATATATCCAGGTAACTAGACCATAGTGATTCCCCAAAGCAGCATTTTTTGTTGTCATTTACTTGTTTTTAAAGAATATTTGTCTATTAAAGGTATATTTGCTGTCTTATTTGAATATACATTTTTCCACAGCTTGTTTCTGAATCTTTTTCCTATTTCCTTTTACACTTTGCAGTCATCATGAAGTGGTATATGAGCTCACATAATCTTTTGTCTTTTCTGCTTATACTGGGTGCCTGAAGACTGACAAGCCGGCATGCTTTGGCAAAGATATTGAAAACAAATCTCTGGTCTCTTCTGAGGATGGAAGATAACTGAATTCTTGCTTTCAAAGGAAATGAAGAATCTAGCACAAATGCTTTGAGACTGAAAGATTTATTTAAACATCTGTGGAGCAAGGGTGGCAGAGAACAGGCTCAAGGCTTTCGCATGTGTTTTATTCTGTGTATTTTTCCTGTACTTCTTGGCAAGAGAGCAACAAAGAAGAACCTGCCATTCTCTTCCTCCTTCTTCCCAGGGGACTCTCTGCCTGTATGTCAGAACACATCACCTGACCAGAGCCTGTCCTTCAAGCTGAGATTGATTAAACACTGTAAGTTTATCAAATGACAGACATCAGCAAGGGCATAAAGCAGTACTTGTCCTAGACACAATACCTTGCCCCAAGGCTTAACAAGATACAACAGCAACAAATTGCAGCACAGAGCAACTTATGACTTACAAGGAAACTCATGACTGCTAATAAAGTTTGTTGACAAACAACTGCTCAGTATATTATTTATGTATTGCCTAGCCAGCAGTCTTGTAAGCTTACAATGTTCTTCTGGGTTAAGGAGGAAAACTCTGCTTGATTTTCCATGGCGTATTTAATTCATTAGATTAAAAAAAAATCATAAATATTAAGAAACAGTAATTCAAAACTAGGTCCATTTGATAGCCTGGGAAGATATCTATGTAAAAGACCTGTTTCACAGAAAAGGAATAACAAAAAAAGAGAGGTACTTTCAGGATGTCTTTCATTCTGTGTCTTCTGTACACTTCTGTGTATAGAAATGGTGAAATAGCTTAATTCCTAATCTAGCACAGGTGTATAGGTAACTGAAACTGTGACACTATGCTCACAGCATAGGAGAACTATAAGAGACACTGATCTAGTCAGCCAAGATGAAACATCAGGCTGCTATCTGGCCTCAAGCTCCCTTGTTTACTGTGCCGTATACACAGCACAAGATTCTGATGGAAAGTGTACCCCAACAAAGCTAGCCTGAGAAGCATATTATCATAAGTCATTCTACCCCAAAACTCACACAAAGCCTATTTTGACTTTTCATAAGACTTACTGTAGTTTTTGTTTCTATTTTCCTGACTTTAATAATCATGTCTTGCTACCTGCAGAGGCTTTTTAAATTATCGTGCTTATCAAATATATTTCCTACCAAAAGACTTCAAAAGAAAGAAAATGAAAATATATCTTTTTAATAGGTTTGAACCAATGAGCTTAAGAGTTGGAAAGCAGCACAAACAGTGCCTTTTACTTTGTGTTGAGATCATCCCTACTATTATTTATACCAAATGAAAAATGACATGGACCTGCTTGAGCTAGTCCAGAGGAGGGCCACAAAAATTGTCAGAGGGCTGGAGCACCTCTGACCTACGTAGATAGGCTGAGAAAGTTGAGGCTGCTGAACCCAGAAAAAAGAAGGCTCCAGGGAGACCTTGTCAGAGCACCTTCTAGTACTTAAAGGGAGGACAAGAAAGCTGGAAAGGCATGTTGGGGTAGGACAAGGAGGAAAAGCTTTAAATGGAAAGAGGGCAGATTTAGATTAGATATTAGGAAGCAAATCTTTAATGTGAATACTGTGAGGGTGGTGAAGCACTGGAACAGGCTGTCCAGAGAAACTGTGGGTACCCAATCCCTGCAAATATTCAAGGTCAAATTGGCCTTTGAGCAACCTTTTCTAATGGGAGGTGTCCCTGCCCATGATATGGGGGGTGTTAGGAGATGATCTGTAGGGTTGCTTCCAACCCAAACCATTGTACAATTCTCTTCTAAATGCTAACTAAAAGTCCTTGTCTTATCACTGCCCTGAATGATTATATGTTATTTGCTCCAGAAAATGCACTGAATGCCTTCTGCTGTCAGAGTGCTTTGTACTCACTTGCTCTCATTAAGAGAAAGTGAGACTATGAACTTTGCTAGAGGTTCAGTTTTCAAAACCTCATAAGGTTCAAGCACGTAAGCATTTGGTTCAGGTACAGATGACAACAGCACCTGGACCTGCTGAATAATGAATTTCCAGACAGATTCAATTCAGCTAAACTTTTCACAATAAGACTTTTCGGAGTGAAATGACAGCTGAGGTCTATAAATATACAAACACGTTTTTTAAAATCTATGTGCAAACTCACTTTTCCTTAGAAAGGGGCCTACCCCATCAAGAAACACCATTTCACAGTTTCTTTCCAATGTGGGCAGCTGGTTCATGCAGCTCATAATATACAATTTCACAAGACAAAGGAAAATGTTCAAATATAAAACCATTACCTCTTCCAAACTGTCGTTTTAATTATAATTCTTCATTGAATTCCAGCCCTAGGCTTAATACAAAGGGACTGCATAACTAGCTAATGGAGTACTACTCTATTTGCTAACAGTACTCCTAATCTCACCATTTACTTTGGCTCTGAAAATCAGAATTTTCAGAAAATGCTGTATAAAATGTTCACAGCAGCTGTTGGTAGATGCAATTGGCAAGTATCCTATTTTTGTGATAGTAAAAGACCTTTCCCTAAATGCAATTTGAACACTCTAGAAGAGGTTTTATTTTTATTTCATCACAGAAAGCCATATGGACAGAAAATTAGAGTGCCTTAGTTACAGGGCTACCCCAAGGACCACTTCCAGAAATAATAGAATGGTTAGGGTTGGAAGGGGCCTTAAACATCATCTAGTCAAATTCACTAAAATGTTTTCAAAGGATGAGGCAAATTTATTATTTTGATCCAAGGCTGAGACTCTGCAAAAATACAAATAAAGATGCAGTTACTAATAAATGCTATGAAGCAAAATTTCATCTTCAAAGTTCACCTGAAATAAAGATTGGCCTTGAAGACATGCACAGTACAGGCAGCTTATCGAAATTCAAATACTAGCTGAGTTCTGAATTTAAATCTTAGATTTCTAGTTACTTGCAGATCATTTACCTAGACACACATACACAGTGTCTTCTAGAAAGGCTGAGTGTGACACTGAAGCCCAAAGATAGCAGAAATCAAATGATGGTGGCTAACTCCCATCATTATGTCTTCCTTTCATTGAATAGCAAAGCAGCAATTGCTAACACATTTGAGTGGCACAGGTGCCATTCCAGTCAGAAACAAACAAACAAACAAACAAACAAACAAACAAAAACAAAACCAAAAAAGACAGCTTGGTCTAAATAAGCAAAAAGAATGCATAAAGAACTTCAAAGACCCAGGACTTATGCTGTACTCAGGACACATTTGCCAAGAAGTGGAATAATATATAATAGATGCTAAAAAGAATCTTTCTTTCTCTCTTTCTCCTATGAATCATTTAGCTCCTGGCTTTTCTCATATATTCTCAAGTTGAGCTCATCCTGTATTGCAAGGGCTTCTGACATGCCTGGATCTAGTTGATCTCTTGGGTAAGATTAAGCCTGAGAAGAAACATAAGAAGAATTCAGCCTTTAACCTTTGGCTTCCAGAGTGCTTTGAAGAACAAAGACATCTTTTCACTGGACAACAAAGTGATCAGCATTACATCAGGCTTTGGATTTCTAGAGATGTATTTACAAGTTTCATTTTATAAAAGGATCTCATTTTCACAGCTTCCTTTCTTGCTGTTATGTGCCATCATAAATGAATGCACATGTAAACTGGAGGAAGGGGGGCAGCAGGGGGAGAGAGGGGGCGGTATCCTTGCCAGTGCTTCAGATACCAAAGCTGGAACAGCAGATTTTTGATTCTTCCCTTTCAGAGAAGTCCACAGAAGCAGGCAAAGCAAGCCCTTCCCCAGTACAAGGTCTCCCGCTGAGACATTTCCACACTTTCTCCTCTTCAGTTTGTGTTACCTTTTATCTAGGATCACTTTGAACCAAAACCTATCACACTAAAAAAGACAGAGACACAAGGGTAGAGCAGAGTCTAATTTAACCCAGTCCCTCCCTATGAGGCAATCTTACCATGAAGAAAGAAACCAAAGTATCTTAAAAGTTTAGAGATGCAGCAGACGTCAGAAGAGACAGAGGTCTTTCTGTTGAAAAGTAAATTGCTCTGAGAAGATTGTTTCCCTTGGTTATTTTTGGTCTAATGATGCAAAATTGCTGTATCATCAACCTTCAGTAACCAAACCAATAAAGCTGACGGCAGTGTATATTTTGACCTCCTCTTGTGAGGTGATAATTAAAACATTGATCCTGAGGTTTTCTGATTATGTGATTTGGTGATGCTCCAAACCGTCTCAGCTCTGTCATTCTTGTAAAGGTGCAGTTTAAAGAGAGAAACAAAACATACACCAACCCAAAACCACAAGAATGCAGCAGTTGCTATTAAAAAAAAATTACAAGAAGCACCTTTCACTGTACAAGTATATTCTTTAAAAGAAATTATATGGGTTTGCTCAAAATGAGCCTGCTCTTACACATAATAAATATCTGAAGTGGCGAGTTTGAATGACAGAAAAGTATTAACTGCTTTTTTATTTCCCCTAGAGATTGGCAAAACTTGTTATGTTTTAGCTTTATATTAAAAGAAATTAAAGCACTTATACAGTGAAACAAAAACCTTCATCTGCCTCACGCACATACGACTACTGCCTGCTTCTGGAGAGTGCAGCTGCAGAATGAACCACACGCAGAGCAGCTGACATTTCTCGAGGCACGGCTAATTTCAGTCTTTGTAGTTGTGATGAGCAACTCGACTCTTCCCATGCCAGCTGACAGACAGGTCTTGTGATGCTTACCTGTCCCAATTTTTAGAGCTGCACAAAAAAGAATGGATGATAAAAGGCAGCAGGCACAGTCAGGCCACCCTATTTTAAGATTATCACTGGTCACTTCCACTGGCAACAGAAAATGTGCTAGTTGCACTAATGACATTAAAAAGAGATTAAAAGCAATTAAGGAATTGCAGTGTGTTGTACCAAAAGAGGTCAGTAAGATAACATGCTGTCATAAGGCATCATGAAAATGCCAACTACTCAAAGCACACAAGAAATAAAGGTAGTTCTTGAAACATGTACCACTAATCTGAATTTCTGACAAAGACACCAATAAATACTTCCCAAATTTTGTTCTTTGTTCATGCACCAGGGTGGAAAAAAAATGGATAGGGATTGTTTAATTTTACTGTAAACTGGATATTTTAATGGTCCTAATAATGGAATCAAAGATTATCAAAATACATTGAAACTCATGGAAGAAAGTGCGTGCTTCAGCTTACAGTGCTCACAAGAACATTCGGTCAACTACTTTTTTTTCTCCTCAAGTGAGATAATTAATTTTTTTTCATGAAGATTTTTTTTGGTAAGGATTTGTAATTCTAGACATGGACGTGACACTCTTTCTTAGTAGGTTTCAATTCAAAGCCCAAAGGTACCTCTCTGGGGAAATGCAAAGATAGGTTTGACACTTAACCATGTCCAATGTAGTAGAATTTAAAACCATTCCTTCTGCATTTCCACAAGTGCCCTAATGATGAGAAAATTTAGCTATTTTTGGGTAAGAAAACTGAAACTGAAAAGCAGACTGACCTGACCTACACTGTAATATCTCATGTTTCTAATCATGGAATGCCACTGTTTCAGTTGCAATGCTTTAGCCACTGTCATTTGGGTTTGTTATGATGTTTACAGAGTAGTAGTGACAATTACAACATTATAGAGAGGATTGAGGAAAGTCACTTTCCTCAAATTTTATTTCCTTAGCAGAAAAGGACTTGATGGGAAATTGGTTCAAATCAAATATAGTTGAACGAGATCTGAGGCCTAGGATTTAAAAGCCTCTGTTTGAGAGGATCTTAAGTAGACAAAAATTGTTATGCTGAGGGTAAAATAAAATCAACCAACAACCCACCCAGCTAAAACTTCATTGACAGAATCACCAAGATCCTCAAGCGTTTGAGGAAAAAATTCAGTAATGAGGATCAGTAATTGTCAAAACCCACAACCTTACGCAAAGAGTTTCTGCCACAGTTTCAGCTGTACAAATCAGAGATTTGCCTCAATTGTTATTTCTCAACCTCAGTTTATTTCTCTGTTGCCAAATGTGAATATGAACACTAACTGTGGAAGTAGTCAGCATATATCACTCCATCCCAAATCCAGGCTCAGATGAAAATGTAATTAGCTATGTCAGCTGACGGGGGATGCAGGGCGGGGAAGGTTTTGTCCAGGTGTTCAGAGACTACACCATGAAATTATAATCTCCTCAGAATTCACACTGCAAGAGCAAATCAAGGGGACTCTGTTCTCTGAGGCGGTTCTTCAAAGGCAAACCTTAGTCAAACACCAAAAACCTATTTTCTTCCCTTCAAGCCACAAGGGTACAAGAAGATTTGGTATGTGGATCCTGTTAAAGCTCCTCTTGGCACTAAAACTGAATTCACTTCATCTGCAACCTCTCTGTAGTTTAGCTTACTTCTTTACATCAGATCAGATTTAAATTGGAACTTCTTGCAGGGCAACTTATAAAAGAAAACTACCATAAGAAAAGCCAGCTTGCTATCTTAGGGCAAACAGCAAATGTTAAATAGCACTGGAAACAAATACATGGTGCTATGACATCTGCTTCCATTCAAGGTCATCACCTGACTGCTTTGTGTACCACAGACCTCAAGGAAACAGGATACAACAACTGCTGTAAAGCAGGAACTCCCTATTGGGGTTGAATAAGAGAAAGTAAGCAAACATCTTCTGGCATTTAATTGCTCTTTATTGTGGAAAGGAAGAGGCCTGACATCTCATAGCTTGTGTGTGGGTACACAACAGACATGCAAAATGTTAGGCCCTCAGAAGTGGAAGAATCTGGGCCCTACCAGAAAGAAGCTCTGTTTATTTTGTATTAGAGCTAATTAACTTAAAAGCATTTGCCCAGAGGAACATCTTTAGCTCATCTCAAGTAGTCCTGTCAGGGGGACCAGGCAGAAGTAACTGGTAAGCAGAGACACGACCTGACAAACATCTTGACATGGTTGTGCTTCACCAGTGAAGTAATTGTGCATGGAGTTCACTGGATAAATGCCCATTTCATGTATATATGAAAAGGAACCATATCTCTTCTGACAATACTGGAAGTGGTCTTTTCCCAAACATGACTCTCCAGCCAAGCCGACTCTTTAGAAAAAAACATATTCAAAAAGAAAAAAGCTAGGGAAAAAGACAGTATTTTCTCTCTAACACCCCACAGTGATGGTGCACCCCAGAGTGGCCCAGTGTAAGGCAGGATACCAAGATCTGAGCTTTGGGAATCCCACTGCACCAGTCAGCACAGTCACCAAATCATTCAGCTAGTGATGCAGTACGGTACTTTGGGGAGAAAATACCAGCAAATCCACATATCCAAACTTATCTTTCTTGGATAACAACTGTGAGCTTGTCACTGCTATTTTTCTGATTTAGACGCTTCAACAAAGACTCTTAATACTGACATCAAAATAAATTTCCTTGAAAAGCCCTAAAGATTAGAAAGGAACAGATTCTCCATTCCATTTAGGGGAACTGGAGGGTAGAAAAGATTCATCTTCTCTAGTGAGCATTTGGCAGGCCTATCCCTTCAGTTCCTTGGTTAAGATAATGGGCAACACACGAAATAAAACCCTTGCCTGACTTCCTGATGGGTCCTGTGATAAGAACATACTCTTAATTCTCAAATGGTGGCAAAAGCTCTGTGATAGTGGGGTACCATTTCCAACTCAGATACCTCCCTAACTTCCAAGGAGTTTAACCTAAAAATGAAAAAAAGGCTGCAACTATGGAAACCTGAGTGCCAACACTTCTACCTTTGCAGTATGACATTTTTTTCTCAAAATAAAACTAATTGTAGACAAATGACAAATCTAACTAGAAGTCAAGTTCATCCCAGCTATAGGAAATTACATTAAAATTTTCTATAAGTGCCTCATCAGGAACTCCTGTGTTATCCATCCCAGCTCCTTTCACAGTTTGCTTGTGTGTCCTCCTAACATGGTGCTGCACAGGGCATGCTCATGCTGCTGCTGAAGTCTGCTTGAAAGAGCAAATGTTCACTTTAAATGGTGACAGAAAACGACTAAAACAATGCTGGTGTTTTGGTGTTTTTCTAGTTGGGTGCTTGTTTTGTTTCACAGCACTTTACATCACTTTATTCTGATACATCAGTTTTTGTTGTAAAGTGCCAGTAGGTGTTCATAGCAATTAAGTAACAATAGTTAGGTGTACAAATCATTGCAATTAGCATGAGCTGTTGCTTTGCCCATCCCCTGCACATTACCAACTGAGTCAGACATGTGGAAAAGATATTTACTGAGTTCTTTGGAGGAAAGGATGAACTTATGTAATTAAAAAAATATCAACACTTACGTTTCAATAACTTAAAGAAAAAAGTATTTAAAAAACAAAAAAAGTGCATGCCTTGAAGAAAAAACCAACCAAACAAAAACTCCAAGAGGTGCCACAGGAAAAGAAATTTTTAAGCAAAGATCAACAAGAAGAGCACTCATAAAAAGACACAGCATCTTCAGTAAAACACCAGTAAAACTCCAGGCAAGATCCCCTAGACATTTCCCAAATTGTTGTATTTTCTTATCAACGTTATCATACATATCTAAAAACTAATCAGAAAGTTCAGAGCCATGACAGCAGCAAGTTGTGTTGGATCAACCGCAAGCCGCAGTGCTACCTGTGGGTTCCTTTGGAGGGACAAATATTCCTAAAACTCTGGATGTGCATCGCCCTCTAGTGACAGTCACCTGCCGCCACACCTGGCTTGATCAAGGCTTGGTGCTGCCGTGGGAGCAAAGCCTTAGGGCCAGGAAAGCCTGCTAAAAACACAAACGTGAAGCACAAAGAGCCAGTCATTGCACATCAGTTCTCTTCAGCGAGAGACCAGAGACAACCGAGAGTTGCAAAAGAGTGGAAAAAATTCAGCTCATCCGTTTACCCGTCCAAAGTGTTTTGTATAATGTGTACTGAAAAACTAAATTGGAACTCAGTGCATTTATTCTGCTTAAGCTCTTGCAACTTTTCCTGGAAAATTAGGTTTAAGGAATCCTGGAAAATAAAGTTCTCATTAATCAGCCCATCTGGCTTCCTTGAAGTTCAAGATTTTTAGTTTCAACTTGGTTCAATTCATATTTTCACTGCATTAAATAAAATCACTTAGGAAAACATGAACATTATGCTTAAAATTTAAATTATAAAAGTTATATTTATTTGTTCCTCCAGAAAAGGTTTTCATATACATCAATAGGTCTTCATTTCCACATTTTTGACAAAGAAGCTTTCCCTACAGGGATACACTGACTCATGTATTATACATTCCCAGATTGATACTCTGAAAGTAAAAAACAAAACAAAAGGACCCCACAATTTAAAAAAAAAAAGTTGAATTCATTCCAATTTAGTATGGAAAAAATTAGGCATAAATGATCAACAGTAGACTGAAAAAATTTCAAAACCAGACTGGTCTTCTTTGGATGTGCTTGTAACACCCACACAGTTTGTCAGGTACCCTTACTAAATCTCATGTTACCTTGACAAGACACACCTTCAATTAATTGATAAAAGCAGGTTTCTTCCAGAAGTAATTTCTTTTAATCTCAAATACTTGAATGTAATGCAGTCTGAAGAGGTAAGTGAAAAGCTTCCCATAAGGTTAGTGCTTCTCTGACTGCATTTCTGGCTGCCTCTCCTGCAGATGTCCAGAGAGTTACAGCAGTTGCTAGTGCCTCTGCTCATTTGTGCTGTCCAATCATTATGCCCTTAATGTAGAGCCAAATAAGGCCCTGTAACATATACCAAGAAGGAAAAAGATTATTCTGATAAGTTAAATACCTATGGTACTCCCATAGGGCAAGATATCCCCCTAAAAGTGTGAGTTAAAAAAAGACAAAAAGGGTTTTCAAATGAGCTCTCCAGAACTGGATAGAGAATCTAAGTCTGCTGGCTTCCTCATGGGGCTGCACTGCTTTGAAGAGATCTTTGGTGAGATTTCACAATAGTCAGCAATATTAAGAGATGCACATCTACATGAGCACAGAGAATGTTTAAACATTTGGGATGTGGCAATCTGAATAAGTTTATCATTATAGAAATGCCATAAACAGCTCCATGGTTATACACTGTTACTCAAATCCCATGAACCTTTCCACTGCATTTTGAAGTTACCATTAGCTTCTGTGGCCAAAACATTTAGAAACAAAAATTATAATTTCTCTTCCTCAGATATGAGCTAGAATACTATCTACTTTTATATAAGTTTTGCTGAAAAAGAGATATTCATACATTACCATAAATCAACGAACTTGAGAACTTAGGAGCAGTTTAGCACTTGATTTGTAGTTTGGACTGCTCTTCTCTTGCCTTCCCCAGCAGCACATCATTTGTGTCAATGCCCCAGTAGGATTTCAAATCTTACCAGCTTTAGCATGCTGCTTTGACTTTCTGACCTTCAGTTTTTAAATGCAAAGTCACTGGCAAGATATCTCAACTACACTCACTCCAAAGCTTGTGGGGATTACCTTCAGTCAATGCTGTAGAGCTCTGCAGGAGTGATGAGAGTTTAATCTGTTTCTAATTAAAAGCTGATCTGCTTGACCCCATGCTCTAAAAATATCAAGCTGTTTATATAAACTGGTTTTGCTCTTTTTTTTTTTAATCCCCATGATTTCATAACACAGCCAATAAAAGAACACAAGGCATTGGAAATAGTTGTTTTTAAATGAGTACAGGAGGTACCAGAATAATCAACAAAAGAATTTTCAAGAACAATTAGAAGTGCTAGGAGTGAAAAGAATGAAGAGGTAAATAAGTAAGTGAACTCAGATAAACATGACCATTTTTTCACTACAGGGAGCAAAAGCAATTCAAAAAACCAGCAATATAGACACTATAAACAATCACTGCCTATGTGATGTACTTAATCTAAGAGATTTTAGGGTTGGATTAAGCAAAAGTGAAGAGATAAAAAGAAGTCTATATGCTACCCACAAGGGGAGACCATGCAAGTAAATTGCACTATTGTTAGATTTTATTATATAACATTTTCTAGCTAATATTAGGAAACAGGCACCTGAAATTCTGGCCTACAAAGCACTTGAGAACAAAGATTCAGCACTTTCTCTAAAATACCCTTCTCCCTTATTTTTTTTTCCAATTAGACTTTTTTCCCCTCTTTTCTATTCAGATGGAACAAACCAGTCTTCTAGATTATTTTATATATATTTTTAACAACCCCCCCCCACCTTCTTTTTAAAATAATATTGTTTTTACATAAAAGATTGACATTTTCTTACCTCTAAATGATGGTCTTTTAAATCACTGTGATATAGAACAAATAAAGAAGTTTCTCCAGAACATCCCATTTTAAAGACCTTTCTCAAATGCAACTCATCATTTTCCAGATAATTCGTGGAGCTTTCATTGTATGCTGTGGTATATCAACTCCAGAAACCCACATACTGAAATTAAAAGGTCTCACTCTCAGGTACTGTGCCCTATATGACTCTGTATTTTCCTTTTTAATCTACTTACAGTTGCATGGTCTTTTTCCAAACTCTGAGTTCAGTATCAGAAGCTCTGTGATAACAAAGTTCCTCTTGACCCACATTCAGCACAGCAGACAACAGACATGTTTGAGAGACTTGTCTGTTTTTCATCTGAAAGCTCCTTATTACTAAAGTCAACAGTGTTCCAGTCTGTAAGAATTTTTGTATCTTTTTGAAAGAAATTAGATGAAGTAAAGCCACTAATTAATTTAATATGTACTTGCACAATACACAGATAAAAACATTGATCAGTGCTGTTCTTGGGACACACAAGTAATATAAGGACATGACTTAAATGTAGCAATTCCAGTTAAGGCTTGAAGATGGAGCTTACATTAAATTAAAAAACATAACTTGCTTTGTCAGATGCAGTGGCACCATTTGCCTGGAGAAACTGGAAAAGATTTCATGGATAATTTCCTTTACCTACCTCTTTGTTTTTCTACCAGTGCAGATTCCTTCTACTGGAATTTATAGGTAATTGTGGGCACCCTGTCCAGTTTCTCTTCTCCATTGCAGAATTTTCTTTTCTTACACTTGGCCACATCTAGGTGCTTTCAGCTTCTGCTGCTGTGGTGCACTGTGTTTGAGGTTATGACTTATTATGACAAAGAAAACTTGAATTTAAATGCATGAGCTATTGACTCATTTGTTAAACAATTTACCAGCAAACAAACTTGCTTCACTGCTTCATAATTCATACTGACTGGTGTTTGCTGCTCAAAAAGAGCTTAGGATCTTGGTTATCCCAGCCAGAGCCAATTGTCCTAATTAATAATATTAACTTGAGGGGTGTGTTTAAACAAAGATTGATTGCTGCCTGCTCCAGCCATCTGAGAATGCCCACAGATTTGGAGCAATATCATTTTAACTGCCAAAAATTTCCTTCTTTATGTTGTAGATCTCCCTCAGTAAACTACATTCTACTGTACATTTTGCAAGAAACACAAAACCTTACTGTTTGAGAAGGGAACATGACCTTAAAAATACTTTCCCCATCACCAAATGCTAAGTTGTTAATATATTGTAAATAACAAGTCATATGTAAGGTACTTCTATTTATATGTTAAAGCTAGGGGTTTTTGTATATAGTAGAGATTGTTCAGGTAAGGGTTGCCATGTGCTTGCATACAGACACTAAAAATTCCTGAAGTCTTTTGCTGCCCAGAGGAATGTTGGGTTTGTAAGATTTACATTAGCACTGCAAAGTAGGTGAAGTTGTAGAGAAGTGATGGTGAATTGCCTGACAATAATGGGGTTTGTCTTTTCAGAACATGCATTTGTATTCTGTTTTGATGCATTTTCTTGCAAGCATACAATAAGGTAAGAATTGAATGTCAGAGCAGTTGTCTTACAGAAGTAAAGTCGGTGTGAATAATGAATGCTAACTTGAAAGCAGATGCTGCTAGTGATGTTCCTAATTATATACGTGTTATATTCTAAAATGGTCCAGCAATTCTCAAATATTCACATTTAAAGGAAGGAGAAATTATATTGCAGAAAATATGGAGAATATTTTATTGGACATGAATCATGAATGATCTGAAAGGGATCTTAAAGATCATCTCATTCCAACCCTGTGCCCCTGGACAGGGACACCTTCCACTAGACCAGGTTGCTCAGAGCTCCATCAAATCTGGCTTTGAGCACTTCCAAGGGTGGGGCATCCAAAACTCTGGGAAACTTGTTCCAGTGCCTCACGACCCTCACAGTGAATAATTTCTTCCATATAACTTATCTAAAGCTACTCTCAGTTTGAATCCATTTCCCTTTGTCCTGTCCCTACATGCTCTTGTAAGAAGTCCCTTTCTGGCTTTTCTGTAGGCTCCCTTCAGGTACTGGAAGGCTGCAATTAGGTCATATCTAAGCTTTCTCATGAAACCTCAGGTAAATGGTCTTAACTGTATATTTAGCTAGGTGAATCTTTTCAGTGACAGCATTTCATGTTGTAACCTGAGAAGACGTCAAATGTAACTGGTAAAGTGGAACCTAGTTTTAAGCAGGAGAAATTCTGGTGGTTATAGCTGGTTTTATACTTTGTCAATTCCATGGCTTGCTGTCTATTTACAGTCTTTTTCACAGCACTATTTCCAAGTCATTTCCATTAGAGAGCTGGGCAGATCAGGACCATATGTTTGCTGGGTTGTGTTTTGTTAAGATAAACATCTGCGTTTCCATCCTACATTTGTGCCCAGGTGTTATAGAAAAATGTGCACCAGTAATACTGACTTCATAGCTATTAGTGTCTGCTATGCTGATATTTCCCTGGTTTCATCCCTAGAGAAAATACATTCTTTCCATTTGAAAGCAAAGTTTTTTGATGGGGAAATAGAAAATCAAGTCACTTAGGAAACTCCTGAAATATCATGAACTATCTGATAGAAACAAGTTTGAGAGCGAAAAATGCTAAAAAAAATGTGTCTTTCCTAGAACAACTGCATACACATAAAGATGTTTTGAACTCCCACAAAAGAGACACAATTATCAACTTTTGTTTGGGGACATTTTTACCTACCTCTAGATAAGGACCTGGCTTTTGAGGTATGTACTCATGGAATGACCAGACCGTGAATAAACATTTGAGAGTTCCAGGTACTTGGCAGTTGCTGTGGATTGTGCTAGTATAGATACTGGGAAGGGCCTCAAGCTTTTGTGGTTAGATAACTGAACTCACACAAATGGTCATGTTAGATAAATGATATTCGGGCAGGGGGCATGTTAGCAATGAGAGATGGGATTAATCAAATGTCTCTGTGAAGTCTTTCTCCAAGATGTTTGTTCATGAAGATTTAGACAGAGGGCACTGATGCTTTGCTCACAAGGCCACAAGTTCTGTCTTACTACTCTGGTGGAAGAGCACTCCTGAGAATGGGGAAAAGCTTTTGCTTCCTCTAAGCCAAACTGATTTTCCCTAAAAGCAGTGTTTGCACAACAATCCCCACCTTTGTAGAATTAATACAGTTGAAAATGTAGTTACATTTGCAGAAATACCTACTTCCTTCTGCTCCATGCTCTGTTTGGTCATCACTTGTAGTTTTCCCATATGGCTTATTACTCCAAATATCCAGTCACTATAGGTAACCATAACAGCAGTGACCTCCAGCATAAAAACTAGTGGCTATTAAAAATAGGGAAAACTTTAACAGGAAGAGTTGCCCACTTGGAATAACTTAACATTGTATAAATGACACCATGCCATTAGCAGGTTTGGCATAGTTTTTGGAACATAAAGGACAGCTGGTGCCTCAGTATAAAACAAGGTGTAGCAGCATCTGTTGTCCAAAGGAAATACTTTACTGTATATTTTAAAGAAAAAAAATTGGGTGAAATTTCCTGGGAAAAACCTTAACAATATCTCTTTTACGCATACCTCCATCTTGTGAATTGTTAACAAATTTCTAAGTAGATGTAACTACTTCCTCCCATTGCTATCTGCTAACTGGGTGTCACCAAAGTTGCTTCTGGGCTCAGTTTTGGCCAGCGGTGGGTCTGTCTTGGAGCCAGTTGGTCCTGGCTCTGTCCAACATGGGGCAAACTTTTGGTATATTCTCACCTGCAGCTCACCAGGTACCAAAACTTTGCTACAGAAAGACAATCCAGCCTCCTCTGCCATTTCACAAATCAAAAAATGTGTAAGATTGGAAGGGCCCACTGAACATAAACTATGCAACACCCCTGCTCAAGCACGGTTCTTTAGAGCAGGTTTTGCAGGATTGTGTCCAAAGATCTTTCAATCTTTGACAGAGACTCCACAACCCTCCTTGGCAATCTGTTCCAGTACTCAGTTACCTGTACAGTACAGAAGTTCTTCCACATATTCAGATGGAACCTCCTGTCCATTTCTGCCCATTGACTTTCATCCTACTGCTTGTCATCACCGAGCAGAGCCTGGCTCCGTCCTCCTGACTCCCTCCTTTCAGATACTTAGATACATCAATAAGGTCCTCCCTCAGTCTTCTCCATGCTAAACAGGCCCAGCTCCCTTGGCCTTTAGCTATGAGAAGAGTTAAGGAGAAAAGAAGAAGAGCTCAGTCAGCAAACAATTTCTTTAGCCTGAAACATCTCTGACCTTGGAGGTGTTATCTAACAAGCCCCTGAGCACTTCTACTGTTGTTCTTTTTTTTATGTATTTAAAATTTTTTATTGTCCAACTTTGAAAAGACCTTCAAATGAAGCAGTTATGGGGGGGGATCTTGGTGCTGAAGGCCAGCTCTTCCTGGCAGAACTGCAGTCTCCTACTTTTCCAGAGGAACAGCTCTCTCTAACTTCATTTCTTCATCTGTTGCTGTTTCTCATGCACTGCCACGTAGGGTCTGGCTGGATCTCCAGCTACGCATTGGCTTGGGAGTTGTTATAAATTTCTAAGTAGATGTCACTACACCCTCCCACTGCAGTGGGAGTACCGACTATTGATCATAACTGCTGCTTACAGAGTTTCCACTGAAATAGACAGGCATCAATGTTTTCAGGAGTGATGTGCATGCCTGGCTTGCATCGTCTTCTGCAGTGGGCAGTCAACCACAACCTGGGAAAGCTGAGATGTATGAGAGTGATGGACACGGACATCCATATCTTCTTCCTGAGCTCAGTTAATAAAACTTATGCTAAATCATAGAGCCTTATTGCTGAAATAGCTGTAATGCATTTCTAAGCTCTCTTTATTCCCATATACCCAGCTGGTTACACTAAACTGGTAGAGAAGCAAAACAAGGAATTCTGCTCGGGTTCTTCTTCTGCAGCATCTGCAAATTGGCAGAGACATACCCTGAGAATGGCTGTTGGAACATTTTAAAAGGCTGGGTGATCTGATTTGCTTTTCTGCTCATCACTACTCTGTGACCAAGAAGATTTGCTTGTTTTGATAAAGCAGTTATTGATTTAAAACTCAAAAATGTCATATTTGTTTATTTTCAAGACAGCAGTTAGAAAATGAGACTTCTTGCATTCATTCCTTATGTTGGGCAGACAATTTCTTTTCAAGATATGCCTCTGAGGAAATTGTAGTTCAGTCATGTTTGATAGGAAAACTTATTTTGGCAGAATTTTGAATTATTTTGCAGTTTAAATTCCAGGCAACTTTGAGAATGTCATGCTGTCATCCCAAAGCCAGTACTAACATCATCTCTTATTTATTTTCCCTAATATAATAAATATTAATAGAAATTTTCAATAGAACGTTGTTTTCCATTCATGAATTTCAAGGGCTTTAAAAATGAATAAAAATGCTCTTTCTGACAGTTAAAGGATTTTAAGCACAGAATTTTGTACCCTTGATTGTTCAAAGGCTAACTTAATTACTTATTTTCAGAGTTTTTTTCTATGCATCTCTTGAGTAACTCATTGAAAACATGGAACTGACTAATATCCATACTGGTGGTAGTTAAATAATTTAATCTAGAGTTGCCTAGTGAGATGGAGAAGTCTGGATTATCATGGATCACTACTAGATTCTGACTACTTCTTCAACAGGAAATTATTTACACATTTTGAGTAACATTGGATCTGAAACCGAGAGATAAACAGAAGATTTCTCTGCAAGAGAGAGTGAAAACAAAATTCTGAAACCACTGGGTGTCACTGCTTGACTGCCTTTTGGTGTTATAAATATTTACAGTGGTCTGAGAGAACTAAAAATAATCTGCAACAGCTCTGAATAGATGCAGTATTTTCACTGGGAAAATACTTAATTGCTGTTCAAGAAACACCATTTGTTATTAGTACCACAAGTTCCAAGAAAAACTTTCTACTTTACTTTCAAAATTATGTCTTTGAAATATCTAATTTGTTTAGACTGACTTATTTTTCTGCCAGCTTATAAAATATAAAATGTTATTTTGTAGTAAGTCATCAGGACAGTTTTTGAATACAATGAGAAGAAAAAAGATGCTTCTATTAACTGAAATAATTTGCCCTTTCTTGATGTTTGTAACTCTTCAAATTATCAGCTTACTAAGGCACAAATATTTTGAAAAAAGGATAGAAGTTCTGAACAAAACTAAATGAAAATGCAAAAGCCCTAAAGATATGTGTAATTGTTGTTTCCATTTATGGACTCTGATTCTTTTAAGGCATAATTTGAACACTTGGCAGAGAATGGGGGTTGATCCTACAACCTGAAAGCAAAATCTGCAATTACAGTGGTAGTTTGAACTGAGCCAGACTGTAGTTATAGTTTCACCCACTCAACGGACTTCTTGCATATACTAAACATGACAGAAAAGACATACTAAGAAAAACGTTAATTGTCAATTTAAAGTGTGTATCAATGCATTACAACAGCATTGCTTCATGATCTTGGCGTATTTAAAGTCTCTGATGATGCCATAAATATAATTATGGAAAAAGCGATAACACTCCCCCTGCTCCCACCCCCCCACTCCAATTTCTCATTCAAAGCATCATATACCCTTCTTCTGATTTTTTTTTGCATTTCAGAATTAAAAATTTAATTGGAATAAAATTAATTTTATAACCTTGAAATCCTGCTCAAAAGAGAGGAATTTCTTCTCTATATTGATAGTCTTTCTAGAATTCCAGTGGATACACAAGCAACAGTCTGTGTCTCATTACTGAAGGATTTGGAGCTAGCAGTTTTATAACCAGATCCAGTTCCCTCCTTGATGGTGTGCTTCAGTGGCAAAGAAGCCCATTCAGTTACTGCAACACCACAGTGTAGCACTGTTGCTCATTTTTAAAACTGGGCAATGAGTTTTCTGCCTTCTTTGTGTCCTGCTTTATGTTCCATAATGTCCTGATTCAAAGCTAAATAATACTCCATATTCTAAGTAACTCCACCATAATACTCCATATTCTATCAGTAGAACCAATTGCTCCAGAAAAGTCTGCTGTGGTTTCTCTGAGCTCCTTTCATTTAATTCCATTTTCCCCTTGTACGCATATTTCAGTATTCAGCACTGCAGCTTTGCTGAGAAAGTTGCAGCCCCTAGCTAAGTCACAAAGCCCCTCCAGGAACCTCCATAGCTGTGAGTGCTTAAATCAAAACCCATATAAAGCCAAGGGAGTATTTCTGTACATCTCAGAGAGGGTGCACCTCTCTTTTCCAGAAGGCTTCTCTACCAGCTCATTCAAAGACTTTTAAACAGAAGAGGAATAAGCTTCTACTTGGATAGCAAGTAATTGACAGGGAACAGCTGTTGTGCCCTTTGTTAGACTCTGCCCTAAACAGGCAAACCCACAGATATTTGCACCTGAATGACTGGGAAGGGAGTAGCAGGAATAACAAGACTCAAATATTATTTGGAATATAAATTGAACTTGAAACCTTAATATAACCAAACTCAACTGTGCAGAACCTAACCTAAATTTTCTCCCAGGAGCATCTGCATCTGGGAAGCAGATAAAAATCAAGAGTTCAGCTGAATCTGGGTTAGTGTTACTGTGGGTGCATACCTTGCTGTGGAAGAGAGAAACTATTTCAACAAGAAGCAACACAGGCTGGTAGGATGTACTGGTTGTATAGACAACAAATATGGAGTTAGCCTCTGAACTCCAGCATACAAACTAGGAAGCAAATAAAGGGATGAGGTTAGCAGAAATCTGAAAATGAGCAATTAATTTTTTAGAAAATCACAGAATCTGCTGACATGATAGAAATCTCTAAAATAACAAAAGGGAAAGTGCCAAGATTTCTATGGTGAAATAAGAGAGAATCCCCTAGAAGGGAAATCCCCCACAATAATTATAGGCTGAGATTATGTATTCAACAGGAAAATATTTGAATGTATTGGGGACTGAAAATCCTAATCCTTCAAATAGGCTTCCCTCCATTAATCCTTGCAAATACAATAGATATGGATGAGGTTATATAATGAATAAATTAGAATATCTCTTAAGACCAACAGATCCAGCATCATAAAGCTGTAGGTATAATGAAAACATACTTGAAATTACTCCTGCAAGTGTTAGAGCACCAATAAACACAACACAAGTGAAGAAAGGATACTTTCTTTGAATTGATGTCTGCTTCACTTCTGTTCTAAATATCTGTATTTTAAATGTCTTCAGTATACAGCTTTTAATGGATATTTCCTTCAAAGGACTTATCAAAACCAGAGAAACCAACACACTGTTTTCACAGGAAATTTAAAATTTTCAGCAATTTTGCTTTGTAAATACAAAGACCTCAAGTCAAGAACACAGAGATTTCTTGAAAAGCATTTACTAAAAACTAATTCACCTTAAATGCTTCCTGTTCAGGCTTTTTGAAAGTAACATGTATTTAAGGAACACCATTCAAAACAACAGATACCACAAAGAGTCAGAGGACACTACATGAAGCAGGACATAAGTTACAGTAAACACAATCTTTGTGGAAAAACCTGCCAGTCAAATGATTCACTACAATCGCAATAATCTATAATTTAAGATTAATTATTTTAACCTGTATGTTTATTGAGTTACACTACATATGGTCTTGCTTCTCTGTATTGTTAAATTCGTAAAAAAACCCTTGAGCTACCACTTTTATGTTCTGCTTTTGGAATTTTCTTGTTTCACTAAGTTTTCCCACATACATCTGATATTTGACCACTTGAATTTGTTAGTATGGATCAATTTACCAACTGATACAATATTTTCATGTATGTTTGGTTTTTTTCCCCCTAAAATCCTTTCTTGAACTGTGGACTCCAAAACCAGAGACAAAATCTCTGCCGTGGCCACAGTGAAATCTTTTATGGTTGCTAGCGTAACCTTTTCCTCTCCTTCTGTGCTCCTGTGATCTTTCAGGGAATACATTCACTTCTTTTCCCTATTACGACATTCACCCTCAATGAATACTTAAAGTCTTGGTTGTATCAGACCTGAAAAGTCTCCAGGCGTTTCAGTGTTGACAAAATTGCTTTTGTCAGAGGAAAAATACTTTGGCATTAACCTATAAATACTTGACTAGCTTTTAAAGTAATTTAAAAAAAGAGCGATCACTGATTAAAATATAAATAATTGCATATGTTTACAAAGCTTATGTAATTGTTTGAGATATTCAAACAGCATGACACTCCTTATCATTAAAACAATTATTTGCAGAACTACAGGTTAACAAAACAAGAACTATTCAAAGACAGAACCATTTAACTTTGTTTTTTCTTTTTAACCAATTAATAAAGGAAAGAAAAGGAAGTTAAAAACTGGCCAATTCAAAATAGGAACAAAGGACACATAAATAGCAAGAAAGTACAGCCATTGGAGCAAAATGCTGAGAGAATGGAAGACTAGAAGATATGCTGTAGCCCAACACAAAGCACACTGCTCTCTAGTCAATCCTTTCTGATTCTTTAATGGGAGCATTACCTCACTCCAGGTAAAGATGACAACATCAGTGGGAACATAATGAAGTGGGAATTACTGCTAGCAACAGCTATTTTTCCAGCTGTGTTTTGAAAAAGAACATATTTTGTAAAGCTTATTTAAAATTAGTACCATTCCTTTAAAAAACCCTTTAGTTTACCTCATATTTTGAAACAAAGAAATGTCTCCCTTTCTTTTTTATTTTGATAAGGCATGATAAGACCCTCTCTTGTCTATCTAACTTTCCCTACTTGAAACAGGGTGAAAAAAATCGAAGTCTTCCTATTTGTAGGGCTTAGTGTCAGCACAGCTGTGGTGATGCCTGAAACCAGGAGGAGCCGTCAGTAAAACACAGGATTTGGTGTTTGTCTCAGCACCCCTTCATTTTCTCTGCTGAGTTGGAGACTCTTTCAGACAGGCATGTTCATACTCTATTATTAAATCAGAAAAATCAGCCAGTGGTACTACATTTGAACATTTGAACTACATTACAAGAACATACATAAAATTTTGGTGCTGCAGTATATGTTCCTTTACATAATCTCTCCCTTCAGCTGAGGTATGCTATTAAAAGCACTTAAACCAATACCATCTTACCTAATGCATTTTTTACTCTATAAAATTGTTTTTGTTCTAAATATAAATTTACAAGTATTATTTCTTCCTCCCTCTCAATTCTATCTGTCTCCTATAAATACCCTCTCAATTCTTTCTGTCTCCTATAAATAAAACAGAATGTTTTTTTACTTTTCCATGGGCTCCTGCAATTTCAAGTTTGAAACAAAACTTCACTTGGACTTTCCCAAAAGCATTGTCTTTGGAATTTGTGCTAAGTGATGTTTATGAAGAAGTTGTGTTTTTTTCACAGTTTTGCACCAAAATAACAGACTAGGTTCAGTGTGCTTTGTATCACGTTTTGGTATTACACCAGCAATTTGAAGAGTGGTAGGTCTGATGTGGTACAACAGCTGCTATGAATTTAGATATGGTTAGATGAAGATGATGGTTCTAAACTTCTAGGCCAAAATTTTATTTATTTATTTTTCATAGCCTGCAGATATGCGAAGGAAATTTTATTTCAGGTAATGTACATGCACGTACAACACCTATTTCTAAGCCTTCTTCAGTAGCAAGTTCATCTCTGGCCATGGAGGAGGCAGCCAGTTATAGCCACACAGTGCTCATATAGGAGGAGGTGTTAGTTCTCCCTCTTGCTTTTTTTAGTCATATCACTATGACACATTCTGTGTCCTTTGTTACAGGCTTTGCCACACATCCTGTCCCACCTGTTGATGGAAGCTGAGGTACTCAGTAAAGAACATTTTCCTTGAAAATCAATTTCGAAGTCAGCATGTGACACCACATTTAAACGGGGGGGACAAACAGGATTTGAAAATGCATGCTCAGCTAATCATAGTGGAGGTAAGTAAAACCAATTGAATTGTTTGGAGAAGAAAGATTTATGTGGGGAATTTCAGTTGCAGCCTTAATTGGATAAGGGAAATAATTTTGGGATGCCAGTGTCAACAGAGCAAGTGTGATTGTTTACAAAGTAGCAAACATGAACAGTAGGTGCCTTCCTTCTTCTAACATGAGAAGCACCATCCCTGAGTGAATTTAAAATTGGTTGGGTTGTCAGCTCAGATTCCTAAATCTTTATTAGCTTATTCCCCTTTTTAAGTTCCATTTCTGTAAAGCATTTAAATACGTACCTACTTTTAAGCATAGAAGAGCTGCTGGTGAAGGCTATCTGAATTCCAAATTAGCCATATATATTTTAGTACTCTGCCAAACAGGAGCTTTGAATAACAGAATCAAAGAATTGAGTTTTTTTATTCCCTTCTCATTGATTAACCTGAGATGACTGTATGTCTCAAAGCTGCAGCAGTGGCCAGTCCATTTGTCACATTAACTATTGACTCTCTTGTGTTCTTTAGGAATGGCAGCTTGCAATAATATGACATCAAGAAGATTGATTTATTTTATTGTTTTTCTGATATGTGGAAGCTTTAGTCTCTTACATTCAGGGCCAGGATTTGATAAAAGCTCTACTGTAATGGTTCCTAGTATTTATGGTGCAATATATCCAGAAAGGTTACAGTTGCCATCATGTTACTTAATGCATTTTTCCTTTTGACTTTGAAATATATTATCCTGCTTGATACAGATGGAAAGACCTGACTTCGTGAAGGCTATTGTATGATGCCCCAGCTAATGGCATGTTGCTACTTAATTACAAAACTCACTAAAGAAAATGAAGTGCTCACGAAAGGGGAATGCTTGAAGTCCCTGCACATGGAAGTCCTTCAGCTCTTCCTTGAGATGGTTGTTTCTGCAGATATGGGATAAGGATGAGTGAACTTTCACCACTGCCTCTCTATCATCCTTTTGCCCATATGTAGCCATGGCACCTTTGCAACAAGAAGGTTAGTTCTGTTTTCTCCATCTTTAATCCTTGCTCTTTTATTGAGGCTGCAACCAAGTGAAATAGTTTTGTGTTGGTGTTTTTGTTTTGTTTTGTTTTGTTGTTTTTGGTTTTTTGTTGTTTTTTTGTTTTGGTTTTTTTGGCTTTTTGTTTTTTTCCTTGTGAAAGCTGTCTACAAAGCTGGAGATTGAAACCAGCAACTTTTCATATATAACAGAGGACACTACAAAGGGCTTGTTAGCAGGAACGTTCCAAAGATTGATGGTCAACACATTTTTTTTAACTCCCTGGACAGCAAGCAGTTTTAAGGTAACCTGCCCTTTCCCACATTCTATTTCAGCCCAGGGTAGTAGATAATCTTTTGACCAGTTCAAGTAGCAGTACAAAAACCAGCATTCTTCCTGTGTCTGGGGACAGAAGGGACTCATAGACCCAAGGGAGAAGTCTCTAAATGCTTTGCAAAAATCTCTTCTGACTGGCATGTACACCTCTGTTAAGCATTGACCTGCGCCTGTCGTCCAGTCTTTACTGTCTCATTAACATTGCCGTGGTTACTGTCACAGTAGATAAAAATTTTCAGAGATGGTTGCTTTTAAATTTAATAATATAAAAATTACATGAGATAAGGGATATGAAATGCAGTAAAACCTTCCTGATTTTCTCATTCAGTAAAAAAAAAAACCAAACCTAGGAAACTTGGAAGGTTCTGTGTCCTGGATGTTGCAGGGAGATTAAGAATGGCACCACTGAATCTGCAACTATGTGGAGTCACTCTACTCATGCCAAAAATCCTGTGGTTTCTGGGAGCAGCTTTGGTGATCTGCACTGCAGTCACACCTGCTGGTACAAGGGACATCAATTTAGCCTCCAAAGAAAATTATTTATTGGTTGTCAATGGGCTCTATTTGCAATTTGCAACTGTTGGATAGAAATTTAACTTTTGACCTTCATGGGGAAGGTGGAAAAGGAAGGCGGTTGTAATTAACACAGCAAAAGCAGAGAGCACAGCAGCAAGACCAATCAATAGCATGATTTTCTTTATGTTCTGTCACAAATATGACCTATGTACCTTTTCCCCAAGAGATATCAAACATGTTAAAGGCAATACTGTATTACTACATGCTGCACTTCTGCATACTGAGAAGTACCAGATAACTTATGGACTTTTGCCTACCATACTCACACATCTGCAAAAGTCAGGTTTCCATCCTTTAGAGTCTGTAACAAAGTTAACTAATATTTTGTTTATTTCATTAATTTAGATTTTTTTCATAGGTTTTGTTTAAGGATTTTTCTCTCCTCTTACACATAATTGTCCTGAGTTCCAAATAAATTTTAAAACTCATAGCAATAAAGATATAAGGATCAGTCCTTATGTTTTATTTTAATGAGCATTCAGATGATGCTCCCTCTGTCTACTGCAGAAAGCAGAACCCCTCCAGACTTTGCTTCTGAAAAGTGGTGGTTTGAATTTGAATCCTATATACTACCTGCTGTGCTTAGTGCATCTACAAAGTTAATGACTGCTATTTTTGCCCAATTGCTTTCTGCTTGTGTACTATGTGGAAAGAGTTGCAAAATGATTTTAAATATTTAAAGGAGCTGGAAGACAGCATATTATTTAATAAAATTGCTATGCCTACTAGAATATCTGCATTTTCATTACATCTGCAGTATTGTTGCACCTTGTTCTTAAATAAAACAAGTCATTAACAAAGTTTTGCTTGCAAGTAAACATTAGTAAGTTTTGGACAAACCTTTCCCATTGTAAGGTTAAAGTAAATGCCCTAGATAGAAAGAGCTCTAGTAGTATGGAGGACAATAGGGAAAGAGTATGTTACAATGAGAAGAAAACGCTAAAAATAATGTATGAGACAAAAGGAAATGAGAGGCAATAGGAAACAAGATTTATAAATTGGCGGGTGGTTGTCATAGACTCATAGAATGATTTGAGTTGGAAGACACCTTACAGTTCATCCTTTTCCAACCCTCCAGGGTAGGGACACCTTCCCCTAGACCAGGGCCTCATCCAAACTGGCCTTGAACACTCCCAGGGATGGGTCATCCACAACTTCCTTGGACAATCTATTCCAGTGTCTCATCACCCTCACAGTAAAAAATGTCTAATACTTAATCTGAACCCATTCTCTTCCACTCAAAAGCCATTCTGCAAAACCCTACAGGTCTTTCCAGTGCTCTCCAGCTCTCATGTAGGCCCTCTTTAGTTACTGGAAGGCTGCAGTAACGACTCCCCAGAGTCTGCCCTTCTCCAGGCTGAACAGCCCCAACTCTCTCAGCCTGTTATTATTGGAACTTAGTGAAACTACTCTTGGCTGTCACAAATCTTCTTATTTTCCATACCCCTGAAAATAGTTTTCAGTAGCATCTGCTTCATGACCTGGATGTGCACTGAGGCGAGATGGAGCAGCCTACAGTTTCCTGGTTCTATTTTTTCCCTTTTTGAAAAATAGGGGTTGTGTGTCCCCTTTTTTGATCATTGGGAACTTCACCAGATTGCCGCAACTTCTCAAATGTAATGGACTAGCCACAAATGTAATGGATTAGCCGCTTCATCTATAATTTCTGTCAGGACTCACAGATGCATCTCATCAGATCCCATGGACCTGCATACCTTCAGGTTCCCTAAATAGACTTGGAACTGATCTTCTCTTACAGCTGGAAGTTCATCAATCTCTCAGTCCCTGCCTTTGCCTTCTGTGACTTCAATGGTGTGGCTGGAACACTGTTGAGAAGACAGACAAAAATGACATTGAGTACCTCAGCCTTCTCTATATTCTGTGTTGTATTCTCTATATTCAGGAGTCTTGCTCTCTTTCAGGGATGACCCACATTTTTCTTAGCCTTTCTTTTGTCAGCAATGTACCTATAGAATCTTTTCTTGTTGCCATTGACATGACTGGCTGTATTCAATTCTATATGAGGTTTAGCTTTCCTAACATCACTGGCTTCTTGGACAATTTACCTGTCCTTTACCTGTCCTACCTGGCCTTGCTTCTGCCCTCTGTAGGATCTTTTTTCATGTTTGAGTTTGTCCAGGATCTCCTTGCTCATTCACACAGGCCTTTTGGCATTTTTGCCTGGCTTCCTCTTTGTTGTAATTTCTTCAGAGCTTGGAAATGATCCTTGAATATTAACCTTTATATTTCTTATATCTCTCCTTCCTCTATAGGAATGGAGGCTATATTCCATGGTAGTCTACCAGGCAGATCTCTGAAAAGTCTACTCTTCTGAAGTCCAGGGTAGGGAGCTTGTTGAGTGCCATCCTTGCTGCTCTTAGGATCTTGAACTTCAACATGTCATGGCCACTGTAGTCCAGGCTGTTCTTGAGCTTCACATTCGTCACCAGACCCTCCTTGTTAGTGAGAAGAAGGCCCAGCACAGCACCTCTTCTCATTTGCTCCTCTCACTTGCAGAAGAAAGTTAACACCAAGGAATCCCAGGAACCTCCTGGATTGTTCTTTCAACAGATTTTGGGGTGGTGGAAGTCCTGCAGGAGGATCAGGACTTGTGAATGTGGAGCTTCTCCTATCTGTCTATATCTGTCATCTGCTCAGTATTCCTGGGTGACCTGTAGCAGAGCCCAGTATAATGTCACCTGTCCCTGACCCCTAAGTTCTCAGTCAGCTCCTCATCCAGCCCTATGCACTCCAATTGGTCATTGAAATACTCTTCTTGTCTGCCCAGCCTGTCTTTCCTAAAGAGCCTGCATCCTTCCATTCCAACAGTTCAGTCATAGGAGCCCTCCCACCACATCTTCCCAATGTCAATGAGATCACAGCCCTGTGGGTGTGTGCATGTCTCTAAATTCCTTGTGTTTACTCTCCATTCTGCATGTGTTTGCATAGAGGCATTTGAGTTCGCCCACCCAAGGCTTACCTAGGCTGGAATTTTTTTGTATTGCTCCTCAGGTGTTCTCTCCTTGACATGTGATCCCTCTCCATGCTCTGGGCATCTCTTTCTGACAATACCATCAAACTGAAAAGAGTGGGATGGAATGAGGTTCCCTTTCTCCAGCAACTTTAGTTTAAAGCCCTCTTTCATTATGTACAGAAAGGATTACTTTGCACTGGAGAGAAGACTGAGATCAGAAAGCAAAATAAAACTGTAATATCAAAGAAAAGATGCTGAGTCAACAGGAGAGTTGAAAATACTGGGCAGTGAAACAGAAGACTGATGATAGAAAAAGGAAACTTCAGCAAACAGCTAATAATGGAGAGTGAAAAGCAAAGTTAGAAGGAAAATAACAAACCCGGTGAAAGAAAGCAGGGGAGAGTAGATCAGAGGGAAAAAGAGTCTCTTCGTTCCTAGGAAAAAGGATGACTTTTGCCATGGTAACAGTGAGGTATCTTTCCTGCTGATAGAAAAGATAAGTTGTTGTGGTTTTGGCAGGCTGGGCTGCTGGTGGGGAAGTGGGAGTGACTGCATGGTGGTTGCCAGCTGGGTTAAACCATGACATGAGTGCAATGATCACTTTTTCTGTTTTTTCTTTAATGAGATATATGGTGTGATGATGTAATGAAAAACAATTTCCATCAGGTGAAAACATTTGTTTTATTCTCTATTCCATATTTTTAATCCCCTGTATTTTAGTTTAATATTCTCTTCCCAAGAAGCTCCAGATGTTACACATCTATTTAATAATTCCCCTTAGATTAAACAATTGTGATTGCTTTCTGCAGCAACCTGATCATGATCTAGTCCACACCAATAGCCATTCTAATTAAAAGTTTCACTAATTGACTTGATTTTGTAGAGAGAGAAGAGTCACACAATCTAGACTGCTGAACTAAGGATGCTGCCATTTTCCTTATACTGAATAGGAGTCACTTTCAGGTAGTTTAATTTCAAGGGAGAGATCTCTGCACCCAGGAGAGCCTTTTTAAGTTCAGCTACTCTTGACAATTTTCATTAGTGAGAACCTCACTCTGAACTCATGGCTTTGTAACCAACTCTAAGGAGCTGTGGACACTCTTTGGCTCTTTCTCTATTCTGCAGGTTGCGTATTCATTAAGACCATTAATTTACTCATGTTCTTAAAAAGATTATATGCCATTGACATTCTTTTTCTCATCACATTGGGAAACAAACTTTACCCTCCAGACTACACTAGGAGGATATGAATCTGCAATATCAAGACCATGTTGAAGTTGGCCAACGTAGTGAAGGTTTTGGTACCAGCAGCTAAGATTTCCACTTACTGTTCCCTGCGTGAACATCAGAATGTGCCATCTGAAGGACACAAATGAGTTACTCGCACCCCCCTTACAATGGGCACATAGATTTCCTGTGTCCAAGAACCTTTAGTGCTGATCCACAGTGAAATGAATCCCAGAATGGGCATCTGGAGTCAGCTGTTTCCATTATTCTGCACCAGGCTTTAGTGTAAAGCAGGTGGAAGAAACAGCTGAAAACCTTCTGGAGTGTCTTTAATATATATTTCCACCAGGCTCAGCTGCACAGACCCTCTCTGGCTGCTAAATTCCTTTCACTTGAAATTTATATAAAGGATTAGCAGCTGCCAAATAAGCATAAGACAACTGCAACAGGTGATGAGTCTTTCATTTTTAGCAAGAAAATCCTTATCAGCCTGTTCCTGAGATGAAGACTCACCATGATTCACTTCTAACACTAGAACAGGGTGTGTGGATTATGTCCGAGATCTGCAATTACTTTTTGAGTGCTATTTAGCATTTTCAGAACATAAGTATGCTGAAACCTCTCCTTTCTAGTGATGGTTTGCATATTTCAGTCTCTGCTTTGTTAACAATCTGTTGGAATATGCTAACACCTTGATTAACGAGGTTCAAGATTCTGCTGCTGATAGTCTGAAGTTTGCTTGAAATCTCACAGGTATGAAAGGCCAGGTTGAAGCTGAACTATCTCTCTTCATAAGACTCTAAATTGAGTGCCAGTAAAATTCTTCACTAACTACAGAATTATATGAAGGTTTTAGTTAAATGCTTTTTGTACCTACTGTAAGTTTTTCTCATAGAGGTTTTAAAATTACTTTTCCTAGATATTTATATTCTCATTGAATTCAATGCCTCAATGAGAATCAGGTCCTATGTTTTAGCTTTTTAAATCCAGGTAAAGATATACAGCAAGAGGGGTAGAGGGGAATAGAGCTATGCTTTCAAGGTGTTACTACCCTGGAGCAATCAATATGGTTTTAAGCTGTCATACATTAGAGGTTGCAGAGCTGTGCACCTCCTCATCTGCATCACTGCCACTGCTCTGAGCTCATAGTGATTACTGGGCTTTGGCATACCATGGTGTAGAACAGGAGCTTGTCAGAGAAAAAGAAGCTCTCATTTGTCTGTCAGGTACACCACTGCTAGCCTGAAGCAGCTGTCATGGACATGTTTGATAGTCTTGGCATAACAGAAGGGTTGGGCCCATGGTTTGCAATAATGACTTTGCAATCATAATAAAACTGTAGTTGGAGTGGTCATTTTGTAATTTAGCCTTGCTGAAATTGCTTCATAAATACATCATGTGCTGCTATAAGAACACTGACAGGACTTAGGACAGTTATTTCATCCTACACAGTATGTATTGATGTCTGTATACATATATGCACAGTGAACAAGTATTTAATCTAAAAATGGACTTACATGAGCATGGTTACTTACTAATAAATATTTCATTGCTGCAGATATGGTACTTTTGCCTCTAATTGTCACTGAGGCAAAAATTATTCCCTTTTAGTTACTGGGATGCTGACTGCATGTATTATTGATTGATCTGCAGAGCAGTTTAGAAAAGACAGCTGGTCTGCTCCACTTAACCAATTGGTAAAACAAGTATTCTCAAATAGTACTTTTGTTGGAAGCAACAAGGAAGAAAAAAGTGAACAGAGAAGTAGTCTTGGCCAACAGACACTGGAACATGGGGAACAAGAGAAAATCAGTGCAGTATTTTGTTCTGCCGAACCCCCTTCATTTTCTTTCCCCTTCTTGATGTTGCAGAGCTTAATACCAGCATTTAAATGTGCACTGGAGCACACTTCTCTCTGGTTATTCAGAAATGCTTACTCTTATAACAAGGTTTAATTGCTTATACTAATCACATGCTTCTGTGATGTATTTTATGACCTTGTTGGAAAAATGTAAAAAGGTTCACAGAATAAGTCTGAGCTAAGCCTTCCCAATACTGCCATTCAATTCTGTCTGCATCACACTCTGTTCCTCCCCCATTGAATATAATCATCAAAGCTTTCTGAAGTTTTCATGTGTTTCCCCCTCAGTCAATTTCCTATTATGAAATACCTTTTTTGAGCAGAAAATATTCAATCAATTCAATGTAATATCAAAAATATGTGTAGAATAGCTGAGCCATATTTTCCAGAGAATTTATTATTATATTTGTTAGCTTCTATACTTGAAAATGTGATAATCAAAAAATAAGGTATATTAACAATTACATTAATATTTAAAGAATAAATATTACTCCTAGTAAATGTATAGGTTATAAACACATATTTGAAAACAAAGCTGAAACTTTTAGAGAAGCTTTGGATATACAGGCCCTATTAATTTCAATGATATGAAACTCTCTTCAGTTTGTAGACTCTCTATGGTATCTAACCATTTTCAGCTTAGCTAAACAATGACTTCTATTTGAATGAATGCTCATACAACCTCACTGCGCATAAAGTGTTTGTGTTATCATCAATATGTTGTGGTTTCCAGCAGATGAGGATGTGGCCAGAATAAAGGGGAAACGAGACATCCATAATACCACATCTACACTGCAATGTATTTTACACTGTTCACATTACTCTCTGGTAATTCTGTAAGCTCCTACTTATTGAAGTAAGTAGAGGTATGTTTTAAGAAAACTGCTGCTGCTGGGTTTCTACACACTGTGATTAAGCACACACATCATCACATGCTTGCTTGTAACATCCTGATAGCAACTACAGCTGATATTTTATAGGTAAATTCATACTTGGCAGACACGCGTATGTACTCTACAGATATTTTTGTCTGTTGTACTTTGGTATTGTGTTGCTGTTCAGCTGAATTTAAACAGTTATCAGTGCAATCTTAAGTGCATTTGGCAATAGACAAAAGGTACAGAAAATAAACAAAGGGTTTTTGAAATAATGGACTAAGTTCTCAGTTCAGCTGCTTTGATTTATTCTATATGAAATACTGTTCCAATATCATCAGTGTCTTCAATCAATCTTTACTGCTACAACTTTTGTCACAGGAACTTCATAATCTATCCCTACTGTGACTGAAAATCATTACACCTATATGACCCTCTGAATGCAGATGTTGTCCTGTTATTGGTCTTTGACCATCCAAAATTCAAATTCTGTGCTTATTCTTGGAAAAAAAGAAAAGAGAGAATGCAAAAAGAGAGAGAGAGAGAAAGGAGAAGAGAAAAAGGGAAGGGAAGGGAAGGGAAGGGAAGGGAAGGGAAGGGAAGGGCAGAGAGAAGAGAAGAGAAGAGAAGAGAAGAG
>JBBMKD010000102.1:82992102-83045325 GCA_037834095.1 Argya squamiceps
AGGGAAGGGAAGGGAAGGGAAGGGAAGGGAAGGGAAGGGAAGGGAAGGGAAGGGAAGGGAAGGGAAGGGAAGGGCAGAGAGAAGAGAAGAGAAGAGAAGAGAAGAGAAGAGAAGAGAAGAGAAGAGAAGAGAAAGAAAAATACAATATCTGTGGTACAGATACTGAAAACAATTTCTTGGTATCATTAACATTTTAACATGAGGATGAATATTTTAGAAATAAACTTGTGGGCTTAGTCAAGTATCAGAAACATTTGGATCTATCATTTATTTAAGGTCTGCTTTCCTTTAAGTGGCTAATTAGTGAAGATGGATGATTGCAAATGGATGCTTTCCTTGTGTGTACTTAAATCTAGGTTTTTTACTATGAAGAACTCGACCTTTTGTGAAAACTTTCCCTTGGGAGGATAGTTATGATACCACAAACAAAAAATGGCATTTATAGGAAGTTCAGGTGCAACATAAAAGAAAATTCCTTTTGATACACAAATATTAGAAAGAACAGAACTGTACAAAACAGAAGGCAGGCTAATGCAATGAGGCTATTGCACTGAATAGAGAGTTTGCTATCATTACTGATGAGAGTAAATGAAAATGGCAAGCAGTTCCTGCTTAAGTAGTAAAAGAAGTGTTTAACAGCTTTCAGAGGGAGAATAAATAACTGAAATAATTGTAGATTTTTTAAAAAAATCTCTGTTTGATGTAGAAAACAAATAAAACTACCTTTTCATCCTCCTTTGATCATTCAAAAGACTCAACCCTCTAATTTCAGATTATACTAACCAGAGGAATAGAGTAAAACATATATATGCCTACTTCTATATTATATTATGTTAAGTACTTTAAAGGATTTTTTTTTTTAAAGTATAGTACTTAAAACTATAGTGCATTATTTTAATACCTCCTCCCTCTCACATACACATTTATATGAACATATGCATACGTATATAGTAACTGATGAGAGTCAGCTTTGTAATACAAGCACACATCTTGAGTGCTGCATGACCCTTTTTCCTGTGACAATTCCTAGGTTATAATCTCTGAAGTTGTGTGTGAAGCAACTAAGAAGACAGGAGGTTCAAAATAAGGAATCAAAAGGGCATACTTTCAATCTGTACTTAACAGTATGGATGGGTCTCAAGGGCTTCTTACATCACATGCCTTTCTGCAGTAAAGGAAACAAGTGTGGAATTATGCTATGTCTCATAATTGTTCTTAACTGATATTTCAGCCTGTTTGTGTGCAGCACAAACCTTATCTACCAACCTCGTTCCTAATCCATTTGTTTATAGGCAATTGCTGAAGATTTATCTTTATATTTTGGACTTTCATAAGTGATGGGTAATAATGGATGTATTGTTTTAAAATACCTGGTTTAATATTAATCTAAAAGGAGAGGAGTTCAAGGAGAAATTGTCCAACATACTCTTAAAACACTTTCTGAAAGGGCATCCAGTTCTAAAATGGTGGTAGTTAGAAGTATTATCACTTTAAAAATCTTTCTACTGCTTTAATTCATAAAGCAGCTTTTTCATACACTTTCCCAGTGAAATGAACTCACTAGGGTTACTGGGATCCAAGGACACTTGGCCTACTGTCCTATTGCTTATTCTTATTCACCAGGCTGATTCCAGAAGTGCCACAGGTCACTTCTATCACATCAGACTCCATGTTTATTATGTCCCTGATCCACCAGAGAGAAGCTGCTTGTTGGATCTGTTGGAATGCTCTACAGCACTTCCATCCTGTCCAGTGTCCTGATACAAGGATCACTCACCTGCCAGAATGGACACTGTCATGTAGCTGGGACCTTGAAATCATTTGCAACACAAATTGGATTAAGGTAAATAGACAATAAAAGTTCGCCACAAATCCCAAATATGGACATTATAGTTACAAAATTCTTAGATGGAACATACAGGAGAGTGATATTACATCTAGCTGTGTCAAGATCTAAACCAGCAGGTCTCTCCTCCCTTCTCTTAACAGGGCTTCTTCCTCAAGAGATGCAGAAAGCAATTGGATATTCTTGTTTTCTGGCTATCGTATATTATCGCTTTCTGCAATTACCAAGGAGTCTTTGGAATGTCTCAATGATTGATTGAATTATCAATTTGTTAGCCTGTAGAGAGGTAAGAGGTATTTTCTCAATTGGCAAAAAAAAAAAAAAAAAAAATTGTCACAGTTTGAAGCCCATACACACTTTTGAGTTTACATTCCATGTCATGGGCGCCTCACATCTTGCACACACACCTTGCCATGATAAATGCAACTCATTGCTGACTCCTGAATCATGCCAGCTTCACAGCAATCAGTCATTTTGATGTGATAATGGATTTGCAGAGACTGACCTTCAGCCATGTTTTAAAAAAAACACCTTGACAAATCACACACAGACACTGCAGCTGAAAGAGCCCACGATTTTAAAGCAGTGACAAAGAGATGAGTGCAGATCTGTCAGCTCTTGTGGATTTGGCAAATGGGTCCTGTGGTTACATGACTGACATTTGCGTTCTCCTATCACCTAAGAAAAATTGCTTTCCTATCTTTCTGCCTAGGATCTGGGATATCTGTGCACTGTCTTGTACTTACCTACCAGTGTTGTACATCCTTGCTCCTCAGTGTGTGGCCAGACCATATAATGAAATGTAACAAAATGTGACTATTGTGGATATCTTGTGTTTTGTGTCATGCTTCCCTGACTGTTTCTCAGTTCAGCACTGACAAACTTTGGTATGCCTTTCAACACATTTTTTAATGCCAATTTGAGTATTTTGATCAAATCTCTATGAAAAATTACCTTTGTTATTCTACAATTAATTTAAAATATTAGGTATTAAAGTACCAAATAAGTTTTAGATATTCCAAAAACTTGGTTAACATTGCACAGAAAGAAATGTAGCAAAGGACAATCTATGAGAACAGTGTGAGTCAAGAAAGATTTCTTTCCTTAGCCTGGAGGGTTAAGATACTTCACTGACTATCACCTTGAGCAAATATTTATTTATTTTAATATTTGAAATATAAGACAGCATCAGCAAAACAACACAGAGTATATCTCTGACCTCTTGCTCCACTTGTCAACTCAGCATACTGGAAAAATGACTCTCATGAGAAAAGACAATTCAAAGAGCAAAGGATTTACTAGGAGGTAGAGGAGTCTGACATCTTTCCATTTGTGTTAGATATGTCCCATGATGTCTTATTACCTGCTCAGCTTTGTAGCTGAAACCAGTCCTGGCTTTTCAGTAGAGGAAGGGATTTCCTCAGCATTGCAGTGTGTCCCATAATTTAGGCTTTCAGTTGAAACAATTGGAATAAAGCGATTTTTTTCCTCACTTTGTCCAATCTGATTTCAAATTGTGTTCTATCAAATATGTGAATGGAAGAGCTTGGAATCAAAATGGAATTTTGGTGACTAAAATATTTGCAAGGGTAAAAATCAGGTCTACTATGAACTGACACCTGGATAAAATTTGTTGTCATAAGTTAGTGCCAACAGAAGGAAAGGGTAAAAGAAAAATGTACCTGCCAAACTGTACAGCTTTTGAGTAGTATCCACAAAATCAAATATATTGGATTAAATACTTTCTTCACAGTTTAAATCTATATAACTGGTCAGAAGTGTAACTTGGTCTCCAGATGACCAGTGTAAAAGAAAAGCCTGGACTACCTTTGTGCCATCTGCTGATTACACTGATTATTTTGACAGGTCTACAGAATGTTTAATTCAGTTCAAGAAAGAAAAAATGTGGCTTCATTGGGAGGGTAAATTGGTAGTATTATGCAGACCCCAGCAGTGGAAATCAGTCCAATTTAATCAGCTGGCAAAAAAAAAATCTATAATTCAAAGTGAAATTCAACTCAGGGCAAGCACCTGCCTTTTGCTCCAGACTTTTCATAACAGCTAGGCTACAAGCTTTTGCTGGTAGCTGGGGATTCAAAAGCAAGTTCTACTAATTTGAGAGCTCAGGAAAATCTAGTCCCCTGCTTCACTATATCCAAAGTTACAAATTATTTGTTTATTTTAGATGCAACTTTCTAAAATTGTTAACAATATACAGTTAACAAATAACAATTTCTTACGTACCCTACACAGGTCAGAATCTTCACATGAATGAGTAAGCTTGCACATTATTAAAATCAATCCCAATTAGCAAATCTATCTAATTGGCTGTTCTTCTCTCTGATCCATATTCCATGTAACCAAGGAGACATGGTTATCTCAGATTCATGTCCCCTTCTCATCTCTCTAACTCATTTTAATGTGCCCTAGACCTTGTTCTTTCATTTACTTCCCTCTGATCAAGCACATCCCATTTAATTCAAACAGGAACCACTCCTTGTAAGCAGAGTGACACTGCATTTATTAATATGCCACTGCATTTATTAATACCTGCTCTGTGTGTACAGCATCAAAGATACTTAGGAGCTTAATTTCTTTATGTTTGATGGCTGAATGGTCTGTGGATGAATGCCCAAGTGTCCAATTAAGAAACCTGAGCTTCTCAGAATCCAAATAACCATTGTATTTACCTTACATTTTTAGGATACTTCTGCCCTCAGATTGGGCTACCTTGTCATATTTATTCAAGCTTTAATGTCTATTGTAAGACTTTGAAATGCATCTGAGCAGCAGACCAGAGAACATATGTTTATTCATTCTCCCTGAGTCTCGATTTACGGTGAGAACTGATGATTTCATACAATCTTTTTTCCCAAAGTATCTTACTCCCTTACCGTACACAGAGCCAGTAGGGAGTAAGGACTGTTGCTGACTGTTCCATATAGCTGTCTTTTTAGTGGACCTTTACTCCCCTTCATAACCACAGGGGCCAATGCAGGTCTATGCCCTTCTTTCACAAAACTATGTTGAGCTGCCCACTGGCAGCTGCAGACAGATTTTCTTTTTCTGTGCTTTGCTGTTATTCTTCTCTATATTAAAATCTTGGAAAAAAAAAAAGATAATTCTTTCCCATAAGTACTGATTTTGAAAGGTTCTGTAAAACTGTATTTTGGGACACCTTCCCATGACAGCTATTATTGACACTGTACTGAAAATACTCTGACAATAACAAACAAAATGGAACAGTTTTCTGAAAATACAGATGAGATGTTTAAGGCTGTTTTGACTACATTTGCCATAGATTGCCTCTATATGAATCTTCCCTACACAATAATTTCACAGTTCTGTGATCATATTGAATTATAGACACACGTCTCCAGAGCGTTCAAGAAAACTACAAGGGTAACTAAAAGCTTTTCACACTGACTAGGTAGTTGCAAGGAGGAAATTTTCTTTAGTGCAGTTTAGCTGAGCTGTGGAATGAAACAGTGCACTAGACATCTCTTTTTTAAGTGTGTACGTATATATATATGCAAACATCTGTCTTTCTCGCTTATAAATATTGACAGAAGATGGGCAAAAATACATGCACGGGTACTGTTTTTTATCACAGTGGTTAGATTTCTTTTTCTATTGGTACAAGTTAGGAACTTTTTAACATCTTAGGAAAAAAGCTAAAGTTGCATTTTATAGTGCTGTTCAGATTATCTGGTGTTCTATGTAATTATTATGTCTCTGTGTAAAACTGATACTAAATTTACTGGGACATTTTTGGGGAAGACTTTTGATCGATCCATATTGAGAACCCAATTGTCTCACACATACATGCTAAAAACTAGCATAGTGTAACAAAAAAAGTTAGTGACTATACTTTATAAAATGAAGTATAAACAAACCACTTGGAGTCGCATACGGTCTTAAATTTTGAAAACTACTGATTGCAGAACTAGTCATGTGACTAATACTGTAGTCTCTCATGGAGAACAAATAAAATAATGATTTTATATAATTGAATCACCTTGAATCACATATCAAAATAAAATTCTTGAGTACAGACCAAAGGGGTACAGTGAGAAAGAGATGAACCTTAGGTTGGACAAAGATGAACCAAAGGAGGCAGAAAAAACTGAATAAAATGATTGCTAGTTTCATCAAGCCTAATGTAGGTAATTAATGAAATAGACATTTAATATTTGTTTGTTGTAAGAAATGAAAAAAGAAGTGATTTAAAAAGGGGAAAAAGTTGATAGCTACAGGTAGCTTTGAAATTGTTTCTCAACAATCTGGTTGAGATATGCTTTCAGTTCATTTGAAACACATCCTGTGAACTTCAGAGAGATTAGTGAGCTTAATTTCTTGTCTGTAGAGCACGCTATGAAAATTTTGCACTGGGATTACTGGGTAGAGGGCCTCCATGTCCCACTCAGCAGGCTCTGTCAAAGGTATTAGAACCTTCGTGTTCTATGGCCTGCTAAGAATTCAGATATTGAATCCTTATTGTTTAGGCCTCCAATGGAGAATATTTTCTTTGCAGCGTTTACAGAAGGACAAAACCCTGAATCTGATACAGCCTTAATGACTGAACAAATTCCATTGACTTCTATGAACCTAGAGAAAACTTGCAGAAGATGAAGATCTTGTCAGTTGTTGGCAAAACATCAGGAACAAAGTAAAAATATCTTTTAAAATCAGGTACTCAACTTTGAAAAAGCTTCAGATGGAGCTGAATACGTGAATACATCTCTATGTTATATAGATGTAATATATATCTGTATGTGATACATATATATATGTGATGTATATACATGTGAACATATGTGATTTATGTAAATATATCTGAAGATCACCACCTCACTTTTTCAGTAGAAAACCAAATGAACCTGGATGCTATTGATTTGCTTCCTACTTTGTCTTTGAACTGGATCTAAAAAGCAGAGATGTTGTTTTATTCTATAGCAGAATACTATAGAATACCACTCCAAATGGTGGCCCTAATGAGTTAAAAATTAAAAAGAATTGACTTAGTGAAAATTATTTTTCAGTGCTAACCAATTCCTTATGCTGGAGAATTAACATGCCCATACTGATAGTAAATTATCTGAAAAGGGAGGTTGGTACTTTGAAAGTACAGAAAAATAGAATGTGTCACCTTACATGGCACTTGATAACACTTTCTAGCCTATAGGCATAGCATATTATACTAGTTTAATTGTATTTTGCAAAATTTTCAGGGGGCTTTGATATCTGTCAGCCAAAAATTATTATTAAAATGAAAAAAAAAAAGAAAAGAATATAAAGTAATCAGGATTTATCTAGTTCAATAGGCCTGAGGATTACAATGAATCATACTTTCTCTCTATAATCTAATTTGCAATTAGGTTTACAAAGTCTTCAAATTCTACAGTGCAGCTAGATATAAAATCCTAACTGATTTGGAGAGTGTTAATACAGTGGAGTTTTTAGGGGGTGTGGTTTTTTTTTAATCTCTTGTCTTTCTAATTTTTTCAAGGGCTAAAAGGAAAATCTTTCAAGGTTTCTACTGGGTGATTCTAGAGATAAGGTAGGAGCTTGAAATTTTAAGTAATTCTTTTTTCCTTTCCCATTGATATTCTTATGGTTTTTGATGTGATAGAACTACAGATGCCTCAGAAAGAACCTGTGGTGGATGACTGCTCTAGGGCAACAGGTGGTCATTTCTTGGATCCTTCTACAGAATATTTTCTTTGCTGGCAGAAATGGAGAAAATGGGGAATCTATGCAAAATAACAGCCTCTGTGATCCATTACTGAAACAGTTTATACTAACAGTTTATACTTGGTGTGCAAGTGGCCCAAGACAATGTAAATTAGCAGAACTGCCCATGAGTTTAAGCTACATCCTTTATATTAGATTGTTTTGTGGAGCTTAGTAAAGATTTTTAGACTTTAAAATATCTGTATATTCTAACACTTTGCAATATATATTAATCTTCAAAACACAGAGTCTGAAGGTTCTTGAGGAGTCAACTCTCTCATTTAATTTACAAGAAGCCTGAGAAAACTACAGCAAAATTATGATATAATTAATACAGATATAGTTAAGCGAATCAGATAATAACTTTTTTCTAGTAGAAAAGCAACACAGAAAACAAATGCTCTCAGCTGGATGGAGTATTTCTGGGTAACAATATTATACAATTTTTAATTTAAAGATTATATTTTGGGTGATTAATATTGTCAAAAAGATAAATTATCTGTTCCATTATAAATATAGATTTAGAAAACAGTACTTAAGGGTTTTACCCAGTAGTTGTATATCATTGTCAAATGTTGAAAAAAACTCAGTGACTAAAGCCACAAAGTTCTGCTACAGAGAAGCACAGTGCTGATTAATGTACAGTTTACTTGCAGACACATTATTATTTTTTATTTGCAAATTAAGCTTCTGCATCTTCTGTGTTGCTGCATTCCATGATCTCAAAGATAGAAATATACTCTCTCCTCCTCCCGCTCCACTCCTTCAACCTCCATCTTCTCTGCTTTCAAATGGTTGCCATGAGTATTGATTCCAGATGGGAGGAGTCTGGGACTGTGTGGTATCAATTACTTATTTCCTCATTTGAGTCACTTCATCTCAGTATTGCCTCTCGTTTTTTTAAGGTGTCTGAAGAAAGAAATGACAGCTGCTCCGTCTAATTTGTACCAGAGGCTATTGGCATGGTGCTGTATTCTCAAGCTTGGCCAGCCTTGGCACCGCTGCCAATGCTGGTGGGACTTGGCCGGTCGGGAGCATCAGCAAGACGATGGCAGGAGGATGAAAGGAGGCACTCTTGAGAGGTTTGGTCACAACGAGTTTATTGGAACTCCAGTGTGGAGTCCTCACCTCAGGACATCTACCTCTGAGAGAGACCAAGACTGACCCTAGGGAGGAACTTTTAAAGGGGGGTGTAACACAGAGGAGGGTTCAACCAGGGACCAATATGATAGGATGGGGAAGTGGCTCATAACATAATAGACATACACAATAACCATACAGTGGATAGTAGGAGGTGACAGCCTGCATCCTGCCCAATCACTCGACGCCTCTCCTAGAATCTTCCTAAAGCAGGGAGAGACCCCCAAAGTGATGGACAGGACCAGGGGGTTACATGACAGCTGATGGACAGATAACTGTCTTGGGGGGGGGAACTTATGAAGAACCAGAACCAATCATAGAACTGTAACTGGGGAGAAGGCAGGGAGAAACCAAAAGTAGGTAGCAGAAGAAGTACCTGGAAAAAAACATTTTACAGAGGAACATGAACTTATGAATTAAAATTAAATTAAAAATGCATTCCCACAGGCTATGATTTAGGAAAGCATTTGGACATGCCCTTTAAATGTTTTGGTGGAAGGATATGTTAGGCAGGGACAGGATTGAGGCCAGGAAGTTTTCTCTGCTGCAGTGGAGCAGCTAACTAGTTTTGCACTGTTTTACCTCATAATGCCATTCCGGGAAAAGAAGGCTACTCAATTATCTTTATTCCATTTCACAAGTGATGATGTGAGGTATAGAGAGGCTAAATCCCAGAACTGCAAAGCAGTGAAAGACAACTCCTGCTGAAACTTGTAGGAATTGGAGAGGTATGAACACTTCATAGTATCTCAGGCAGTGACTTGCTGAGATTAGTTTGAAAATCTGGATAGAGCAAGAGGACATAAGTGTCTTATTGTTGGGATATTTTCAATCTTAATTTTTATTGTTTGGAGGGGAACTCTGGGTTTTTCTACTAGCAGCTGGACAAGAGCACAGCCTCTTAGTGTGGGATACTTTCCTCCATTCACTTTATCTCTGACAGAGCAAACAGCCTGTAGTTTCTCTGCTCAGATGATTCTGGAGTATTTAAAAAAATGTCATAACATCCCACAGAAAGCTCTGGGAAAATGGCAGTGCTAGTAAGAAAGAAGATTCATTTGAAAGCAGTCCTAACATGGAACTGCTGATTCATTTATATTCCTTGAAACCTACCTGACTACCGACTTCACTGCTTAGTAATAGCAGAGGAAAAGAGGTGAATAACTTGAGTCTGATTAAAGTAATCCCCTCTCTGACCCTCTTGGCTCAGACTGTCAGCATTGCAGGTTGAGTCTGCAAGTAACTTCTCTTTTATGCTGTCATCAGCTGTGAGTTATGTGCAGTCTCAACCTTCTCTGACAGCGTGCTTAAATGCTTTGTTAGCTTCAGGCCTGTACACAGGCTACAGGTATAGCCAGAGACTAGAGGCACTGGGGATAGAGCAGACTATTTCAAACCCTACACGAAAGAAGCAGTAATTCTGTGCTGACTTGCCCTCTGTCTGCAGTCTTCAAGCTTAGTAGTTCTCATAGGTCCCTAGCTATTTCTATTCATGGTCTAGAATATCTGCAGCCCAGAAAACCTTCTTGTCAGCCGCTGGAGAAATATAGCACAGCCTTGATATGTGTGACTCACGAGTTTAAATCCAGGTAAGACTTTGAATCAAGAAGTATTTCTGTGTTCCACACAAAACAAATGGCAAACATTTCCTTTTATTCTCAATCTAAAGTGTAGCATTCTTAAAATATTTAGCAATTTATAGAAAGTGTCATTGCAGTAAAGGTGAGTTAGCAGCACTATGATTTTAAAAAAAGATTTTTTAAAAATAGTGTGATTGACAGTAAAATATGTTCAGATTTGAAGCAAGTATCTGCCAGTTTAGGGGACACAGTTTCAGCATGTCCTACTGTGTTCCTTCGGTGAGTGGCATTCTGAGAGCTGGGGACAACTCAAGAGACTACCTTGCTTAGACTGCCATCACAGAACTCCATTCTCCCCATTTTTGTGAACATGGAATTGATGGCCAGGATTCTAGCATCAGGCCCTAACTTAGTCCACATTATTGATCCCACTCTTTTGGAACGGTGTTAATCTAAAACAGGTGACAAACATACAAGGGGTATCACTGAGATGATGTCCAATTTTAAGTGCAATTTAATATAAGGAAATGAGAGATCATAAAGGGTCAGTCTATTTTCCCAGGCAACTAACAATGAGACAAGGGTAAATGGACTCAAATTGCACCAGAGTCAAATAAATTTTATCACTGAAAGAGAGGTTTTCTGAATGAAATTCAGAAAAAGAATAGTTGTGATACTGTGGTATGGTCTAGTGGGCATGGTGTTATTTGGTCAAAGGGCAGACTTGATCATCGTGGAGATTTTTCCAAGTCTAATGATTCTGTGATCCAATGACCAAGGCCACCAAATTTGATCAACTAGATTAAAAATGGGTGTCTCCCAGAGACAATTCAGTGAAGAAAACAGATTTTGGTACTCTTTGTTGCTGGGAAAAGTGTTTGTCTATCCTTTGAGTACCAGAGAGATTTTCAGATGACCTGGCCAGCCATGTTGTCAGCTGAATAGCTTAATTTGTTCAACTTTCCACTGCAGTAATACAGGCTAGGCCTCAAAGAAGTAGGAAATTGATTGCAACAGACCAATTATTTATTTTTGCAAACTGCATGACTGATGATTACATAATACTGTTTTCTACAGTAAACAATGTTGCATATCATTCAGCTTCTCACTTGCTTAGTTAGGAAACTGAAGAAGTCCCTCTTTTAGATTCACTATTAGTGGGATAAGCTGATAGACTTGTATTGCTTGCTTTATGTTATATGCAGGAACTGTGATGTGAGCTGTTACTCCTCTGGTCTTGTCTGTGAAAGGACATCAGAGCCCACAAAATTGGTGTCAATGACTCCTGACATTGTTGCAGACAGCAGGACCATAGCACATAGGCAGTGTTAGCTCCTCTTGTGATCCAAAAGTCATTCTTCTGGATTCCTCCCTGCCCTGCTGTGTGCTACTGAGGCCCCTGGGGCCAAGTGTTGACAGAGACAGGCTCTCACAGGCTCACTGTTGCTGAGTTTAAGTAGCTATTAGTTCCTGGTTGGGTGATACTTTCAGGGAAGGCAATAACGATGGATTTTCTCTATGACATATTTTCCAACAAGGTCTCAATATTTTAGGGACCAGCAGGTGAGATGTTAAGCCTACACTTCTTGAAAGTGTCAATGCAGTGGAAATAGTGTGTCTCTGTAAGCAGTCATAGTGCATGTGTCTGTGGTGTTAATAAGTATGCTTGTTTGGGATGGGGTAGAGTTGATTGCCTTCACAATGGCTGGTATGGGGCTGTGTTTCGGATTTGTGCTGAACACAGAGATGATAATACAGAGATGATTTTGTTATTGCTGAGCAGGGCTCGCTCAGAGCCAGGGCCTTTTTGTACGGCCATGCTGGCAAGGAAGTTTTGGGTGCATGGGGGGTTGGGAGGAGACACAGCCAGGAAAGATGACCCCAGCTGACCAAAGGGATGTTAAGATCATATGACATCATGCTCAGTACATAAACTGGGGGGAAGAAGGAGGTAGAAGGTTGTTTGGAGTGATGGTGTTTGTGTTACAAGCAACCATTGAGTGCTGGGGCCCTGCTCTCCTGGAGATGGCTGAGCACCTGCCTGCCCATAGGAGGCAGTGGATGAATTCCTTGTTTTGATTTGCTTGCATGTGTGGCTTTTGCTTTCCCTATTAAATGGTCTTTAACTCCACACATGAGTTTTTATGTTTTATCCTTCTGATTCTCTCCTTGACCCTGCTGGTGGGGGAGTGAGCAAATGACTGTGTGGGGCTTGGCTGCTGCTTTGGGTTAAAGCACCACAATGAATCAGATTCTCTTCTCCAATGCAATTTAACTCGCAGCATTCCACTCATCAGTGCATCTCAGGCCTGCATGCTCTCAAAGCCAATAAAGTTCACACCCCGCCATGCATTATTCCTGCCAAATACAAACCTTTATATGTCTAATATAGCTAATTGTCAGGGGTAGATTTTATAACTGAAAGCATATTTCTGCATCTAACACCTCTTCATAAATTAGACTGCACATATTTTTAAATTCAAATAGCCTTTAGAAGAGCCAGGAACCTACAAATACCTGTTGTTTTCATGAGCATGGAATGCAGGGGATTTGCACACTGTGTGAAAGGTAAGAGTTTAATGATACTCATCTAGCTGTGAGACTGAGTCTCAGGCTGTTTACTGGCAACAGCTGTGCCTGTAGTACAGCTCAGGAGCATAACAACCCACAACAAAGCACCGAGGCATAAAAACCCACTTCCTTCATATAAATAGGAAAAAAAAAACCAAACAAACCATGTTTTCTGGTCTATGTCTGAGGAAATTTGCCTGTGTAGCACTCACATTTCCAGTGCAAACCCAAACAGACAATTTTGTTTTATTTCTTACTTGCCTTACGGGACTTCTTCACTCTACAAAGAGAGCCAAACCCAGAAAATTAGTTAGACTTTCTGAAATAGGTTCATTTTATCTTTATCTTTCTTCCTAAAAGGCACTGTCTTCGTCCCTGCTTGACATTTCTGAATAACAGGATGGGTTAGCAAATACCTATTTATAGAATAACAGGATGGATATTCTTCCATAGTGAATCTCTGGAGAAAAGAGTTGCCACTGAGTGGTTATAAGGAGTTTTCATGCCCAGTTATCTATCCCAATAACAGTATCTGTCTATCACCTGCCTGAAGAGAGTTTAGTTACTCTATTGAGTCCTATTATTAAGCTGTTAAATTGACTCAATTTTTGTCTGAAGAAAACATATAAGTCCATGCCCAGGTAAACTGCAGGCCATCTTTGGCTTGTAGTAGTTCTCAGTTAGCAAACTCAGTGAATAAAAAAATTGTGATATGACAATTTTATGTTTCATTATAGGATTTGGTTGACACCATTCCCAAGCAGGCATATGTAGGCATCATAAAATTCAGTGCTGACATTTGGATCTCTGATTTTCTGACCTCTTTGAACTTATTTCTAAATATTCTCTCCACTGGTACTACAAATGCTTTTCCAGATGTCACACAAACTAGAGAGCTATTAAGAGCCCTTCTTCTCTTATTCTCTTTCTTCCTGTCTCCTGCAAGCATCTTCTTTCTGCTGCTGTTAGAACATGAACACTTAGCTATCTTTGCTAGATAGCTACACATTCCTGGGTTTATCAGCCCTTAGATCATCTATCATAAACAACTCCACACTCTGGTATGTAGGATCCTTGTCCATATGTTCTGATGCTCTGTATACCAGTTGTCTATTCTCTAACATGCAAACACCAGACACCATCATTCACAACACCTTATTTGTTTCTCTGGGTACATTTCCACTGACTTTTTTTTTTAATAAGGAGGGGTTTGACTGGGTAAGTGAGGAGCTCTGACATTTCTCTCTTATTTTTACTTCTGTTTTCAGGTCTGTTTAAAGAAGAAGGTGAATATGACCTTAGGTTCCACTATTTCCCCCTAAATGGAACTATTTTTTAGATTTCCTCTTATGTATACATGTCCTTGTATTACATTATCCCAGTTCCAATGATGTTCTTGTTATGTGACGTAAAAATTCAAATTATTTGTGTGGTTTAAATCTCTTCTAAAAAGTCTTTAGCTGTAAGAAAGGATCGTCATCTTTTTAGTTTTTTTAGTGTTCTAATAAATTAACATCATCTTGCTTTACACAATTCCACTGTGGATGTCTTCCTGCATCAGGGGAAGTTTTAAACATTTTCAGTAGTTTTACATTCCTCAGAGTAAGCTGCAAAATATCAAGCTGCTGTTGTCAACTTGCCAAAAAGAGAGTCTGGTTCTTTTTCCCTTTCATTTTAGGGACTGAGAGAAGTTATTTTCTTTTTGAGAGGTCCCTTGTCAACTTTTTAAAAGAGCTTGAAGAGAACCTATAAGCCATGAAATGCTTGGCTTGGAAGAAACATATTTATCAAGATCTAACAGCTGGATATCTTGCAAGATGCTATGATCACTTCCCAATTTATCATCTGTGCTTATGCATGACTCAAAGCTGAGTTGCTTTTAATTAGTTTTGGATCAGGCACTATTATTTATTCATTGTATCAAAAGGATGTTCAGGATCTCCAGTTCTGAAACTTTACCCTGCTGTGCAAGAAGCCAGAGCACAAGCCAGAAAGTCTCTTTGTGATTGAAATTATGTGTCACAATATGATCTTTTTTTCTAGGAGTTATCTGAAAATCTTAGTAATTATTTCCAAAGCCCTATGCAAAGTAATTTGAAGTTAAAATATATAACTAGTAGGAACTCAAAAAATCTGCCAATGTTCTAAAAGAAACAAATAAAATTCTTACCTGCATGACTACCTACAAAACCCTACATACATACCATGAAATTAAACATAATTCCAGGATCTACCTTTCTATGTTTGCAACAATAAAGAGGTGTTTGCTTGCAAACTCTATGGATATCTGCTGACTAAAGTGGTCTACAAGAGCTTGAGAAAGTTATTATTTTATTGTCAATACTTTGTTAAAAAGAAAGGGAGCTGAAACACAACAGGGTAAGAGAAAAATATCCCTGTCCCCTAAAACATTTGTGAACTACAGGACCTTGTAGGTCAATACACCTTTTATGTGGTAAATAGATGGCAGACCCTAATATGCAGAGCTCATTAACTAAATTAACACAGAGACATGATCCTCAAATTGTGCATTGAAACTATATCATGATGGCACACTTACCACAAACAAAACCCCACTACACTGTGGTTCTTCCTTTAGCTGTGTATGTATTACAGACTACAATTTCATTCAGAAATTCTGATTAGGATTTATCAGTACAAGTTGCTGTTCTTGTTTACATGGATAATTTCCTTATGTTGCTTATCAGGTTTAAAAAACTTTTGCCTACAGCTCAAAAATGTCCTGTTATATCATTTTGGATCTGTCCAGGGAAACCTTTAATGAACTAGAAGGGTCAAGTATCACCTTACTTCATATAACAGTTTAATATTCAGAATGAATATTACAAGCAAATGGATTAGTTTTCCTTGATGTTTATGAAGTTGCTGTAAAAGCAGATGGATAATCACTATAGCAACTTAGCACATAAGGAGACAGTCATTGAAAAGCATTCCATAATCAGCACTGTGACCTTGACAGCTCTCACTTCCAATTGCCTGAGCAATATTTTTCATCTGTTGTAATCAGGCAAATTTCTTGCATACCAGTAAAGCTAGTTGGACTATCCCAAGACATACTCTGTGTTGGAGTGAACAAATCTAAGAAAGGTGGTGCATCTCAGTTCAAGATATTATGTTTTCCCCTTTGGCATATTGTATAGTTTTTTATTTCAAACTTAATACACTGAAATAATTAGGTAACAAGTGGATGTAATCTATCTCAAATTTTGTAAGACACTGTTTCTCAAAGATTCTTCATGGAAACACTGAGACAAACAGGCTAGATAAGTGGACCACCAGATGGGCTGAGAACTGTCTGACCTGCCAAGCTCAGAGGATTGTTATCAGTGACAAGACCTCCAGCTGGAGGATTCTCTGTAGTGGTGTACTCCAAGGGCTGATGCTGGGACCCATATTATTTAACAGCATCATTGACTACCTGAATAATGAGACTGAAGGCAGCGTTGGTAGGTTTGTAGATGATATGGAGATTTAGTACAGTGACTGATGCACTACATGGTTATATTGCCACTCAGAAGGACACTGACAGTCTGCAGAAAAGGGCTGAGAGAAGCCTCATGACATCCAACAAAAGAAAATGCCCAGTCCTGTTCCTGAGGGAATGGCCTTGTGCAACAGTGCAGGTTTGGACAGAGTGACTGAAAAGCAGCTTGGCAGGAGAGGACCTGAGTGTCCTGGTGGACACAGCTTGCCCATTAAACATGAGCAAGCAATTCTCCCATGGTGTAAAGGGTATCAATAGCACCCTGGCCTGTGATAGGAAAATTGTTGCCAGTAGGTTGAGAGAGGTGAGTCTCTCCCCTTCTACATAACACCAGTGGGACACATCTGGAGTCTGGGTCCAATGCAAGGAAGACATGGGTGTACTGGAAAAACTTGAAAAAGGGTCAGAAAGATAATTAAGGCACTGAAAATATGTTGTATGAAAAAAGGCAGAGTCAGCTGGAACCTGATGCAGGGAGTGGTAAAAAAGGATGAAACTGGACAGAATCAGTGACACGACAAGAGAAACAATAAGCAAAAAATCAATTATGAAAATTCCAACTTAAGCATAAGGAAAAAATCTGGACACCATACTGTGTGGGTGGTTCAACACTACAAAAACCTGTCTTCCATCCTTTAGGATGTTCCAAACCCAAGTGGACGTGGCCCTGAGCAACCTGCTCTTGGTGACCCTACTTTGAGCAGAGGGGTTGACTAGACCATTTCCAGTAGTGCCATTCAACCTCAGTGACTGATTGTGTGGTAATGCATTGTGACAGGATTCAAACAAAGAAGGTAACACCTGATCTACTCCAACTTATCTACCCATGTGCAGCTGCCCAGAGATCTTCACCTTTCCTGTAGTAGCCCAGTCTAATGTCAACACTGCATCCTGTTCTGCTGCTCCTCTCATGAACTGGGATCATTTGTGGAAAGAAGAAAGGAAAAATAAGAAATGAGACCCAGCACAACTTTCCAACAACTGGTATGTGTATATCTGCCCTCTGGAAAGTACCAGTTTCTAGCTCCAGAGAGAGCAGGCAAGTATACTCTGCTACGGACCTACAGGCTGAGGAGATGAACTACTCTACCATAACAGGATTACAAACTAGAAACTAGAAACCAGAGATATCTCATTGGCTTACCTCACTGCTCTACAAGTCATTTGGGCATGCAATGACCAGTTTCCGTGAAAATATCAAAGGATTATGTTTTCTCAGAATTTCTGGTGGTTTTTAATATTCAGCTGAGGTGAAAGTATCACATAAACAGGCCTTAGAACATTCCACAGATTAACCAGGACATCTTGAGTATTTATTTAGTGCACAGAGGCATTTATGTGCAAAGTGATGCAGGCTTGTCTCTTCCTTGCATAAACATAAGTACTGAAAAATTAAGTTAAGGAGTTCAAGGTAAGGAAGGTGTCTGACAGCAGAGAGTGGCAATGCCTTACTCCAGCAAACAGAAGGAACTTCTCTATCATATTTTTTGTGTTTGTGCTCCAAGATGAAAACAAAAATACTTTGGTGTGCATTCAAACATTGAATATTAATAACCTGGTCTTAATTTAAAAAATCTCCATATTAATGAGATCTTAGATAAGGTTTTTGTTTTACAGTCAAGCCAACAATGAGAGATAACAAAAGCCCTTATTAAAACCGACATCAAGAATTTCTTCATACCCCAACCATTCTTCAAATAAAGATAAAATTTCTAGCTTGTTTTATTGAGCTGACTAATGGAAACTTTCCTGACTGACAGTAAAGATACATTTCTGCCACTTGTTTGTACATAGGGGATCAATTTCCCTCCTTTCACAGTAGAAAAAAGAAGCACATGCTTTGTTTTTTTCACAAAATAAACTTGTTTTTTTAAGGAAGTAAGAAGTCATTTACAGCAGAATTTTTCATGCTGAGAAATTTATAACTCACCCTTGAACAGTGTCACAGTTTGATGCTACACCATTAATGTCCCTGGGATTTCCTGGAGTTAATTTTGATCTGAAAAACCAAGAGGCTCCAAGATAATCTTATCACAGACCGCAACCTCCATGTATTCCTTTTGATTATGGTGAAACAAAAAACACACGGGAACAATATCGCCATTCAAATACAATTTTGTGTCTGAGTATCTGAGAATTGAAATAATGAAAGGAGCAACAGAGGCACAGACCTTGTTTTTTGATATAGAAATGGGAAATAAGAAACACAACTCCCTGAAGTAGCTGTGCATTGCACATTACCAGTGGACAGTTTGTCCCGAGGGTACTTTCTTCAGTGCTACTGAGTCCCTCACTTTGCATGGTCCAGATTTGCTCATTTGCCTAAACCAATGCAGAAACCACACACATAAGCAGTCTACAGCTTGTTTTATGTATTACAGACATATATATGAGCATCTTCCAATGGTCCTGACCTTAGAAATATTTGGGTTTGAAATAATGATTAAAAATTTATGGACAATGTTTAGATAAAGTTATTATACTTCATGTTTATTTTGCTCTTTTTCAGATCAGAAGAATACTTGCCTTGTAGTGAGCGTTAGCAGCCTTCAGAAACACAACTAAATAAAAGCCTGAGTGTTCAAGCTGCTCATGGCTTGGAGGGGTGCACTGTTCCCTGGGCAAATACTATCTGGAGGGAGGGGTCCAGAAAGTGTTTGTGAATGGAATTAAATCCAGGTGTTGGCAGTTCACAAGCGATGTTCTCCAGGGTCCAGTCTTGTTAAATATCTGTATCAATGTCTGGACAAGGGGATCAAGTGCACCCTCAGTAAGCTTGCAGAATATACCAAGCTGGAAGGAAGTGTTGATCTGCTGTAGGGTAGGAAGGCTCTGCAGAGGAGCCTGGACAGGCTGGGTTGATGAGCTGAGGCCACTTATGAGAGCTTCAACAAAGTCAACATTGGGTCCTGCCCTTGGGTCACAATAACCCCATGCATTTCTCCAGGCTTTGGGAAGAGTACATGTAAAGGTGCCGGGCAAAAAAGGATCTGAGAGTGCTGTTGATATCCAGCTGAACATGAGCCAGTGTGTGCTCAGGTGACCAAGCAGGCCAATGGCATCCTGGTCTGTATCAGAAATAGTGTGGCCAGAAGGACTAGGGCAGTGACTGTCCTCCTGTACTCAACACAGGTGAAACCACACCTCAAATACTGTTGGGATGAGTTGATCTTGGCTGGACACCAGATGCCCATCAAGCTGCTCTAACTATCCCCCTCCTCAGTAAGACAGGAGAACAAAATGCCACGGTAAAAAACTTGTAGGTCCATATAAGACAGTTTCCTAAAGCAAAAATGAAAAGTTGCAGGGATGCAAGCTAAGGAAGGAACTAGAGATTTTATTTTCTAATTGCCATCAGCAAGTGATGTTCTGCCACTTCCTGGGAAGCAGAGATTCAGGGCACATAGTTGTTGCTCCACAAAATGAACATAAAGAATTAATGCTCCCCCTTTCTCCTCCTTTTACTTAACTTTTCTATCTGAACAGATGTCACATGGTATGGAATGTCCCTTTGGACAGTTTGGGTCAGCTGGCCTAGGGGTGTGCCCTCCCTGGATCTTGCCCACCCATCCTACTGATGGAGGGGCAGAATGTTTGGGAGACATCGCCAATGCTCTGCCAGTCCTGCTCAGCAGCACCAAAACACTGGTGAGTCACCAACACCTTTTTAGATATCAGTGCCAAGCACTGCACTGGGAGGGCTTCTGTGGGGAGAATTAACTTCATCCCAGCTAGACCCACCACAAATGTGTTCAGTTCTGAGCCCCTCCATACAAGAGGAAAATGGCCTCATGTTGCACCACCACAAGTTTAGATTAGGCACTAGGAAAAATTTCTTCACTGAAATGGTAGTCAGACAATGGAACAGGCTGCTCAGGGAAGTGGTAGAGTCATCATTCCTAGAAATGTTCAAAATACATGTGGATGTGACACTTGGGTATATGATTTAGTGGTGAATATAGTGGCGCTGGGTTAATGGTTTGACTCTATGATTCTAGAAAGTATATTCCAACCTTAATGATTCTATGATTCTATGATCAGGCTCCAAGCCATCCCCAACATTTAGAGCCTCAGGATTTTGCTCCTGTCCCTGAGAGAGCTGCTAGCTTGGGAACCAGTTTCCTTCATCTGCACCCAGGGCCATCCAAGTCCCCCTCATGGAGACACTCATCTTGATCACAGAAAATCACCTGTTGGTAGATCCAGTTCTGTGGCTCACTCTTCTGCACTTGGCAGGGATATCAGGACAGTTTGTATTACAGTGTCACCAGCAGGGTAGGATTTCCTTCAAAAGTGTGATACTTACAGGTAGCAAAAATAGTCAGAGTTCTTAGCTAGCTGGCTAGCATATATTATACTCATTTTATTGCCTCCAGCAGACTGTGAGACTTCCTGAATTGGTACCTAGTAGTAAACATGGAGCATGGTAACCTGAGTTCTGAGTTTATTTTGAAATTCAGTGACTGCTAACATATTTAAAAAGCAGATATCCAGATATACCTTTTTTCATGACCCCACTGGCAACTGCACAGAACCACATACAATGCAGGGATGTAAACCTTTACAGAAACATTATATTATCTAACCTTTCCCTGTTAATCCAGGCTGTTCTCTTTTTTCCCTGTTATATATACAATTGGAGCAGACTAACTGCCTTACAGTTCGATATTAATTCTTGCTTATTAATAAAGCTTGAAAATTTTATTACAACGGGAGCTTTATTAAAATAGCTTTCTGAAATAATTAGGATGTAAAGATATTAATAAAAAGCACACTCCTAAACAGTCACATGAATATATTCATCACCTTTAGAAACTCTTGAAAGAACCACGGGTGTTTTATTTCCCTTTTACTGTTTGGAAAATAGAGTTAAAAAGCTTAATTTGCTTTCTCAAGGTCACACATTTAAGTTACTGACAGAGTGGCAATTGCAGGGTAGAAAAGCCAAGGTACTGAATGCTAGCAACCACAGCATTGGCACTGGTGCCCTCAGTCTAATCAGTGCTTTCCTACTCTTGGGATAAATATAGCAGGTTGTTTTTTCCTTTTTCCCCTAAAGAAAGAGATGATCTGCAATTTCTGCTGGTTGCTGAGAATTGGTTTGCTGGAGCTTCGGTGGCTGAAAATGAACCAGCAGCAGGTGGCAGCAGTTTGTCACACTTTCAGCCTCCTCTGGGTTCACAGGCAACAATTTCTGGCCACATAAATGACTTTTTGCCTCCTGGATTAGTTCTGTACTTCTGCGGAAAAGAGCTTTGACTCTTCTGAAAAGGTTTCCTACTAGACTTCAAAGAAAGTTTGGTACTGGGAAACTCCTGGTGATGCCAGGTATGCCCAGCCACATATTCTGGCTTCCTTGGAAGACTGCCTGTATGGATGCAGAGAACAGTGATGTTCTAGGAAGCTTGGGTACAATGAGGAAGAAAGGGGCATATACGTATTCTGTCAGTCTCTTGGGGATCACAAGCATATCCTGAGTTAAGTGTGATGATCAGAATTACTTATGCAGACCTCTAAAGCAAGACTATAAAGCACTCAAATATTCCTTATGAAGTGAACCTATTAATTGCAGTGCTTAAGTGCTACATTTTGCTGCATCCGAATACACGTCAGTAATGTATTTTTTGTTTATTTCCAATTAACATGCATGGCTTCTTCCTTCTTAACTTGCACTTTATAACACAAGCAGTGTCTCAAGGATATGTAAGCTAATTGTTTTGCACTGAAATGGCCGTGTTTTTCATCTGATAGCTGCAGTGATTGTGTGCAGGAATGCTGTTAAAACCTTAGTAAACATTATTAGGCACAAAAAGAATGATGATAGTCAATGAGCACTAAGCTGTGGACTAATGGAATGATGCATGGTACAATGTAAGAACAAGGGGAAACAATAAAAGGAATTCCACACTTGCAAGTAAGCTGAGGTTTGTGAAATCTCTAAAGACAAATTCAGCAAGGTGTAAAGAGCGATTATGATCATGCCGCAAATGCTGCTTCTTAGTAGAACAAACTGGTTCTGAGAACCTTAGTAAAAACACCTATTTTCATGTCCTTACCAGAGGGAAAAAATGGACAAAATTCTTCTATATATGCACATTATGATAAGTGGAAGAGCAGCATAGGTAAAACTATGCACGTTCTAGCTTCTATTAATTTTTACCATTTAATCCATAGAATGCTTACAGCTCCACTCAGGGAAATGGACACTAGAGCTGTGTGTGTAGAATCAGTTTATTCTCTCATGTTGACAGTAAACAATTTCACCCTCTTGTGCATAGTATGGACAATATATTATGAGGTAGATGCATTATTTAAACACAGAACATTGTCATAGTGACCTTGGACAAGTGAATTAGGATATGCTTTCTAAAAGGATTTTAATGAAAGGCAAATGCCTTGCTAAATAGGGAACCTCTCTTCTACTAACCATATATTTCATTCTTGTTTGTTAGAATGATTTCCAACATGAATTTTCTGAGATTGATTCACATCTCTTGATTTCTGTTTCCTCTGTTCTGTGGATGAGGAGAGTGTTTACATCTCCTGTTTAAAGGAGTCAGACTGACAGAGAACAAATACTGTCTGATATGCAAGTAAAAATGAAATTGTGGTAGTACAAACCAGAAATAACCCACTGAAGGATTATATTTTATTTTGCTTTTATCCTGGAATATCAAGAGGGTGAAGGATACAAATATTTGTATTTTAATATTTTCTAATGGTAACAAGTATTTCCTGCACTCTTCAAAACGATCTTATCAAGCTGTTGTACCAAGCTGCATTATCAAGATAGTCTGGGATAGTGGAACTAGAGATTTTGGAGCTAATTTTCAAATTCACAGTGTCTGTGTTGAAAGAGACTTCAGCTTTGCAGGACCCCACATGTGGTGAAATTTAGCAGGACAGTGAGTCACTGCTTTTCCTTTTTTGTGACTTTGCTTGTGTGCCATGCATCTGAGGTGCTAGAGAAGGTAGGCTTACAATGGTGAAGATTTGAGGTCATATGAAAATGTCTCTATAAGAGACAGCTAGCAGACTGGCTCACTGCACAGGATATGGAAAGGTGGTACCATGAAGTTCCAGCTCCCTAATTTAATTTGTTATCTAGGAGGAAAAATAAAAATGAGTGGTTCAATTAGCCTGAATTTGCAGAGTCATAGAATCATAGAATCATAATGTATCCTGAGCTGGAAGGGTCACTGAGTCCAACTCTTGGCATGCTGTATTTAGTAGTGTTTGTCCTAGAAAAATATTTTCTTTAACAATTTGAACTCCACATGTCTCTAGAATACTTATTGAATGTTTCTCCCAATCAAAATCCACTAGTCAGCAAAATGTTTAAATTATTATATACAGCTATATAATATGTCTTATTTCAGCCATCCATATGATATTTCTGACATGAAATTCTAATAGCTCTTGGAAGAGTTTGAGCAGACAGTTGTAATGCCCTGGGCATGGACTAGATCCCAGTAGAATTGATACATCCATAAGTTTATCTATTAATGCTCATCAGCCATCAAGCTGCAAGTTCTAAATTTTGTGTCCCATTTGCTTTACATCAATATGCTAACACAATCAGATTGGCAGTTCATATTAATTAAAACCAGATTAGGAACTAGAGAACACCAACTTTTTTCTAGCAAGAGTATTCTTAAAAATAAACACAAAGTAGGAACGATGACTGCCAATTACTGTGAAAAAGCATTACACAAAATTAAGAAACAAATCCAACTACAAAGTCTAGTTAAGAATATCACACCTATGTACACAGAGTATAAATAATTTGCCTAGCTGACCCTTGTTTCAATCACTCATTTTTTTTTACTTCATTTAACATATGGGAAAAGTTGTTTAACTTTAGGTTTCTAGGGATGTTTGAAGAGCCATACCTTAAATTAGAATACAGTGTGGACAGTCTTAGCTGGAGATGAGAATGGGTGGTTCCTGGGAAATGCTCTCTCTGCTGGCCAGGACAATCTATGGTTTGACTTCTGCTTCAGGGCAAGAAATTGTCTGAAGGCTATTTTTGAACTTCCTGGTGTGGCCAGGTCTTCTGTCATATGAATTTATCTTTTCCTAAGAGATTGTGCTTTTTCATCATGTTAGTGTAAGACTGCGAGAGCAGCTGTATTTCCCATTTAAACTTTGCCCCCTGGGGCTGTGAAAAGTGACCTTCAAGCTTCTGCTTAAGACCCTTCAGTTTCCTGAATAACTGGCAGAGAAGATTACTTGGAATGTTTTCAGGAAACATCTTTTTACTAACGAGTGGAGAACTCCCACACATGTGTTTGCTGCCTTTTTTTATTGTTGGGATATTGTTTACTTTTAGGGAGGAGTTACTCCAGTCCCTACAGTACCTGGCACAATCCAGCATCTACAGAGAGATACATTTGAGGTATCAGAGCTGCTGCTGTTTTGACACTTCATACACGTTTCTTCTCCACGTTCTATTTTAACTATTTATTTGGTAATAGAGAGATTGAGTTGCTTTATCTGTCCTTCCATTGTTAGGCAGACTTGCCTTTGACAGGTAAAGAAGAAAGTACCAGCTGAGCTGAACATGCTATTTGTGACCCATGAAGAAAAAGATCAGTAGCAACAGGCATGTCAGGAGCAGATTTTATTAGGTAACTCAGAAACTTGTTATGGTTTTAACAACTTTTAATGTTTGACTGAACCAGTCCAACTATTCTTTGCACAACCCTGAATCAATGGGAGCAAAGGCAAGTCCGTAAGTGTCAGAGGTATTCTTTCTACAGCCTGACTTTGGGGGAGAGATGAAGAGATAACAAGCGAATTCCAGGGCAACAAGTATCTCCCTAAATCTGGAAGGATTACATTCTGCAGAAAGGAGAACAATTCGCAATTAGTAAGGGTTTCTTTGGGACACTTGTCTTGAACATAATGTGTCCATCTTAATTTGAATTGTCTTAGGTACAAGCCATTATTAAAACTTAAATTTGCTTTAATTAGCCTTAAAAAAAAAACCAAAACAGAACAATGCAAACATTAACGTTCTTAATATCAGTAGATTTTAATTACAGTATGCAATGCTTTGCTGAATTTGAGAAGAGGAAATCTGTTTTTTAAAGTTGGACTTGAAGCATACTCAGCTGAATGTATATGTTTACATCAAGCCTGTGTACATCAAGCCATCAAGTCTGTTCTTCAACATCCATGTGGTTACAGTAAAACTAGATCCCAAACTGACCACTGAGTTGCAAGGGTTATTTGCATGAAGGGGGTGCTGAAAACATTGCAATCTGAGTAAGTGAAACAGTAACAATCCAAATAAACTTGCTCACATTTACTGGCAGTTCAGAGAGATGCAAAGTTCTTGACAGCACAGGCCATAGCCCTACCTTGTCTCAGACAGAAACTGCACTGGTAGGATGAGGGGTGGGGAGGGAAACCATTGCTAAAAGCATACCTGGCACTTCCAAATTATGAAATGCCTTTAAAGTACTGACATTTAAAGCAATTATAATCTCAGTTAAGAATTAGTTTATTCTGTTGTCCTCTGACTTCCTTAGCCTTACTACTTACTGCTCTAAAATACAGCTGTCAGGCAGCTGACAACAGGCTCATTTACTCTGTCAAATGATGGCTTTCCTAGTTTCAAACATGGTAGGATATTAAGTATTCAGACTCTGCTATCAACAGCTGAGTGTCAATTTACAGCAGCAGGTTTAAGTCCCTCAGCACAGTGCCCAGTAATTTGTTGGGTTAAATACATCAGCATTTTGTACTACATTCCCTTCTCCTTCCCCCTAACTCAGCCAAGAGTTTTCCAGTGGTCTTTTAGATGCATGTTAAAACAAACCCTCATTCAGGCAAGTATTTACTAAAATGTATGTTTAGGTCATACCAGAGCTCCTCAAACCAACTTATCATAAGTAAGTTCTGTAATCAGGAACAATCCATGGGAGGTGTTTTACTTTAAAGTTTTCTGCTTCACACTTGGTTTAAATTCTCTCTTGTTTCCAACCTTATTTCAAAGCATTTGTGCAGGGTTACTTTCCAGTGCACTGTGGTGTGTTTAACAGATTCTGACGCCTCTGCTTTGAAGGTGCAGACATGTTACTGCTCTGAAGATGGAGCTAAAGATTTTTGCAAAGTTTAAAGGAACTAAACACAAATAAAAAGAAGAGATAAAAAGTTTTTGGGTTTTCTTTTCTCTTGTAAAGAACTGATAAATAATCCATGTTTTCCTAACTGCAGCTTATAGAGTTGGACATCTGTAGCTCATTAGTTTACAACTGTCATTCAAACCAATTAATTGAAAGAATTAGGTGCTTTTTAAAAGAGGGACAGAACAAAAATAGCTTCACTTTTTGAAGATTTCTTTTTAAAGTCTTTCTGACATTATTATCTGCTAAGCACAGGCTAGCATATTGTTCCAAATCTATTATCTTTCCTTTTTTTTCCCGTCTTCTTCCTCCTTTGCATCATCTGCAGCTTGGTTGGTATGTCAAAAACATCCAATAGTTCCATTCCTACCCAGAGTTTTCATTTTTGGAGAGGGACATTTTAGACTCCAGACCTGTGAAAAGACCCTCTGGATGCTTTGTTTCTCACCATACAGTGACCTAGTATTTGAGTACTAAATCCCCTCCATGGTAGTTCTAGATCTGATTGAAATTATTTTAAATATTCTTTCCATGCTTAATGGTCTGATTTTCGAGGAGATTTTCCAGAATTTTAGGTTTCCTAACAGTTTTCCTTTTGAAAGATCATTGCCAAATATTCTGATTTTTTTGTTGTTGTTGTTGTTTTGCTTGATGTGATTAAACTGCAATGGAATTTTGTGGTGGCATGGGGTCTCCTGAGTCAGATAGAGAACTCAACACGATTTTTAGCTGAATGATAAACCATCCCTACTAAACACACACTGAGGGTGATGTCTAGGACTTCATGTTCCTAGGATTTAAATCTGGCCAGCTTGTAAGGATTCTGAAGCACTTTGATAATTAGATCCAATCCACGCTGAATCTTCAACATTCAAATCTGCTTTACATTATCAAGTCTATTGTGCCATTCAAATAGATTCAAAATGTAAAAATGTAAACTAAACTAAATCTTCTATGTTCATCCCTGAAAATCATACACGACTACTGGCTTTGGAGCACCAGCTACATGAACTCCTCAGCTTACAGTTGTTGCTTACAGTGTCCCTTTTATGCTCACTACTATTTCTATTATGGCTTCTAAAAACTCCAGAGGAATCAGCAGTTTAGCAGTATTTTATGCTTCTTAAATTTTTCTGAGGAATTATATTTGATCTGTTTCACAGAATTGCAGAACTAATTAGGTTGGTAAAAACCTCTGGGATAATTGAGTGCAAACTATGACTGAACACCATGTCAATTAGACCATGGCACTCTCACATCCAGTCTTTCCTTAAACACCTCCAGGGATGGTGAGTCAACAATTTCCCAGAGTAACCTGTTCCAATGTTTCCAATAACCCTTTGGGTGAAGAAGTTTTCCAAAATATTAAATCTAAACCTCCTCTGGCACAACTTGAGGCTATTTCCTCTTGTCCTGTCACTAGTTGCATGGGAGAAGAGGCCATTCCCCTGGCTACAACCTTTTTTCAGGTGATTGTAGAGAGTGATAAGGTCACCCCTGAGCCTCCTTTTGTCCAGGCTAAACAACCCCAGCACCCCCAGCCACTTTTCATAGGACATGAATCGTCTGTGTCCAGTTTTGTGGTTATAGATCTCAGAGAATGAAATAGTTCCTGAAGTTGTCAGCTTTTTTATTGAGAAAACGTTCCTCAGCATATTTTTGACTAGTGGCAGCAAAATTATGCTTTCCCAAATCGATTTGCTCTCCAACACACACTTGCATAAAGGTCAATTGTTTTCTTTTCAGAATATAGGGCTAAAACCTAGTGTTAATTGTGTTTGCTAAAAACACTACATATAAGAGAGTTCTCAGGATTATGTTTTAAAAACAAATAACACTTTCATTAATAGAGGTGAACCAATGAGTTCAAAAATACCTATTTAACAGTTTTACATAATAAAGATAGTTTATGAAAGGGATTTCTCAACTTTCTGAAGCTGGTGATAGGGAGAGGGGAGAAAGAATATCAGACTAAAGAGGTATCACGATAACATCAACTTGTAATACTGTTTAAGATGACTGCAGGCAAGCATCACCTTTTGGGACTCTAGGAGGTCCAAAAAGCTGCACTGTGAAAACTTCCTGGGGGAGCTCCTGGGGAAAGGAGAGATTTTCTGTTAATTGTGAAGGTCTGTGACTCCTGACAGTAGTCAAATGTTGTGAGCACTGAGATGTGCAGTTTAAACATCTCTGGCAAGCTCATTGCCAAGTATGAAACAGAAGGATAACACCATTAGGTTAACTAAAGATAAGGATTTTCAAAGAGAATACTGCCAGGAATAGGTAGGTCTGAAGGAGGGCAACTGTTATTCATAGATTCCCAGAGATAACACTTTTATGTCCTGTATTGTATAAGTTGCCTTCATTTTGTGTTAAAAATGAAATATAGGCCCTTACTACTTCTTGATTTCATCTCCAAGCTGTTTCTGTGAGTTTGCCTGTTGGATGAAAGAATACCTCAGTGTCAGATTTGAAGCCATAAGGTGAAACTTCAGATCACTCTGTTCTGTCTTCTGCTTGAGAACGAATTCCCAACTCACTCACATGAATGTGCCAGCAACAGCATCAGAGTAGAACTAGAAAATCATTTAGGTTGGAAAAGACGTTAAAGATCAAGCTGGAGCATAAACCTACCACTGCTAAAAATACCACTAGATCATGCCCCCAAGTGCCATATCTACACATCTTTTAAATACCTCCAGGGATGGGGACTCAATCACTTCTCTGGGCAGCTTGTTCCAATGCTCTGACTGTTTCAGTGTTGAAATTTTTACTAATAGCCAGACTAAACTTCCCTGCAGCCAGTTTAGGCCATTTCCTTTTGTCTATCACTTTTTACTTGATAAAAGAGACATACAATTTTCCTCCCAGCTTGCAGCCATTGGAAGGATTGATCTCACTGCTTTCTGATTACAATTTGCAGCTAAAATCTCCCCAGCAAAAGTGTGAAGCGTGGCTCACCCAAATTTTGAAGAAATTCTGGTTCCTTACAAGAGTTATCTCCTAAGACTGATCATAATTCTTATTACCAGTCTGAACCTATGATTTTTAGATATGTTCTTAGCCTTTGTGGACAGTAAAAAAAATGTACAGAACTACCTCAGCCATTCAACAATCACTGCACTGGAATGCAAACAATTTTTATAGTAAAATCCAGTCACTGACTGCAATTAGTTTTATGATTTTTAGCTTGGAGGCTGAATGGTGTTTTGCCTGAATATGTATTTTGCAATGGTCAAAGCTCAATATTTTATGAATCTTTTTTTTTCACTGAAGATATCAGATTATTTTTGTAGGCTGAACTTGCCCATATTCCTGCCTCTCACCATACCTGCTCTATTTCCCATATGAAAGGGATCCTTAAGCTTTCAAGAAGGATATGTTATTATACTCTTGCCTCTGTGTCTGCCTGTTCACAGTGTGACTGTAATCCATTTTTGTTCTTTGGGGAGAACTACCTGAGTTGTTCCATCCTAAGCTGAGATGAAAATTTTGGAAAATTCCAGTGATTAAAGTTTTAGACCACTTCAATTGCTGTGGTTTTGATGTTTATCCTTGAGTAGAAAGATGATAGAAAAATACAGGGAAAAGCAGTAGATAACTATTATTGCGTTACTAGCCATCTGAGAAACTTGCTAGAAATATTACCAGCTCTCCACTTTTTGTGAAGTATTTCCTCTGGTAACCATTAGTTTCCACCACATGCCTCTCTTGTCCATTTCCCCCCAACTAATTTTCCATCTTCTTCTATTCAGCTCCCTGAAAAGACGCTGTTCAGCAAGCAGCTGTGCTTAGTAAAGAAGTTGTGCATGTCTTACAATGCACATTTTTTCAGCAGCCTCCTCCCTAGAAGCAGCAGCTGTCAATAACATAGAGATTTGAAAGCTGCCAGCACATAAGGGTGGGATATAAAATACTCCCTGTAAAAGTAAAAAATAAAGGCGAATTTCCAGATGCTACTTTTATTTGAGATGGTTGCGAGCACATGTGAAGTCCACATAGTAATTAACTGTTCCAACACAGGAACCAGACCAATAGTGCAATGGATGCTACTGTTAAAAACAGCTAAAGGTTAAGAATGCATTCATTAAACATGGAGAATCAGAAATACTCTGCAAATAGGCTAGATGCAAGATAATATTATTTTAAAGGGGTTTTTTTTTTATGAACAAAAGCAGAGAAAAGCAGGTCAGAACCACAGAGAATTACTTTGGCTTAGCTTTTAGAAAAGCAAGAAATAAATACATGAAATTATAATAGGAAGCAATACTATTTTAAATAAATAAACTGATTTCTCATCATCATTTGCTGAAGCACTTGTGAAAATATCTACAGAGAAATCTCATAGTCAGGGAGATGCAATTGAAAACGAGTGCATCAGAGATCTGCTTGTGTGGGAGACACCAGTCACATTTGACACAGAGAAAGAAATTATAGTTCTTCTATCTGGAAATATTTCTCCTACACTGGCAGAGCTGACATTCTACAAAGAATAACTACAAATTCAATTTATAGAGTAGGAAGAATGGGTCTGATATTAAACATCTCTTTAGCTTTTTCAGCTTAGCTGGGGTTTGTGGAAGTACTGACTTACGAGATTTTTAAAAATTTTTATTTCCTGTCTTGTTTTGTTTTCTTAGATTACATATCTTGGTTTAGATAGAAAGGAAAACATTGAGGGTCAATTTATATGATTCCACTTGCTTTAACAGCAAGACAAGAATGAACAAGAACAAGAACAGAATTTCACCCTGGAGTTATTTTTGCTTAGGGAAATTAGAACACATCGAAATTAAGATTTTCGTTAAAATGAAAAGTGTTTTATCTTTCCCATCCTATAGTAAGTCACAGATACAAAGGAGTTCTCTGTGTCACTACCTGGGACAGTTCCTGCACTGGTGATGTTACTTAGATTGTGTATGCAAACCTAATTTTGGACTTCACAAACTTTTTTTTTTACTTATAAGTACACAACCAGAGCATGAAAAAAAGAGTGTTTTACAAAGTTATAATGTTTGAATTTCTCCTCGTTATTATGTATTGTCATTCTCTTTTGCTTATTGTTTTCACACTCTGTAATAATAGAAAGAGCTGTCATAGAAGAACTGTAGGAAACTAATTGGAAATCACTCAAAGTTTGATTAATTAAGTGTAATTTACTTTTTCGCATTTTTGAAAGGAACAAATGCTTTCTTACAAAAGTAAAGTTGCTGAGTTTTGTTTTATCAGTTAAGCTGCTTTCCTCTAAATATAAATGTTTCGATTCCCTTATTTTTATCTAGCATAAAGTCACAATAAACTCTGCATAATCTCTGAGCCATATTCACTGCTACATAATATTAATTTAATGATGATATAACTCAGTGAAATAAACAGAAACAAAAATTTACTGACTTAAATATACAATACTGGTCATGCCCAAGTAAATTAATCCTATAATATAATACCCATATATTTTGGGTCTGATGCTTGAAAAAGATGTTGTGTAAAGTGAATAAAGAAATCAATACAATATGGCATTATTTTACAGGTTTTAAGTATAAAAAGATACTAAATTCTGTACTTCTATTTAATATGTCCACAAACTTGAAAAACATACATCTAAGAAACAAAATGCCAAATTCCATTTTCAATGCATTCCTAAAAATGAGTTAAATTTATGTTATCATTATTTTTTTATAGTTAGTTTAGAGCCTGGCCTGAAATTCTTTAAGGGAAAGTTGCTTCTATATGTTCAGACTGGTTTTAGATTAAGTACAAAGCAGACAAGCTACAGAGTTAAAGAAAGAGTGGGATGAAATATCTTTACTCCAGTAAAGTTCTTTTCCAGTGTCAGAAGTGAATTATTCCTAAAATTCCACGTTAAGATCACAAAACAACTAGAATGATGTTAACAAATTCTTATTTCTTTTCCATCTCCCTTGGTACAATTTACTTCCTGGTTGAATCTATTTGTATTGAAATAATTATGTGAATGTCTGCAAATTTGGAGGTTTAAGTATTCAACATTTCGTGCTTTACCAGTGTTCTGGGTTGTAGTATAAGATATGCACAAAGTATTCTATCACTATCTTCATCAACTGTTGAAACCAATTGTTGAAGCAGTGTTTTTCTAGGTTCCCCCTCCCTCTTCTGTTAAGGTGTCTTCTGTTAAGGTGTCTTCTGTAATGGGTCTTCTGTTAACAGGTCTTTTGTTAATGGGTCTTCTGCATGACTCATAGATAAATCCCACCGGGAGTTATCTCTTGTTAATGGGCCATCAAGGACCCCCTGTATGACTCGTTATCCCATTGTGAGATGCTCCGCCCAGGGGGAGGAGCCAAGCATTCTCACTTGGATATAATCTGAGATTTGGGACAATACAGGGAACCTTACCCACTGGATTCCCAGAGGATCAGAGCTACCAGACTTTTCTATGGGATCACTGCTTCCATCATCCCACTCAAGTTGTATTCTAACTCTGTCGGTAGTCTTTTGTATTGTTGCATTTATTTTATTTTATTCTTTTTTTTCTTCTTCCTATTAAATTGTATTTCTGACTAGGAGCCTCTCACTCGTTTTGCTTTCAAACCACTACAACCAGTCAACCACACATTTCTTTTTTCTTCATTGTCCAAGGGTGTCAAGATTGTAATAAACACTAAACTTGTCAAATTCACAGGCAGTATAAAGTGTTGGCCTTTAACCATTTTTTTGACTTACAGGTATGTGCTCTGACAGCAAATATTCAACATGTGTAGGAGAAAAAAATTTGAGAATGGATGTATTTCAATTTCTTAAGAAAAGTTGAGTTGCTATTACTGGGATTCATTAAACTCATTTCAGCGCAAGGCTGTGTTGTCCCATATTAAAGTCACTTAAAAGAAATGTATGTATCAGATATTTGTAAATATAACTGATACATCAAGAATGGATTTGATTTGTAACATATGCCTTGACCTTCTTTTAGAAAAGGAGAATTTCATTAAAGTCAGTAAAAATCTGAAAATGTAGACAGTAAAGAGTAAGGAATAGCAGATACAGTAAATAAATGACCAACAGATGAAACAGCTAACTAAGAAACTGTTCAACCCATCTGGTGCTGCAAATGCCTCATTTTCCAGGTGCTGCAACTGAACTGTTCACAGAAGTTTCTGCTTCTCATATTACAAATAGTTCCTAAGAAAGGAAGAAAAAGAAACAGAAGAAATCTTTAGAATCACAAGCCTTTCACGTCTTCAAAAACATTTGTGCCTGTGTCATCAATTTACTACCACAAGGCAGACACTTAAAAATTGAAACCTTGGAAAAACAGCCGTCCCTCTGTCTGCTGCTACAAGTTACCGGGGGAACAAGCAGGGATGAAAATCTGGCACCAACTACTCTGTGGCACCAACTTGTGTTCTTGCTCTTGTGAGCACACAGAGAGCGCTGGAACAGTCAAGGTAAACAATACAGAGAAGATCAGTGAACCTACTCACTGTGTTTGGTTCCATTGAATGTCATCAAGGGTAGGAAAACCTACTACTACCTTTAAAATAAAGAAAAAACACAACTTCTACAACAAAACTTCCTTACTTTGAAGCAATTTTACACTTACCATTAGTCCAATTAACAGGGGTGTTTGTTTGTTTTGTTTTTCTCATTGAAATACAATACCACAGTCTTTGTTGAACAAGGTAGCTTCATTGTTTTAATATTTGACACATCATAAGCAAACCTCTCCCCCCGTAACAGATTTTTCAGAATATTACTACGTTTAGTCTACTTTCCTATGGTGGGGGTAAACCTCAGAAAGATGGTAACTCTGAGAGAAAACAAATACAAGAATATCAGAGAGCCAAAGCTTACATGTTTACTGTTGTGTTTCCTTAACTAGAGATGTATCAAAATATGGAAACAACACACTTGTGACAAAATCTATAATGTGAAAATGAAGTTATACAAGAACAAATCATCCTTGTTAAAATTATACAGCATTGTACATCGGAGGCATTTAATTCATATTGTCAGGGAAACAAAAAAATGGGTCTGAGAACTCTCTTAAGAACTTAGAAAAAAAAATAAATGTCATGATCACTGAGTTATAAAAACAAGCCTATTTCTTCAGAATTATACAACAAAACCCCCACAGATTATTACTTTCTTTGCAAAATAGACATGAAAAATATAATATATAACCCTTCATCCTTGTTAAACCTGACAATTACTGTCACTGGCCCATATATGGATCTTTTTCTTTTTGTCATCCTTATATTTTGCAGCTTTTTGATGCTGCGCTCAGACAGTGACATTTTAATAAAGCTTTGGTATGTGTGTGTTGAATTTTAAGCAAAATTACTGTTCACAAAAAATAGGTAGGGAGGAGAATCTTCCCAGACAGGGAACTGCCAGAGAAGATCAAATCTCCTGTGTTTTATCTACATTGGTGGACGGTGCGCAAGGGTCTGGTGATAGCAATGATACTTCAAAAAAACAATTGCTAAACATGCAGGTACTCTGTTAGGAAAGACAATAAAGAGGGGTACTGTCCTCTCTTTCACAGTCCCTACTTGGTGCTATAATTTTTCTGCTTAAATTTTTCTCGCAGTCTGCAGCTCAGTTTGTGGACAGCCTCTGCCAGCCACAATTTTCTGATCAGCTGTTATTAACCAGCGAACTTGCTACATTAGACGGGTAGTGGCTTCATCCTTTAGAGCTTTCTTTACTCTCCTTGAATATTTCTTCCATTTACAAGCCTCCCTCTCTCAAAAAGCAGTTGGAACATACACATTAAAACACGATGTATGCAAGAATAAAGTCACTTTTCCCTTTTAATGACACCACCTCAGTGTTGCGGTGCATGATTGAGGTTTTTCAGAGTTGTATATGTATTTTGTTTATTTGTCTGTATTGGTATGTCCCTTTAAACACCCCCACCCTCAAGTCCATATGGTATCACCCTGGAGCAAAAGCACTGTCAATCATCCTGATGGACCTGAGGGAAATGCTCTCCCATTTGACCAGGTGCTCAAACTCCTGCCTTTTCCATTGTTGTGTTAAGCACCCCTGTTCTGAAACACCCCTTTCCTTTTCCCTCACTGGCCCGAAGTTCCCTCCAGCCCAGGCTGCGCCCTGGATACTTAAGGAGAAAATGAGAGCCCAAAACTTGCTCTGGCAGGTGGAGTCCACAGGAATGAAACCCCTTCAACCCATGTTCAGGGTTCGCTCTTCATTCCAAGCCTGAAACCACACACAGCCTGAGATTGGGACCCACAAACTTGCCTTTTAGGCTGGTATCTACTGCTTAGCCAGTAAGCAGCACAGAGACCACTTCACCTCAGTACTCTACAAAATAGGCTAGTTAGCCAGAATGCCATTGTACCTTCTATAGGTCTGTCAGGTATCCTGCTTTTGTGCTGCTCTTGGATCACCTCCTACTAACGTTGCCACAGCACAGAATGTTCTGCAATCACTGCACAAGAAGAACAGTGACCAGCAATTGCCATTGCTTCTGCTCTTTAGCCATTCCTTGTTCCTCTAATGCAATTCCTAGTGGTAAGAATATCTTTTGAATTCCCTGAGCTACCAGGTAAGCTTCACAGCAAAAAGGAAAGTTCTTCTATTTTACCTAATAGGAAAAAAATGGGATATTCACAGCCCGCTCTTGCAATCCTCCTTTTTATTGCTTCTCAAAGTCATGATCTGGCAGCACCCAACCAATTTGTTATTGATGATAAATCCCACCAGGGTACTTCTCAGTCCTGCAGCTACCCTCCCTTTACCAAGAGACAGCCTCTCCTCTCTGGAGCTGGCCATCTGTCAGATAGCTGTGAGCAGTAACACTGCTGCTCCAAGACTGATGTCTATTGAGAGGTGAAACAATGCTGTTTTGAGGCTTTTGTCCAAAGATATTTTTCCTATTTCAAAATGGGAGATGCCTTATCAGAAAGGCATAAGCACTGCTTCATTTTGTGGTTGGAGATTTTGAATCAAGTGGCCACTTGGATCTACAATCACGAAAAGAATATTCCTACCAGGAACTAGAGGAACTGTACAGGTAGGCTTTGAAACAATTCAGTGCAGTGTTTTACTGCAAATACTGCCTACCTCATACAATATAACTCTTCCTGAAAGACAAAGTTAATAACTTAAAAATTCCATTGTTGTTGTTTTAGTTTCCTAAATTGGAAACATTTGACTATTTAAAATAGTCTGTGAGGGCCCGCTTCACTTAGGAAGCATTGGATTGCTCTCATTCTTGAAACAATTTCTGAGTTTTAATCTGCAGCTAAACTCTAAGGTCACTTTTCTTGCAATTTTAGAGACCATTTTTAATCTGCCTTGAATTATGAATTTCCATTGCCTACGGTTCTTGCTTTTCTTCCCAGAGAAACTCACTGATTTTCCTCATGACTTTGAAATCTGCCCTACGTATCAAAACCAGGTTTTACTGGGTTTGGATCTACACTGCTGTCATATTTTCATTAGCAATAGCATTTAATTTTTCATTTACTTTACTGTCTTTTGCTGATCAAACAATGGTTTTCATATTGTGGAAAATTAATATAAATTCTTTCTCTACCCCAACATTGTTACAAAGTTCAGGCAGATTGTCTTCTGTTCTGAATCAGCTTCTCAGTGGAGCCATAAGTATGGAAAAATTTGACAGTTTCCATATTCTCTCTGGGGACAGCAGAATTGTAAATGCTGACTGAAATGCATGATTGTCTTCTGATTTTTTTCCACTGGTGGGTTTTTTAATTCCTTCTCTTGATCTTCAGCAATCCTCAGCAATTCCATCAGTGTAAGGAGATGCACAATCAGAAGAGCCTGTCTTGCCAGGAATCCAAAAGAGACTGCATTTTTTAACAGCTGGCTTTCGATCTGCTTCATTGTTTTCTGCTGCTCAGTAGTAATTCTTACAGGTCCTGTTAGTGACCCTGGAAAAATTGCCAGATTTTTCTGCCCATTTAGGAATGACGCTTCCTTCCACTGAAATACTTCTATTAAATCAAGTTTTTATTTGTTACAGAAGCTAAAGCAGCCTGAATGTTGTGCTTTGTAACTGTTCATTCTGTACAGTTTGCTCTGAGGAACTCAACTATCTCTTAGAGGAAAAACTCTCATTTCCATACCTGAATATTGAATGTATCTTATTACTACTATTAATGTAAACATGCATTTTAAGTGACTACTAAAACTATAATTTGGCAATGCAAAGTGTGTTACTAGTGATGCCTTTGCAGTAAGGTCCTTAAACCTTTGTAATCATTCCTTTCTTTACAACTGCTGAGTGATGCTGAATCTGATGTAGGTTTTATGGCATAAGTTGGGAACTGTGCAGACCTACTGGACTGAGCTTTTGTAGGTTAAAATGTATATAGACATTAGTAGGTACTGCTATTTTTTCCTGTCTCAGTTAGGTCAACAGGAACTAGACACAGTGAGGAGAAAACAATTCTATCTGAAAGACCCATTCACCTGGCCTGTAGTCTAAACTTGTAGGGCCTTCTAATATTGGCTGATATGGTTGTCGCAATCATATCTACCATGCCAAAATCTGGATGAAATCTACTGAATTTAATATCTGCTAGGTCTAGGGTATTCAAATGGGACAGTATGGGCACACAACATTGTTCTATCAAACGGGTATCTGTCTAAAGTAGGCTAAAAAGATGCCTTTCAGTTCCTCCTAGGGCTAAGGAAGACATCAGTACCAACCCACAGGATAATTTCCACTGGTCATCACTATCAGCGATGAATTGACGATGTACTGAGTCCTTTCTGTAAGATCCCCAATTGAATTTGATAATGAAAAATATTAAAATCTTCTTGATCAAACTTGACTCAAAGAAGCAGAAACCTCAACTTTTTAAATTCAGTCTGAAAGAAATTATACCATGTATCTTCTTGCAGTTGTCTCCTTCCAAGAAAAAGTCACCTGGTGGGTTCTGGATCTTTCCTGGTAGTGGACTGCTTGAATTGCTGAAAAGTATTTTAGTTGGATCAGACCCTTTTATTTAATTAATAGCTATTAAATCTTATGTGGTCAATTGCCTTTAGCAGTCTTTAGACATGATTCCTTGAGCAGAAATGTTTGGGTCCTGAGGGTGTGTATACTCACACTGTGAAATATCTATCTGTGGATAGATGTTAACTGTGCCTATGCTGTGAAAGTCAAATAGACTAGCAAATGGCTAGCTACAGAAAATTAAAACAATATGATTTCTTACTAAATATTAACAAAAATAAATTAAATTTTCCACAAAAAGCTCTGGTGGAAATGTTCTTTATCTAAAGGGGTGAGTTAGACAATCAGGTTCACACTAAATCTTTTTTAAAAAAACCCTTTTCTCTACTAGAGGTAAATTCAAGGAACCAAGGTATGTAATCTGTTGGCTGCATTTAAGCATTATTAACATCTACCCCCAACACTGACAAAAGTTTTCTTAAAATGACTGTTACCATTCTCTTTTTATCTCACTTGGATGATGATTCAATTAAAAAAATATTTTATTCTCACTTTAAAAATCTTCACCTACAACAGAAAGAGGCTGTTTTTGAAATAAATTGAATGTCTTCAGGAGATGGAATTGAAAAGGTTTGAGGGTGAGAAGATACACAGCTGCTGGGTAATTCACCCTACCTGCCATCTACAGCTGACATTTATTAGAGCCTTCAAGCCATTTGTGCAAAAAATCAGCAGTGGTTCCTCTGTTCCTGTTACTGAATTTCAATCAATCCTATAGGGTTTATTCCTGAAGTGAATCAATACAGAGAGTTATTTTCAAAAGGCCTAAGACATCTATAACCTATTTGCATTTAGAACATTATTTCAGCTCCTTTCCCGCAGAGCAAATATCACCAGCAGCAAGACCACAACTTTTCATATCTGTACAGGGAAAAGGACAGTTTGTCACTTTGGGCAATGATATAAAGATATTATTGGCATATGTATTTGAAGATTTGTTTTTAAAAATCTGTCTGAAAAAAATACAAAAAAATGAAATGGGAACTGTGCTCTTTGAGTATATGTAATGTTAATAATTTCAGAACAGACTGGGAAGTAATCCTTCGGAAGGATTCAGAAGGAACTCTGAAATAATGAAAAAAATACCTTGGTTTTAAAAAATGAATAAAACTCCCTTACTATAAACTCAAATTAGCTCAGTATAGAAACAGATCATGTAACACGTTGACTGGCATCAGGAGTTTTTATCACTTCCACATATGTGGATGTCTATGGATTAGGAAATGGCAGAAAATGTTTTGATTGAAACATTTGTCCAAATTTCAGATATAATTTTGACTGCCCTTTTTTAATGGCTACTTATATTCTTAGGCACTATTAGCATGGACATGTATCTAGAGTAGATATTGACACTGATGATAATCAGAACATCACTAATGAATATGTTTTTATAGAATTGCTGAGAATCTGACACCACATAAAAACACCTGCTAGCAAAGTTTGCTGGTTTTCATACAGAATTCAGTCTCTGGATTATTTAGTCACAGAAACACAGAATATCCTGAGTTGGAAGGGACCCACAAAGATCAGCAAGTCAACTCTTCAGTGAATGGTGCATGCAGGAATCAAATCCACCACCTTGGCATTATTATCACCATTCTCTAACCAACTGAGCTAATCACAATTTAGACATAACTCGCATAATGTATAACATGTAAATATCTGACAAAGCATACATTTTATATAAGCAAGTAAATATCTTAAGATCATTTAACTTTTGTCATAAAACTGGATAATTTTATAAGTTCTCACCATGGCATTTACTCCAGTTACCATATTTTCAGTGGTGAAAATGAAAAATTGATTTGGTACAGGATATTCTCCTTGTGAGAATAGCTCTTAATGTGCTCTCTCAGTCAAGGGTTGGACTTCAATGATCCTTGTGAGTCCCTTCCAACTCAGGAAACTCTATGATTCTTTGAAATAACATTGACTTGGATTAGTAAAGATTGAAGATGAATGAAAATAGGATAAAAGAATAGAATGTTAGAATTCAACACTTTTTACTAACAGATTAAAGTTCACTTGAAAATTGCATTGTACACAGTTTAGTAATTGTTTTAAATGATGTTTTGAATTGAGAATGGAAACTATAAATTTTTTTGTCACCGCCATAATTTGAGTTTTCAGATTGCCACATATATATCCCAGAATACTTTCTCTGAGGAAAATCAGTAAATATATCTGTGATGCTGCAGTACTAGAGCAGAGGTACAACAGTCCTGTGCAAAAGTCAGAGAAGCATGGGAATTAAGGAGTCTTAACTAATTCTAAACTGCAAGGGCAACTGATTATCTCAATTTTATAATAAAAGTGTTAAGAAACTAAGGGAATAACTTCATCATTGTTTCTAGATTAAAATTACAACACACTTCATAACTGATTTGTTGCAAAGTAATGCTTTCAGCATTTGTTTTATTTGTGTATAATGCAAACAAAGCCTTGAGAAATGTTAAATATTAAATCTCCTCTTAAAATCGTTGTAATCTACTGTCTTCATAATCGTAAGGCTGGCAATGGCAAATTAACCCTCTGAATTTCTTCATTCTGAGAGTATAATTAATTTTCTTTCAGGTGTGGAATGTACGACTTGCTTGAGCTTGTAATGAATATATATTTTTAAATTGGTTTAGTGTTGCCAAAACCTCAGAAAATATATAGCAGCCTGAAGAGTCAACAACAGAAATCTTCCTACTCCATTTGTTTTACCAGACACATATCAATTATTTACCAAGCAGAAGATACAATATTATTTAGGGTCAATGAATCTATAGAAAATACCATCTGACATTTCTGGAACAGAGTGATATTGCAAGAACTTCCTGGTATTCTTTTATCAAAGGTGAGTTGCTGAGTAAACTCCAAGTTAGCACACAAAAGATAAGTTTGGACAAATGCATTTCCCTTGCCCACAGAAAATGTGCCCTGAGACATGAATACTAGGTTTATACTCAGAAATCCATAAGAACTATATCATTAGTTCTAAAAATAAAAGAATACCATTGCTTTAGTTCTTTCAGGGGATTTTCTGGTGTCTGAATGATAAGCCTTTTGCCTCCAAAATTTTAGCGTGAGTCAGTTAGAGGCAAATATGACTTCTATCAGTGTGAAGTGGAATAGTCAATCTCTCTCACACCAACATGTATTTTTTATTTCATAGGGCAAAGGTTTGATCTCATGTCCCCTGCGGTCTGAGAAAATTCTCTTTCACTGGGATGCACAACATGAAGGCAGGTCCAAACTTGGTTCAATGGGCTTAGCTGGACAGAAGTTGTGAAGGTTAGTCAAAGTCTCTCATATATCAGCTTGGCAAAATTAAAAGCACACTCTCTTTCCACACTCTGTACCTGAAGCAGTGTAGAATAGCAGGTATAGTCAGTAAAAGTTAAATGGCCACATCTTATTCTCACCTCGCCTGAGGCACATGGGAACTGTTTGCAATGGAAATGGTGAAGGTTTTTTTTTAAATTCAACACCTGCAGAATCTGTACATATACTTTATATACTTGCAGTTACAGCGAGTGTTTAATAATAAGCAGGAAGAAATATTTTAGCCTGTGAAATGCAAGATTAATAGTTTTTTTGCCTGCCAATCCACACAGGCACAGAGTAATGGTCAGAAATCAGAGCCTGTGCCAGGTTTCCAGCACCTGCACAGACTTTGAGAGGCAGCAGACAAACACTGGCCAGCCGTGGTGCTCCTTTTTGACTGAATTAGCCCCTAACTGCATTACGACTAAGTATCTACAGGGATACTGTAGTCACTGCTGCAGGACTAAGATGAAGGCTAAAGCAAAGTTTTAACCCAACTCGTCTTAAACAAGCTAAGTGGAGCCCTAATCCTTCATCTTTATTTGCTCAGGTAAGCTTACCTCTCCCTGAGGAGCACTGCTGAACACTACAGCTATGTTGTTCACTTACCTGAGTAAATGGATGGGGGTATGGGAGCATTCCTGTAGTTTGGTGCAGAGAAGTAAAAATCTGTTAAGTTACATTAACCAGCTCCCTCTTCAGCTGGTATAGTGTGCCAAAACATCAACAGATACAGAACTAATGCTGGACCTCACATGCTGGTCATCATGCTGGAGTCTATCAAATGCATGAGGTTTTAATGAGAGGGATATCGTGTCATCTTAGGCTCCATCTGGTCTAGAAGAAGTGCTAGCCACTTGCCTTGAAGAATTTAATATAATGGCAGAGGACTAACTTCTGCTGACATTAAAGCTGACCCAAGCAGATGTTGTAAAGCTATGCAAAGGCTGTGCAGCTCTAGGTGACAGTCTTGGGAGAATGTTTGCACAAAACAGTGAGGGCTAGCTGCTCAGAATGAGAAATCTGTTGCCTTATGTTACGAACAACTGAAGGCTATGTACTGTATGTACTGATAGGTGTTGAAACTTTTGTTCAGCTGCTGATGCAGCAGAGAGTGTGGATTAAAATTGTGAAATTAATATGTGGTCATATTACATACAACCATGATTATATTTTATTTTCATTTGCCATATAGGTATTTTGTATATAAAAGTATTTTGTTGCAAGGACTAATGCAGCATGCTGCTAATTTTAGGTCCCCTTTAGAAGTCAAGGTATATTAGAAGTATTCATATTACTGCTGTGGAATATGTTTACACAACCAAGGCCTGCAGAGAATTTTTTGAGAACTCCCCCAATAGTCTTCCAGTATTTTTCCTGTTTGAGGCCTGATACTAAGAGAGGGATTTTTTTCACCTGCCATTCTAGACCCAGCTAGCAATAACTGGTGACTGAGGCAGTCTGTACTACCCTTATAACAACTGCCCCATGTACACATCTTGTTCCTTAATACATAAAATTTTGTTTTCTACAAATATTATTGTTGTCCTATTTAGCTCAGTGCAACAGTAGAAATGCATGAGCTAATCTCAACCATTAGAATTTGAAATTGCAAGTTATTTAAGAAGGCCATGGGAATTGTGGAGTTTTTCAAGTGCATGTGTGTATAAGCACACACTCTCAGTAAAATTTGTTTTACTACAGTGTGTTGTGTGAGGAAAAGAAGGAGGAGAATAAACACAATAAACATAACAAACATACAGTCTTCCCCCAACCAAGCAGTAAAAAAAGCACCTTTCTGTTGTAATAGAACAGCTGGCTACCAGCTAAGCTCCAGCTGTGAGTGGAATAACTCTGCTGTGCCACACCAGGAAGTAATATGCTGAAATATGAAATACAAGGTTTGTACAGAAGGCTGTCTCCAGAAAGCAGGGACAGCATGGCTACTGCCTAAGAAAAGGCCAGTCAGAATCTAAGTGGCACCTTAAGGCCTGTAGAGCACATGGCTCACCCACTTAGGCTCCCAGCATGGAAAGCAAGATCTGGAAACAACAGCCAGATTGAACCACAAGCCTAGACTATAAGAAAATACAGTAGCAATGAAGCCAGTGTGAGACCAGCCTGGAAACCAAACCACAGGTCAGGGTCTGGGCCTGCCGTCCCCTGCAGGGCCACGGGGCCAGGCCCAAGTCCAGGCCAGGGCCAAGGTGCTCCATTGGCTGAGCAGGGACTGCAGCTGAGCCAGACACATCCATCATCTGACATAGCTCAGGCAAGAAGTGAAGACTTCCTGGCAGAGGTCAAATGGAGCTCCAGGGCCCATAGGTGTCAGAGAAACCACAGTTCCCTCACCTCACCTTGGTCAGAGCCATGCCATTCCTGGAATTTGTTACTGGGGAAGAGTGGGACAGCAGAATGGCAGTGCCCTGAGGGCATGCCCTGCCCCCACCATCCTTGCTTGGCCCCGCTCCAGCTCCATCTGGGGCTGGGAGCCTGATCCAATGGCCAGGGCTGTGCCCAATGCCCCATTTTATCCTGAGTGCTGGCTGTAGGACTAAACAATGGCAGAAATAGAGAAACTTAGAAACTGCAATTTTAATTTCCTCAAACGTGATAGGTTTGCAGGTGTTATTTTTTAAAAGTATCGGATTATATGCTGCAGAACTTGTTACCTAGTCAAGGGAGAAGACCTCAGCTGCATTAGGCTGGAGATCCTTGCATGTGGTCACACTTCCCTTGTAACATTTTACTGCTATGCAAGATTGAAGGTGAGATTCAGAGACTGTAAAACAGAGTATACTTGTATGAACATCCTGATGAAGAGGATGCCAAACTGAGAGAATCTCCCACTGCACCATGGTCTTCTCCCAGCAGTGTGTTTTCTGCTGACTCTTTCAGTCAAAGTGCATGACTCCTCTATGGCCTCTTGTGTAGCTATGCTCTTGCGATTGCGTGACAAGCTTCCCACATAGACCAAAGATTGGTTGCCTTGTCAAAAACCACAGGGAGGCTTTAAGTGTCTAAAGTTGGGTTTTATTTGAACAAAAACTAAGATAAAACTGAAAATACAGAAACTGCATTTCTGCAGGGCAAGACAATAAAAAATAAAAAAGAGGGTTTATGTAAGCTGCTTTCAATGTATCTTTTCTCTCAGACTTGTACTATGTCTGGCAACTTTTGAAAGAAAGAATAAATGCAACTCAGATCTCCATAAAAAAATTTTCTCCGTAACCTCTTAGGTATAGCTTGGTGTTTCCTGGCTTCTCAGAAGTAACTTGGCCTCTGCTTATGCTACGGATGCCTGACCTGTTTGTCAAGTTGGGTTTTGAGCCCCATTCTTCACTCACAAAAGCTCCTTAAGCTTTGTATGATAAATTAAACTTGAAGCTACAATCTTACATATTCTTTTTGGCTCAAGGAACAGAGCACTGCACAAAGCAGTTAGTAAACTTCCTCACTACCTGGACAACTTTTTTTAAAAAGGAATAATTTAATTTTTTTAAAGTGCTGAATAAGGAAAACCTGTATTATTAGAAGCTGTAGCTTAAATGATCCTGGGCAGAAAAAAAGAAAAATCTGATAAATTTGTTGGGAATTGCACTGTCCAGGTTTTGTCTGACAAGGAGTATACAATCTTTTTGTTTTTAATTAAGTTATAAACCATCACCACAGAATTTATTTGTTCGGTTGAGTAGATGGACTAAATAAAAGTCTGTTTATGTTTGTCTGTAACTAATAGGTGATGGCCTTCATTGTTTATATTAGCAAAGAGAAATTCTTAATTTAGAGTTGGTTTTCTTTGCTGCCCTGGATTTTTTAACTCATTTAGTCTAAATCCTTTTCCTTATTTTTTTTTTGTGTAATTCCATGCTTATATCATAACTAGCCAGTTGACTAAGATAAACACAAATGCTTAGATGATAAGAGATGGTGACATTCTGGTAATCCATGTTAAGTATGGAGCAGAACATAAACAAGGCTCTTACCACTGTTGGCTGTTACTTATGTAGTCTCCAGTTTCCATGCATAGTCTCCAGCAGCAGAGATTGACCCATACATACTAGAATTACTTCCTCTGGGGTGAGTATGGCATTTATTCATAGTCATGTTTTAGAACAAAACCCAACTTTGTGATCAGTTTTGACATAGAAGCCCAGCTACAATTGTGGGTTGAAATTTCAAATATCCTTAGCGCATCCTTTGTAGGTGATTGTTTTGGGTTGTTGGTTTGAAAACTCAGAAGCTATGAAAGCTCCTACTTATTTCTCCCTGCTCTGAATTGTTGCGTCTTTTGTGTCTCTCCCTGTGTGCTCCCCACCCCTGCAAGGATGAAGCACGTCTTTCAGTCTATTAAAGGTGTCATGCAAAACAAAAGAAAGAATTAGAAAGGAAAGAGGTATCTTTGATGCCTTTGATGTAAATAATGTTGCCTTTGACATCAATTTTGTGAGTCATTGTTTCGGTCAATATCCTGGCTCACCTTTCACAAGTAAATCCTCCTCTACTGTTATTAACCGTGGTTTCCTTTCTCACTGCAAAGCGTTTTGGCACCAAATTGTTCTGGATTACAACAGCAAAACATTAACAAAAGAATTATAGCTGGATATTTTTTTTCTCCACCTGATCACACATACTAGATGCCTGGTGAGTGTATGAATTAATGCTCCCTGCAATATTGTTTTTGTGCTCCTTTGTTTCACTGCAATGCTGAGCCACTAACACTCTGGGAAATGCTATTGGCTTTGTTTTCTGCCATTTAATTTCCTGTAGTTGAGGCTATCAGAAGATCTTGCAAGCAGAATGGTGTCCTGTAAACCATAAATTGGGAAGATACACTGAGATCTCATTATGCGTTCTTTTTTTCCTCCCAAATCCATCATGTGTTTTGCATTGAAATGTTGATATCAATTTTATTAGATGAAGTAGAGAAAAACAAGTATTTGGAATACAGTGGTACATTCTGCAGTAGCCAAATACAAATCTACTAGCATTTTAAGAAGGTGACTCAGTATTTGTCTTGCATTTAGATTGCCATGTTAAGGAACTTCTGAAATTTTCTAAAAGGCAAAAAATATGCAAAACCTAAATGCTTTTAAAAATTTTTTGTATATGTTTACAACTTCTCTTGTACTCTTCTTTGAATTAAATGCTGCTAAGACACCTCCAGAAAATGGCCTGAATGCATGACTGCACGCCATCCCTGGGTGACACTTACAGACAACTGCAATGTAAAAGTAAGCTGTCTATGTCACATAACAGAGAGCTGTTGTTCAAAAAGTCTGTAGAGTCTGACCAAACTTCAAGTTTGCTAAAAACCCCATAAAGTTTGGCCATTCTTTCAGCTTACTTCAAATTTATTTATGTTTCTTTGTGTGGTAGTCAACATGGAAGAATACCCTACTTCAAATTAAGTTTGAAACTTATGTTATAAAAGAACCCCAAATTTCAATAATATTTCAGATTTTTTACAATATACCTGGTGCATTTTGAATTGAAAGCTGATCTTAATTTGTCTGTAATAACTTTTGTCCAAAACTGCTCAATTTTTTTGTAACAAAAGGAGTGGAAAACACATTTTTGAAGCGTGAATGTTCAAAGCTGGAAGCAAATTTTTAATTACATACACACCATAAAAGTGCACAAGTAGGGCTCTGGTGGCTAGTTTTGCAAATCACCTTCCTCTTAAATTGGTCATAATCTTGAAACTTGCAGCTCAATCTAAAACTAAGGTGAAAGTCAGATGTATACTTTGATCTCTACTGGACTAGTTAATATGCAAGTCAGATGATAGTTTCATTACTCCCGTATGAATAAGCTGGGTGACTGAGTAATGCAGCATGAATTTCAAGCTGTGTATTACAAATGCATTTGAATAATTTGCAAATGATTGTGTGCTAGTCAATTTAATTTCTAATTTTTTGGAAAAGGTGGTATTATTGTATCATATCTTTTAGAGCCACCCATAAAGATGGGGAAGCTGAGACTTAAGAATCCAGTATCAAAGAAGATACCATACTGTGGGGCTCAACTTTTGTGCCCCTGAAGAATTTATATTACTGACTTTAAAAGTCACAGATAATAGCACGCAGGGAGGCTCTTCTGAGAGAATACTTTTATAAATTTAATCATATGACTTATTTTAGAAAATTTATCAAATGAGAGTGTGACAGCAAGTTACAGAGCTGAGCTGGCATTCACCCCACAGGCAAGACAAGTTTGGATATGTGACATTTTAATTTGAGGCATTATTTTTTTCTACTTCATCTCATCATGATTTCAGAATCAAAACAGTGGGAAGGGTCAGTAAGCAACAATGTACAATGCATGAAGACATCTGACATGTTAAAGTTTAGCATTTGTAACCCATTGGAAAGGATGGGGAACCTGTATAAATAACCTCATTCTTAATTTTACTTTATATAATAAAATTTAATTTATTTTATAGAATAGGCAAAAGTTTTTCTTCAAACAGAAGTTTCCCTTCCTTTGCTGCTGGCAGTCTGGTGTTTGAGAGGCGTGGGTTGTAGCATGCTCCAAGTGCCCCTGTGTTGCTACCTCCTGCCTTGCTGCTATTCTGCAAACACACTGCCTCTCTGCTGGCTCTCATCCAAGCCTGGGTCTGCTAGCATGACTTTGTCTTGCCTCTGACTGAAAGAAGTATGTAGCACAGGTAAAGCGGGTAGAGGAGGGCAGCTAAATTGATTTGAGAGCTTGGAAGAGCTGTGCTATAAGGAAAAGAGCACTTAGTTTAGAGTGGAGAGTTCTGAGGAGAGGTCATGTAGCTGAAGCTTAAAACCCACAAGGACAGTGATGAATGCTGAACTGCTGTTGATAAACTCCCATAGTACTGCAGCCAGAAGTCACTTGAGGAAACTGGCAGAGTAGTTCAGGATGGATAAGAGAAACTGTTGTTCCTACGTGCAGTGAGCTTTGTGAATGCCATGTGACAGGAGGATCAGGAGGCAGGTTGTATTAGCAGACTGCAGAGAAAAAAGAGGATAGATAATCACATAGAGTAGGTTCCTAAACTGATAGAAGTAAGCAGTGCCTTTTAACAAGCCTCACTTAAAAATCAAACCCACATAATGGATACTAGGAAAGTGTGGAGGGGACAGAAAACAGAGAGTGGGCAAGCTTATGTGTAGCAGAATTTCTTAGAGAAGGTAGACATGATTTGTATTTGGACTGTAATTGAATCACCCAGACTGGGCCTCATCCTTAAGGCCTGTAGGAGTTAGTGGCACAGGTAGAAATTCAGTGCCAAGTCTATGGCGCAGTTAGAATTACAGCTTAAGGTGTTGGCAAGGGAGAGAGGGTTTTCTGGTAGTTAGCAAGTACAGTAATTAGTGTGGACACTTTAGCCGCCTTAAGAGTTTGTTCAACAATGTGTGTTTGCATTTTTCCCTGTGCTGTACGCCAATGAGAATACACCTGTAAATGTAAATTTAGACAGAATAAACAGAGGATGTAGCATTAACCATACTGGTTGGATCTGTGTTTTGCTCTCTCCCAAACTTCCCATTATTTGGGTTCCCTCGCTAGTCTTATGTGATTTTAGTATACAGCAGCTGCTCTGGCCATTACTGGAGAGCAAGTACAGGGAAGGATGGACCATAGGACTGATCCAGTAGGACATTTCTAATATTCTCTATCTTAAGTCTTGAGATGATTCCAATAAACAGATGTGTTTTATTGAATACTTGTCCTTTGTAGAAAACTTGATTTTTACTCTCTCTCCAAATCATTCTTTTTAATGCACACAAGAGACTGATCAGTGCAAGATGAATGCTGGCTTAACATTCTCAAAAAAGATTAAATTGTCTGGAAATGATTTCATGATTGAAATATTCATGGTAGAGCCATAGAGAGAAAATGCACTTTTGTGTCTCTGAATCTCTTCAGAACCTTTTGGTTTTTTTGCTTTCTTTTTGTCTTTAGGTGTCTCTTGTGAGGTACATATCTCATATTACATTTTTTTTGCTTTCCAGGGTAGCTGAAGTCATCCAAATAACTTATATAATTTAAACACTGGCACATCTGAATCCTCACTTTCTGTACTATTTGGGACTTTTCTGAAAGTAAAATTATGGGTTTGTCAGATATGTCAAAGAAGGAAAGACTAGGTATTCTTTCTACTGTGGATTCAAGTAGAGCAATTTCTACATTTCATTAGATAGCCATAATTGTCACATGGCCACTCAAAAATGGTGCCTTCTCTTGCATCTTGTGTCTAATTTCAGATATCTCAAGAATATTTCTGTGCACAGAATATTAGAAAGTGATTAACAGCTCAATGTGCTTTCATCACAAGGCTATTATTTTAAATGCTTTACTTGCACAAAGCACAGGCAGCTGTGTGCTATTCTTCTGTGAAGCATAAGTGCAGTGTCTGGTCATTATACCATCCTAATGTGTTAAATTATACCAATATCATAAAGTGATAGCAATTAAAGAAAAATTTAAACTGCTCTATTAAAAAAATAGAACCCTTGACAACTCCCCAAACCTCTCAAAGGAAGCAACAGATGTTGAACTGAAACTGTGAGCCTTTATAATTTAGTCAAACATTCATTTCCCAAAACCTATTTAAAATTTCAGCTCTTGATTAAAGGAAGGAGAGGGAAGGGAGGCACACCACTTCCTATCCTAGATCTTACTTTTCTTTTTCTTCCTAAATATTTCTAAGGCTGCAATTTTAGGAAGTTATAATGCAATACACTTTGGAGTGACCATGGATCTACATGGGTAGTAATGCTTTCCCTGTTTTATAAGTTCATCCACACTGTCTAAATTAGGAAGAGGTGGATTGTGCTTTGACATGATTCAGCTGACTACCCCCAGGAGGGAAATTCAAGTTTGCATGAGAAAGGATGGCCTGCAGTCAAGTCTCAAGCTGCCTTTTGTGTGCTCGGCAGTTCTGACCTGTTGTCCTGCCCTCTCTGCCATGCCCCTGAGCTTTTTACCTCAGCTTCTGTGCCATCCTGCTGAGAGTTCTTCTCCAACTGCTCTTGTCCTCTTGAAAAATAACCTGATGAGATAATGTGACAGGAGTGCCTCAATATGCTCAGATAGTTATTTGAAACTTGCACATTTTTGAGTCAACTGCACATTCTGTGTATTTCCATGCTGGAACATTACTGTATTTTCCTTTCCAATGTGGAAAAGGACAGCAAGAAAGACTACAGGAGGGCCTCATGTTTGTACATGTGAAGGTGTTGTAATTTACAGGAACATGAATATAATTAATTTTGAAAATGAACATTATTATGTTGTTTTATGCCAAATGACAATGAAACAAGTGTTCCAGGTATGTGGCTGGTCAAAGCCATTGCACCTACATGAATGAAAAATTCAACTTCTCTCACAAGGAACTTTCTGAAGATACAATCGATCCCACTGGGGCTGTCCCAATCTATTTTTAGTTCAGCTAGAAACTAGTTATTAATTTTTGATGCAACCAGACAAGAAAACCAACCTGTCAGGTAAACAACAGCTTGGAACAACAGCCAAGTGCTGTCAGTTTATCAAGTTAAAAAGGAAAAAGAAACCCACCCCAAACAGTAGCACAAGTAAAGGTGTGTGTGTAAAAGACAATTCATATTACTGTTCATGGTGCTGATAAGTAAAAGGTGATTTTTTAAAATACATTTTTCCCCAGTGAGTGAATCTTATTCCTTAAAAATATTTGATAGCTCCTTTTTTACTATATTACTAAGTTTAGGATGTCAAATTTATGGATACCTATGTCAGGTGCAAAATATTTTACTATTCATCTAGTATAAACAGAGGGAAATTGAAGAAATTTACAGTTAGGCTTTTTAATACTAAAGTTTTTCCAGCAAATTGGCCATTCTAAACAGGTACTAGAAATGACAGCATGTAATGATTAGCAATGTTGCTATTAGGCAAGGCAACTGAATTGCATGGTTTCTGTATCTAGCAGCTTTGCTATTTCAGTTGGATTCAGGGAAATTGCAGTGAAAGAAAAGCAGTAATTAACTGCTCCCAGAAGTACTGAAGAGCTGTAGTATAAAGCAAATAGAGAAGATTTGGGTAAATTCTCTGCAAGTGAGTCAGCTCTTCAGGGTACTATATGAGAAATCTTGCAAGAGAAAAAAGATGGGTTCGTATCCACAGCATAAGTGAATAGTGACATAGAAATTAAGAATATATGTGCTGGATTATTTATTTCAAAATAATTCTTCAGGTCTTCTACAATAAGGAATAAAATAGTACCATGAATAAGAAATAATTTTGAAAGTCCATGTTTTCATTATTAAATATTGATTAAAGCTAAAAGAGCAAAGAGAAAATGATTTGTGAAAATTAGTTTCCTGAATCAATGTTTTCTATGAAATGCTTGCTTTCTAAAAATTTACTTTAAAGAGCCACTTGGAAAATCATTAAATGCAATAATTTTTCCCTTCTTGTCCTATTTTGGAACAGGTTATTGAAGAAAGTAAAGCAAAGATTATATTCAATAAGCAGAAGCTAAGTATGACCTAGAACAGTTGCAGATTTCAAGGTGACAAAAGTCAAGGCATCATCTCTTCTGTGATGTGGTATCTGTTCCCATTGAGTTGACTGACACAGGTCAGTACTTCCATTCCTTTGCTCATTACTGTGGTTTCTAATGGAGTCCACCAGAAAGGATCGACAACAGTGACATTGCTTCAGTACTTATTTAAAGGAATTGACTTAGCTGTAATCAAATGTAGGCTGCACACTGCTGACAGAAAAAAATTTGTTTATTTTCCAGCATTTTATGTAGGCAGGGTACATGGTTTTGATTGCTGCAAGAGTATTAGAACTCTGTTTTATGTATGCTTGGAACGCTGAATTCCCCCTGACTACATATTTCAACAATTATTTAAAGGTAGCCTTTAGTACCAACATTTAGCTGTATTTCTCTTGTAATTATAATGTGTTTGCAGGCTTCAGCTATCTGGATTAATACACTCTACCACAGCACTCTTTCAGAGTAGCTATTTTCTCTTGGTGTGCTTTAAATGCTCAGATCTTAGGTTAGCTGAGGATTATCCCCTTTGAGAATCTTCCAAGGAGATTTTTTGCTATTGGAAACAGTTGCTGTTATTTCCCTTCCTTAGGAGGATCAACTTGTTGGCTTCCTCCCCAGTCCCCTTGGGGATCTGTCTGGATTATCTTTTTAAGTGTCAAAACTGACCCAGTAGCCTAGAAAGACACTTCCTACCTTTAGAAGATTTTGCAATCAGTGCCTTACATAGGGAAGGGAGCCTTGGGTGCTAGAGTTATTGCTTCGGATTGTCATAAATTTTTTTTTTGGTTATGTAATGGTTTGAAAGCAAAACAAACGAGAGGCTCCAAGTCAGAAATACAATTTAATGAGAAAAAGAAATAAAAGGTAAAATAAAATAAATGCAATAATACAA
>JBBMKD010000102.1:83045425-83119765 GCA_037834095.1 Argya squamiceps
AACAATTGGTTTCAACAGATGATGAAGAGGGTGATAGAATACTTTGTGCATATCTTATTCTACAACCCAGGACAGGTTAGCAAATATTTCCAAGAATAGATATTTTAGGATCTCTTCAGGGACAAAAAAAAATATTTTCTTGCCTTATAACAGCAGTGAAATACATTATTTGAAATGAAAGTACCATAGTTTTATAAACATCAGGTGTACATCCTGTATGATGTATCTCCATCACAGAGAGTAAATAAGATGTAAGAGCACAAAAATCTAATCCCACACTGGGAAAAACAATTGTAATATGCAGTGCCCTACAAAATTATGTGCAGTCACCTCCCTTTGGTGCTGTTGTTTGGGAAGGAACACTAAAATTTCCTCAACATTTTTTTGGCTTGATTTGTAAATGTTTCTCAGCATACCTGCCTACCACATGAGTTTGATTTATTAAGGAATATTGCTCTTCAAGGGGTTATTTTGGTTTCTGGGTTCACTATCTTGTGATCTATGTAAGAAGACAGAATTTCGCTGCAAATCTTAGATGGACAGAGGAGCTTTGTTTCATCAAATCATATTTCAATCTTACTTTTAAGTTATGAAAAATACTTGATTTACACAGTTTAACAGATCACCAAAGTTATTCAAGGCATGTGAAAACCATGAATTGGACAGTTTTTCCAAAGACCATATGGTTCTGGCAGAAAAAGTATTCTTTTGCAGTCATCCTGTCAGGTTGATATACCTTCCAAGCTAATGAGGAATACTATGGAAATCACACAGACAGTACCTTTGTCCATACCTATAGAAGTGATGGCTTTTACCTCCCTGTGAGCAATTTAATATTGTAACTGTCCTCATAGGGCAAAATTCTCTAGCAGGATTATGATTCTGGGCAGAAAAGACACCTCTTGGCTGATAATGTGCTTCTGTCTGAATTTGTCTTGAAGGTGATGGTTCTTACCTGGAGCAAGCGGAATAAAGTTTAAGTGCAATCACCGCCTGCAAACAGATTGCTAATATGTCTTTCTGTGAGAGAATTTACTCTGGTACTTTGGGAAGGACAAGTTACATTTTAATCCATTTACCTGCATACTGAAGATCTTTGCATACTTGCAGAGGGGCTGTCACACCTGGTGTCTCCTGGCAATTCTCAGCTATTCATAAATGTGATTAAGAAATCCTGGTTTTGTCCAGGAAACATGGAGAGACACCCACAGAGGAATTTCTTCTAAGACAGAAAGGTTCTTTCTGATTAAGCCCAACTATAAAGGCTTGTACCAGCCTCTAGTGCACACAGTTTGATGGGAGTGGCACATGGGGTATGATGACAGTGCCTGATTTGGCAGTGCACACAGGATAACTACTAGTAATTTATTGTTCCTATAAGAAGTATGAATGTGAGTAATGTAATTTAGAAAGCTACAATCAGTAGTGGGCGAGAACAACCATCAAGACCTAAAACTTCATTAAAGTGGTCTGGAAACACAAGTGGCATTTTCAAACCATATTCAGACCACGTTTTGAGTTGCTGCAGCTGTCAGACTGCCCATTCTTGTTTGTCGTATAGAATTGGTACCAAATTTAGGGCAGATACCTACTTAGGGTGGAGTCTGAAGCATGCAGCCTAGAATGTCACAAGATGGCATCAGGATGAGCATCTATTTTCTTTCATGAAACTATTGATTTATTCTTTCCTACTAGTGACAATCACATTGTAAACAATTAAAAGTGCTGTATGATGTTCAGACATTTAGCTGTGTGGGATGGGCAATGTTCCTTCCTCTTCTACTAATGATCAGAGGTGAATGATTATGAAATGGATGGAGAATTTTAGAAAACTATGAGTGCTGGGTCATATAAATTATAAAAGGACTCTCAAAATGATTGGCTTGCCTGACAGAAAAAGCGAGGTGGCTGAAAAGAGCTGCTGGTCCTAACAGTGTCAAAGAGAAAGCAGGCTGTAGATACCTTCATTGTCAGGGTTGTTGCTAAGCCTCAGTACTGTGAAATGCATAAAGGTGCCTGTAAGCAGAGTGGTGAGCATGCCCAGCAGGGCCATAAAATCAGCAAAGACAACTGAAGCGTGGAATCATGCAGTGCTCTCTGAGGCAAAGCTAAGAAAAGGTGCCACATGCAGGATTTATTGGCTTCTCCTTGGGATATGTAAGTGTCTGTTTTAAGGATGTGCCAGCACAAAGCATTCAAAAAGGACATAGACTCATGAGAAGTTCTTAAAAAACTCATCTCTGCTGCCCAGTGTGCAGGTGCATTACCCAGCCAAATAAAATTCTGAATGGCATCTGGTGGAGAAGACCAACAAATGACACAGCTTGGATACTGGCATATGAACAATCTTTCAGTATTTGTCCTTTGGATTTTCAGTACCCAGAAAAGTGAGGTAGGAATGAACTGGATAGCACTAAAAAAGTTTCATGCAGATAAATGGGGTACCTGCCAGATGCATCCAAGAGAGGTCATTTAGTGGCCAGGAGTAGATAGAAAATCTCTCTTGCCTGAAGCAGCTCAGTGGATATGAAAGAGGCTAAAAGGTTCCATTTACTTATCTGAATGTTTTTTTGTCTCTGAACCTTGGAATCCAGTACTGTTCTGCAGGCTAGATAAACATGGCTAGTGAAAGACTGTATCCACTTCTTGCTTCTCTGAGCAGATAAATGTATCAAAGTTGAGCATTGTGTGCATAATGTATTGCTTTTTTTATTCATTTTCTCCATGGAAAAGGAAAGAAAAGCTTGCAGGTTCTTTGGTACCATGGAGTTGTATAACAGTGTAATCTGTTCCTGCCTTTGTCAGGATCATTTTATTTAATATTTAGGGCACAAGTTTTTTCATCGAGTATATTGGCATATTGATCAATGTCTGAATTCAGTGGGCCCACTTTTACTTATTCAATGAATAAAACCAGAGGATGGCTCAGCAAAACAGATTTGTACTGGAATCTGCATGGATTTTTTTGTTTGAATGTGAACACATAGAAGCTTTGAAATTACTTTTTAATTTTTTTCCCATTCTTGTGCAACATGTATTACTCAGCTCTGAACTCACGAGACACCTGGGTACTCTGGTACAACTGTAAAAAAAGACTGCTTCTTTACAAAACAGTAAAATGTTTTACCAATCACAAGTACATATTGGTCAATAAAAAAAAAGTAAAAAATCACTCAAGTATAATCCTAGCCAACAAGACATTTTAAAATTCATGCTAGCTCAGAAAATACTTCTCTAAGCCTGTAGTTAGAGGTACATAGCAGGTTGTTTTTCTAGTTTAGGTATACATGCACATGCACATATACTCTGCATATAGAATATTGAAAAGTAGCCAAACCATTTTGCGAGTCTGTAATTTTGTTGATTTTGCTATATTAATAATTTTTTGGAAATGATTCTCTAATCTTGTATTTCATGTGTCTTTTCTTCAAATGCTAGCTGTAATTCATGATAAATTAAGACTGTTTCACTGCTGTTCTGTGGGCGTTTGTCCATTCCATTCTTCTAATCATGGTGTGCTTACTTCAGGAGCTTACTGAAAGTTTTTAGTCTGAAAAGGTGTCCTGGAATACCATACATACAAACTTGCTGGCATAAAAAGATTATTTAAAATCTGTTGTAATCTCTAGCTAGCTAAAGAGTGCCAAACCACTAAGTTTTCAACAGAAGTTTTTAAAAGAAATTTCTAATCTCAAACTGTGATTTGTATTTAAGTAATTTATTCTTCTAGTTAAATTATTCAAATCAGAGTTGATGGCTTTCACCATTAGAAGAAAAAAATCCCCGCAACCATGAATTATCAGGTGCACAGCAAATGAGATTAGTTTATCAGTCAACACTGTTACTCCTCTGCTAATGTGTCTCCTAGGTACTGCTTCAGAGCTATCATATCTGGGAGCAAAAGTAATTGTTACAACACAATACAAGGCTCCGCTCAAAAAACAAATGACTTGGCTCATGGGGAGCTGGTACTGGGAAAGCTTTACTTCCCTTCCATTCACTTATCAATGAGATATGGTTCACCGTAATGTTCAAAATCTTTTTGGGGAGAATGACAATGAAACTGTGTTATTACCAATATAAATGCTAAATTTGCCTTTTCAATTACAGGCTCATTCTTTTCAGGTGGGAGCAATAGAGCAAAAATGATGATCAATGGGCTCAAAGCAATGTTATGCAAAAAATATTCAGTCAAAACCCGAGAGATGTATGTTTTAAAATGGTTCTGAGGAGCAAGTCAATTACAAAAAGAAATTGGATATCTAGCTTAGCCCTATGTACAATTTCCTAACTTATTTGAGTGAATTAGATGTCTAGGTCCTTTTTTTCAAATGTGGTAAGGCGTTTAAGAGTTCAAACCTCTTTAAAACTTAATGACAGTTTGTAGCAGCGCCACTGCTGGAAATTAAAGGGGATTTGGGTTTTTTCAGAAACTTTAAGTGGACTTTTGTGTTTGTTTGGATTGTCTTCCTGTTAATATAATAATTTAGCCTCAGTCATGATAGAATGAATGTCCCACCTGGTATGGGTAATCCACATGTTAGAAGAACATTGACTACTCCTGCTGAGACTTTGCCTGATGATATGATGTAAAAGAAAAATATATGAGAGAACTCTAGTTTCTTTTCACTGGAAAATGCCAATGTAGCTGGTATGTTTCCTGTACTCCAATATAGTCTGGAATTTTATCTGTTACATGAACTAGGGAAATAATTTCTAGCCTCTGGCTGCAATTTTGGATTGAAATTACAGGCATGCATTAGAGGTTGGAAGGCCATTTTCACATCTCTGTAAAAACAGACTCTCTCTGTAAAGCTCAATTCTATCTAAAAAGACTTTTCCTTGTGCTTTGTGACACTGTCTAGCTTTTTCCACCTGCAATCTTTTTCCTATGGAAATATCCAAAAATGTGAAAGCTGTGTGTAACAAAAGTTGTAGCTGCTGTTTCAGCCTGGGGTTTCTTGCACTTCTAGACAGGGAGTTTTGTGTGTTCACAGCAGACCAAAATCAGTTCAACAAAGGATCTTGGGTGAAGGTTCTTCTGTGCATGAAATTAGAGGAGTCTTGATCTGTTTCCTGCAAGTCCTAAGGACTGATGTCAAAGGGGCTCTTCCTCATTGTCTCAGTGCTTTATGTGCGCACCCAAACTAGATCTGTCAAGCTCTTATTGCTTTTCAGACTTGGCTTGTGTCTTCTCAGCAGTACAAAATTGAATGTTACAATATCAAACATGAAGGGCATACAACACCTGCCTCATGAAGGGAAATGACTGGGAAAAGAGATGGATTAGGGTGGGAGAATTATTTTTTTACCATCCTTGTACACTATTATTTAAGCATGAATTTTTACAAAAACATAGTACTTCATGCCATTCTAAGCTACTAATTCTAATTTCTAGAGCGCTTCACCCAGTGAAGAAAGACTGAATTTAGAGATTTTAATATTTTCTGCATTCAGCTTGATATTATTCCAAGTACATCTATTTTTAGGCCTTACAAACTGGTTCAAGCAAATACAGTGAATATTTTACATATCTGTTCCAGAAGATTTTTGAAAAAATGAGCAGTATCAAAGTATTTGGAGAGCAAAGGCTTGTAAAGAAAACATGTTTCACAGCAAAGGTTATTTTCCTCTTCAGCAGTCATGATGGAGTGTTTTTTGGAAAGGACCATGCTCCTTAATTGAGTGTTGTTTTTGAAGAACAAGACTTAAAATCAGTTGTAGAATATTTTCCTGCCTCTATAACAGGTTAAATCCTTCATTGTCTGATTTGACTGAAGCAATGAGTGTAATAAGAATAATTTGTTGTGTTGAATGCTTAGCTGAGTCTGTGATTTGTTTTAGTGAAAGTTTTAATAAGCTATATTTTGTTATACATGTTTATATCTGTATAATGGGTGAAAGAGACTGCAGTTTCCAAGCATCACACAGTACAGAATGTGGGCACAGCAGCTGAGATCACCATGAAGTTATTAGCTGCCGTTTGCAAACACATAAATTATTGTTTAAGTTAAATTTCTACCAGAATAAAAGAATCATCTAGTTATATGATTTTGTTCCTTGTGTGGCAGTTTGTGAGGATATACCTGGAAGGATTTGTGAATATGTTTTTGTAAAAAAAACATACATTACAGAAGGAATGTCTTCTCATGCATCTTTGATGGCTTTTTGTAGATCCAGAACAAGGAATCTTATTCTTTATAAATTATCGTGCATTATCAACTTCCCTTCCACACACCCTCTATCAAAGCTCCATCTCTCCTCTTTTCTCTAATGAAACCCAACATTATGATTAATTTTATTTGAAAATGTTCTACTGCCTCATAGGCTTTATCCTGTTATCCTGTTGAGTCAGTCTATGAAAGAGTGAGATTACCCTCAGGTTTTGGGTATCTTTTATATCATCATTGGTGATCTGGAGCACACTGGTCTGGGCAGGGGGAAGAAGGAACTATGATGATTGTTGGGGAGTTGTGTGAATCAGCAGATGAACTGCATATCAGGTTTTCATTGTACAAACTTCTTGCCAAGCATAAACAATGTGCTACATTATTTTGGGGTCATGTTGTTTTAAAACTATGGCCTTAGTATTCTGTACTATGGCATATTTATGGCATGACCAGCCATAAATACAGAAACAGTGAAGAAGAAAACCTCTTGTACCCAGCTTCTGGTGCAAGAAGACTGATTTCCTGTTTAGAATACAAGATTTTTCCTGAGGACATTAGATCAATGTTTTCTGAGGAAATTTTTGCAGTTATTTTTTGCTGCTCAAGACAGTAGGCCTATAAGCAGCCTCAACAGATGGCTCAAGGGCTCTGTTGGTGACATTTCTGGTGACATTTCATTTCTGTGAGTTCCAGCCACTTCACTTCCTTTGGCCACATCCTAGGCACAACATTTAACAGGAGAGGTATAATTTAGAAGTTATAGAATAACAATATTATTGTAACAAGTGTTCTAACTGCATTGTACTATAGCTAGTGTAGCAACTATCAAAAAAAGTGCACTTATACTTGTGTATAACCATAATCACCTGACAGATCTTTTTCTGACACAATTAATGAATGTAACCAGTTTAATAAAATCTTATCTTAATATAGAAGCTATTATAAAAAGTGTAAGGGAATTAGGAATCATAGTGCTAGAAGTCTACAAAGAATTTTGCTACCATGAGCTCATAATTTTGCAAAACACCCCTGAAGATATTTGGAATATATAATTATTATCTAATTGATGATCTGAGGTTACATGTACATTTAAGTGAGATTTTGTGGGGGGCTGGACTTACTGAAGGAAAATTACTGTGTATTTTCATTAAATCACACTCATTTGTGGTGTATTAATAGATAAATTTGAAAAATGGTAAATACTAGATACAATTGAGTAAAGACAGCAAATTGTGAAATCTAACATACCTTATCTCAGTATTTTATTGGTTTCTATTTAAATATACTTTGTTATGATTGTGTCTTATGGTAGCCCTTACTCAGAAGTGTTTCTAGCATGAAATCTGCTAGAAAATGCCAGTGTTTCAAAATATTTTTGATATATGATATATAAATTCTTGTCCCAAAATATTTCTAAAAGTCAGGATAGAAAAGCATATCATAGGGAAATCTAACTCCACACTTGTGAAAATTCTAGTTTTCTTCTTAAACAGAAAATTCTAGTTTTCTTCTTAAACAGACACTCAGTCTTTATTAAACTTCTGTCAGTTAAAAATACTCAGTTTTATTCCTCTTACTTTCTTACATAAAGACTGCCTTTTAAACAGCTTATTCAGTGTACTTCAGTGTTACATAATTACCATCTTTCTTATATTTAGCTTTATATAACTTTGATTTTTCTTTACATGACGTTATTTCTCTGGATTGGTTAGAGTCTTATCAAAATGTCTCTTTAATCATTGCAGTTTAGTTCATTATTTTCATATCACTCTGATGACTCCTCAGGGAAGCCAACACCTGTTAGGTGCTCACTTTTGCAAAATATGCTTGTGTAATATTGCAGACATTAATTTTTTAAGTGAGACAATAGCGTTTCATCTCTGCACTTTCTGCTTTATAAGCAGAAGTCTTCATCTAAAGTTTTTACTTTATCATACCTAGTTTTGAACTACTTTGATATTGAAGAAAGAATTATGAAATGGTCAAGTATAAAGAATAAATCCTCCAGTGGAGTAATTAGATACAATAGCTCTTTCAGTAATGCAGGGCACGTACCTTCTTTAGGGAAACAAACCTTTTTAAAATTCTCTTTAATTTATTTGAGCTCTGATTTAGGGTTTAGAAGTCTGAAGGGATGCTTTCCAATGTACAAAACTTTGAGACCAAAACAACTGTCTTCAGACCATTCAGGTATTATGCTGAATGTAATATGACACCAACCATATGAAGTTCGACAAGGGAAAGTGCCGGACTCTGGACCTGGGATGGATGAATCCTGATATATGGACAGATTGCAAAATGGATGCTGGAAAGCAATGCCATGGAAAAGGACCTGGGGGTCCTGATGGATGGCAAACTGAACATGAGCCAGCAGTGCCCTGGCAGCCAGGAGGGACAACCCTGTCCTGGGGGGCATCAGGCACAGCATCACCAGCCTGGCAAAGGAGGGGAATGTCCTGCTCTGCTCTGAGCTGGGGCAGCCTCACCTCAAGTGCTGGGGACAGTTTTGGGTGCCACAATATAGAAAATACATTAAACTATTAGAGAGTGTACAATGAGGGGAAATGAGGATGGTGAAGGGCCTTGAGGGGAAGTTCTGTGAGGAGCAGCTGAGGTCACTTGGTCTGTTCAGCCTGAAGGAGAGAGCTCATTGCAATTACAATTTCCTCATGAGGAGAGGAGGAGGGACAGACACTGATCTCTCCTCTGTGGTGACCAGTGACAGGACCAAAGGGAATGGCCTGAACCTGTGCTGGGGAGGTTTGTGTCAGATACTAGGAAAAATGTTCTTCACCCGGAGAGTGGTCAGGCACTGGCACAGGCTCCCCAGGAAAGAGGTCACAGATTCAAGCCTGAAAGAGTTCAAGAAGCATTTGGACAATACTCTTGGGGCCCTGGTGTGACTCTTGGGTATGGTGCTGTGCAGGGCCTGGAGCTGGACTCAAGCCTTGTGGGTCCTTTCTATCTATGCATATTTAATAGTTCTCATGATTTGTTCCATTGCCTTCATTCTTTCAGAGGAATGTCTTCAGTTACTTTCTATTTGCCATGGGTGGGAAAACTCTCAACCAAGGTTCTTTGAACTCTAAAGGCTGAAAAAAGTTATTATCCTGCACAGTCAAGCATGCTCAGACACAGAAATGGGAAAGCTCACCTGTCCTAGGCGCCCTAAGACAGCTGAGCTTAGTGATGTCACTGAAGCTCTTGGGCGGCCCCTTGTGTCCTTCCCGGTACAGTCACAGGCCTGATGTGACGTCCTTAGTGAAATGTTCCTCTTTCTTGAGATGCGGCCATTACCAAAGTAGCATTACATCAGGATTCAACTCTGAGTACTTATCACTTGTGAGCCTGGTTTTCCTCTCATTTTGACCTATTCAATTTCACCTGCCAAGATGTGTGTGCTTGTGTTACAGATAACTACATAGGGGAGGGGAGAACTAAACTTGATGGGAACCTTTTTGAAATAGATGTTCCATATCTAGTAGTACAACTTTAAAGGCATGCTGCATGAGAAGTTTATAAAAATCAGTCATGCCCTTTTTCATACTCTATCAAATCCTAGCTATTAAATCTGTCATCAAGCAGTTGCTCAGCTTGCCAAAGGACATCTTGAACTGAAGTCCAGAGAATGAAGCATATAATTGAATCACTACTGACCAGCTGTCATAACAACCCTCTCCTCCCCAAACATTAATGAAAGGAAGAAAATGAGACGTCGTGATTCAAACTTTTATTCTTACGACATCCCATTGTTGTGCTCTAGCACTGAGCCAAGAAAAATCATCCTCCTCATTACGCTTTCCAAAAGCTTATTATGAGCACTTGTGTGCTGCTGATATCGCCCCAGGAGCTTACTGAAACTTCAGAGATGAAGCCAATAAGCTCTTTGAGATAATGGTAATGTATGCAAAACAGAAAAAACAATAATAACAAAAAAACCCACCTCTCCTAGAAACCTGAAAAAGCTTAAAATTTGAACACACCTGAAGAATGAAACGGACATTATTGGTGAGATATTTGTGATTATTTTATTCTTGAGATCAAATATAATGAAATACCAGTCACATCCTAGAACTGCTAGACAGTACAGACCTACTGTCAGATCTATCCACTTAGGATCCTCCCTGAATATGAGGGAAGAAACATCCTTCCTGAAATACCTTGTCACATCTATTTTGTAACCATATAATCTCAGTCTCTTCAATGCAGCCTGGCTAGATGTTGTCATCATTATAGAAATGTTCTATGGGTAGATAGAGATTTTTTTTTTCTCAAATGCAGTTATGCAGCTAAGTAGAAAATGTGACAGCATCATTTTAAAATAAGAGACATGAGGTGTAGACATATCTTCAGAAAAGCCAGGATTTCTTGTCTTTTTCTTGGAAAGTCTTGCCTGCTGGGAGACACTGTGTGGCCTAAGTAGTCTCACCCTTGGCTAGCCACAGCTCTGAAACAGCCTTGTATGAGCAAATAGTGGCTTATGGGGGAGAGCTTATATTCCTTTCAGACTTTGAGATTATTAAAACAGAAGTGGGGAAAAGAGAAAGTTATAGAGAATAAAAAAAAGAGAGACTTTGGTCAAATCATGCGGTGCCTTCATCAATTACTACCTTCTTTTTAAAAATAATTAATTGCAAATATTGTCATCAATACTAGTAAAACTGAATAAACAGGAGAAAAATAGATGACACATTGTGTGGCCATTGTTTCTGTTCTGTACAAGGCTATAAGTATGAAGTTATATCAAGCTTTGATCTTAACAAAACAAAGAACTCTTTCATAGCACTTAAGAAAAATGATTTGACAAATATATATAACTGCAGAAATACACATCCTTTCTATTCACATTTTTCTGAGACAGCATATTCAGAGGCACATCTGTTATTGAGACTTCAGATAATGCAGGTAGATTGCTTTTAATGATTTATGTCAGTTGAATTAGAGATGATTTATCACTGTTTTCTCTAAAACAACTGACTGCAGAAAAAGCAGAAAAAGAAAAGAGTTCTTTTACTTTGTTTCCTGCCAGAGAAAATTGTCGTAGGGTTGTATTCATGGTGCTCAGACCACCAAAATGATTTTATAACTCCAGTCACTTTGGGGTTTTTTTTGTGTGGAGCTTTGGACTGGAATCAAATCAGTGCTTTGCTTTAGAATGATGTATATAAAATGTGAAGTCACCACATATACACATTTATGACATGCAGATACAGACCAGAGCTAAAAAACCCCTGTTTTGTTTTGATCTGAATTTTGGTAGACTGAAGAATCTTATTCAAAATTTGCTATTAATTAATATATTCAGCTAAAGGACAAGTCCTTTCCTTCTCCCCCCCCCCAAAAAAAAAAGCAGCAAAACAACAAAATACCCATGAACCGCCCCCCTTCCAATAGCCCCACTAAAAAACTAAAGAGAGAAAAAAAAAAACAAATTAGACCTGAGTTTTTCCAGTGTATAAAATGTAGACTCAAATGGCTTGGTTCCCACAGTATGCAGATTATACTGTTCCCCTAAACCTCCACTACCTTTTTCTTTTTTCTTTTTTTCATGCTGGAATGTTGCTTACTGTTTGAGAAAATGATTGCAACAATCTTTATTTGTGAGGTGAGAATTCAATTTGTGCAGAGGAATTTAAATAGCGAGCAAGGATAGTTATCTTTCTGATATTTGATAAATGGAAAAAAGATTTAGTTATCTTGAGGTGAGATTACTTTTCAGAGAGGATGACATTTATTACCTCAAGGACATATTTCAGAAAATCCCTGTTCTTTATCCAGAGGTGATAGTTCTGTTCATCAGAGAAGAAGGCAACTGGGAAAAGAAAAGATTAATTATATTTTTATGTACTTGAGCAGGGATGCAATTGGTTTGTTTCTACAGAGGACACCAGTAGAATAGTGAGTGTGTTCTGCAGAGAAGGAACAGTTTATCCAGTGAAACTTTTCCCAAATTCTTTTAAATTCTATAGTAAACTTCCTGTGCTCATAATCCTCATCTGTTAATTCCTTAATAGACAAACGTTGTTTCTATTGGGTAGTCAACTTGAGAGTGAGATCAATTCCCCTCCTCACTTCCAAAAAGCCCAAACATTTCAAGAACAGCAGAAGTAATGACTTTCATTGGATTTGTGACCTATTTCCTCCCTCTTTGTAACTCCAGCCACCTGTTTTGTCCTCCTTCAATCCTTCTTGGCATACCTACCAATGCCCTTGCCATAGATCCTGCCATTACTGTTATTATTTCTCCTACTTCCCACGAAGTTGCCTTCCCTGTCCAGTTGTACCATTGACCGAGGGTCCTGTGCCTGAATCTGTGCTACAGGGGGTGTTGCTGAGTGATGCTTCTGCCTGCCCTGCCTGCACTGAGATGGGGAATCACAGAGCTCACCTCTTCCCTTGCCCTTCCCTTTCCCTAGGACATTAATTCAGTTCTCTCCTTTCTCCCTGTTTCTCATCCCCTGAGACCTCTGCCTCAGTCACATTTATTAAAATTGGCCAAGGGAGTAAAAATTATTTGGAGAAAGCTGACATATGGATAAATAGTGCTATTATAAAAAGTTCCTCCTTCATTAGAGAATCAGCCTAAAAATACAACAAAAAACCCCTCTTTCTTAGAGAAATGGATTTCTTCATTTGTATGTAGCAAGAAATCAAATTGACATGATTTCAAGATGTGAGTGAATACAGTGGAGTAGATTATCATATCCCCTTTTAAAAGAGATGCTGCCTGTTTATGTGTTCTTCTGCTGGTTCATAGTAAGCCCTTTGAATTCAGACATCATGATTTTGTTATACCATGGCAGACACATCTCAGAGCTTTCTAAAAGACACCTGTTAGTTTCCTGTGACGCCTATGGGAAAAAATACACATGAAAATCTGGAAGAGATGTATACTAACTCAGCACAAAAAAGGTTCTGTTTTGTCCTAATTCCAAAGCAAATGTTTCTTAGTTTTTGGAGGCAGCTGTCCTCTGCATGATCTTAATCTGAGAAGAAGTTGCTCTCCCTTTCTGCTGAATAACTTCTGTGCATCAGATTTCCTGCCTTCAGCAAGTTTGATCTGTGTAGCAGGCCTAAGTCTAGATAGCACAACCCATGTGTCTGCCCTAGTGTCCCCAAGGCTTGCTGCTCTTTGGCATGTGACTGCGGCTTCTTACCATGCAAACAGTGCAAATGTGGTCCAGAACCAGCAAGAGCCATGTGCTGAGCTTTTGCTGGGGTGGAGCAGTGGTGTCGCTATCTCAGCAACCTTGCTTCATGCTGAGATAAAATAAATCAAATAATAATAATGAGTAATAATAATGATAGCAATAATGAGGAATAATAATAAGGAATGCTCCTTGTGGGAAGTGTAGCTAAACAAAGACACTTTCACAAACAATCAGCAATTGTAAGTGAAGTGACACAAACCGAATAACACTGGATGGACCATTTCTGCACCAGCTTCTTTTCAGTCCTCAGTGACAAATGTTTGTAGGGTAGATGTGCGAGGAAGCACCTTTCCCTCTCTCATTGTGCTATGAACATGTGTATCTTGATAGGATCAAGAAAAGAACTAATATATTTTTCAGACTTCTCAGGAATTAAGGATTCTTTCAAAACTACTAGTGAAGCTAACAATTTCTCCAGATGTACTTAAAAAATGGCAAAACATATTAAAAATTGAGATTATGCTAGATTTACTAATTACTTAGTTGATCTTTTTTTTAATAAATATTTTTTCAGTATGGACTGAGTTAGGTTAATGTTCATTTTCTTTATTTTAATATTTTGCCCATGTTTTAATACTGTGACAGTTAATTTTATGCTGCAAAAATCTTTCTTTGCAATGCTTATCTAAGATTTACTTTTTTCTACTTTGGATATTATATAATTGAGTGTGATATTACAAAATGACACTTTCAATCAGCTTTCAATAAGCTATCTTATGTTTGATGAAAACCAATATGGCCTTGTATTTATTTGGCATCTCTGAAAGTACTGAGAGTCATTCACATTGCTCTGGTATGATTTATTAAAAGGCCAGACATTGAATTCTGGCCTGCAGTTTCATACACAGAAGCTATTAAATTTTCTACCACTAAGAAAATCACACCTCGCATGTTTTTCTGCTGAAAATTATTTCTTTTTGTCAAAGTGGAAGCAAAATAGATGAGCATTTGCACAAGAAGAAGAATTAACAGAAGACATATAGCAGGGGATACTAATTAGAGGGCAAATGAATGAATTCTATCATGTCACCTGCCTCTTACGGCATAAATGATGATTGTTATGCTGTGTGTCCTTTAGTTAGGATAAAACTTCTTCTGCAGCTTCATTCTCTCATTTTTAAAAGGTATATATTTTTCAATCTTCTTACTCTGAACAGATTATTTAACAGGCAGTATATCTTTATTTTTTTATGTGGCATTCAGGATATTGGGTGAGTGGTTTATAAATAAAGGATAAAACTTTTGCTTGAAGAGAATAAAAATAATTACTTCTCTCTTACGCTATCATATGTCCGTTCTGTCAATGAGGATAGTGGTAATAATACCACTCTCCATTAAATTATCGCTTTTCCTTTCCCTGTCTAGTTTCATACTGTTTCCAATTACCATGCTGTCAGAACAAGTTCTGAGTGTAAAAAGAGCTGTTTAAGGTGGAATACCTTGCTTGTATTCAGCTGCCAGAGAGGGGTAAAAGTATGATTGAGGAAGAAATTCATTGGAACTTGCTTATAATAAGGAACCTCATTTCCCTTTGTGAAGTTAGAGACGACAGATCCAGGCCACATTTGACCTTTCTCTATGGCCTCTGCAGCCCCTAGAGGAGTCCTGAGTCAGTGTTCATAGAGAACTATAGGGATCACTGACCCAAATGTTTTAAAAGTGCTCTAGATAATGGGAGCGTGGCACAATTCTCTGCAAAGGAAACCTGGTGTTTCAGCTCAGGAGAACAACTGCAATTTCAGTGGACCCTGAGAGAAGAGAAAGACTCTGAGAGAGGATGAACAGATGCTGTGGATGACTCTTGGCCCTGATATGATTGTCTGTCTCAGATGAGATGCTGAAAGCTTAGCTGGTTGCTCTAGGCTTCCTTTCCAGATCAGCAGCAGGTGCTTGCAGATAATGTATTTGGCTACTCTGAAGGCAGTTATATCTTAAGGTCTTTCCACTTAGTCTCGGAGGAGGAAAGACCATCTCAGACTTGATAAATATGTTGAGAGATTGAACTGAGGACAAATGAATTTCATCCCTGGCACTGCATGCTCTTCTCCTTCACACTTGGGATTTGGCTACTTGCAAGATTTGAGCATGGTGTTTTGAAAGCACTGTCTTTCATCATTCTAGTGGCCATTATACTGGCCATTATTCCTCTATAGGAATATATGGAGAAAGCCAGTAGTGGGAAGGAAAAAGGACAGAGCCATGCTTTAATTATTGCAAAGGTGATGCCATAAAAACATGGTCTACTCAGGATCACAGAATCAAAAAAACATTTAGGTTGGAAAAGACCTCCAAGGTCACTGAATCCAACCTCTAAGTTGTCACAACGTTTTCAACTAGACCATGGAACTAAGTGTCACATTTGGTCGTTTCTTGAACACCTCCAGGGATGGAGTATGCTAATTGCCTGGAGAAGAGGCCAGCATTCACCTGGTTACTGCCTTCTTTCAGCTAAAGACCAGATGAATTGGCCTCAGCCCATGGATCCAACCTGTCGAGATCCCTCTACAGAGCCTTCCTACCCTCCAGCAGAACAAGCCATCCAACTTGGTCTTCTCTGTGAACTTATTGAGGGTGCACACAATCATCTCATCCAGATCATCAGTAAGGACCAGATCCCATACTGAGCCAGTAGTGACTTCCAGCTAAATGGGGCACCATTTGCCACTAAAGTTGTGCTAATCCTCACAGTTTCATAGGATACACACACACACACACATATATACACATATATATATATACATATCTATATAAATAATACTACTTCATGTTAGAACTTATTCTTTTGTAGGAAAATCATTTGGCATACAAATATAGTCAGTGTCTGATATATTTTGAATGAGATGAAACTGGAAATGAATAGATAGTGATAGAAATAGAACTAAGTGGTTTTATCTATTAAATTAGAAGTATGGAATTTATGCAGGGTAGGGCAAGGGAAGATGGCAGAACTTATTTTTAATGTTCTTCTCTTTTTTTCTCTGAGAACAAAGAACAATCCACAAGAAACAAAGGCTGTCACATCACAGGTAGAGTTTTACCCTTGAATTTAGGACATTATCTCTCCAGAAACGGTGAGGACTGCCAGTAGCTCAAGACTGCCAGCTGCTCTAGTCAGGGAAATTTAGCATCTGGTTTGGATTTACCAACCATTTCAAACTGACCTTTTTCACTTTAAATTAAGAGGGAAAAAAGGGAGGGGGAAGAAAGGAAAAATGCTGGCAGTCTAACCTTGTGCCTTCTGTGCACATTGTACTATTTCAGATGTCTAGCACTGATGTATCCATGGAAAATGCATTTGTTTGCTCCCTTGTGGCAGGCCTCCAAGCCTTAGTACAATATTTTTTTGGTTACATAATCACCTAGATAACTTTAGATACATTAATGGCAAAAACAGCCTTGAAGAGAAAAAAACTGTGTGTATCAGTGACAGCTGCAACCTCTCCCTCAAAAAACCCCCAATTTTTTTTCTGAAATGGCTTTAATAAGATGGATAGGAAAAGACATCTTTGGTCATTCTACAGGTCTTTAGTGCCTAGAGCTTCTGAAGGACTTTCTGGAAGAATTAAGAATGATTCAGAGTCCTTACATAAGTCAAGGCTAGAATTATACCTGGTGTGGTAATTTTTATGTGGTTTTTCTAATCCACTAGATTTATGCAACTACGTGTCACAACAAAGTGAGAAGGACAGCAATTTCCATCCTGCTTGATCCTCAGCAGAAGTTCTGAAACGTTAAAGTCAAAGTCAGCTGTGCCTTGTAGAAGCCTGTATTAAAGCTTAAGATGCTGGTAAGATATTTTTCTTAGTGGTTAAAGAGCTCTATATGTATAACAAGTGCCTTGAGAATTCTTATTTCACCTGCATGTGAAAGAAGATCTGAGGAATAGGATGTGGATATGCTGTTTAGTATGAGATCCAGATTATTTCAGACTCGATGGTGCTGAGCATTCAAACTGCAGACAGGCCAGGAATGAGACCAAGCCCTGCCTATAACCATTTAGAAAATACTTGCAACTGTTTATCACAGATTCATAGAATATCCTGAATTGGAAGAGACCCAAAATGATCACTGAAGTTCAACTCCTTGCCCTGTACAGAACCATCCCCAGAGTCACACCATGTGTCCAAGAGCACTGTTCAAATGCTTCTTGAACTCTCTCAGGCTGATGCTGTGACCACTGCCTGGGGGCCTCTTCCAGTGCCCAAACACCCACTGGGTGAAGAACCTTACTCTAACATCCAACATAAACCTCCCCTGACAGAGCTTCAGGCTCTTCACTTGGATCCTGTCACTGATCGTGAGACAGAAAAGACCAGAGCCTAAACCTCCACTTCCCCTCAAAAAGAATTTGTAGACCACAATTAGGTCCCTCCTAAGTCTCCTCTTCTCCAGGCTGAACAAGCCAAGTAGCCTCAGCTCTCAGTTTATTTTGCAGCTATTTGCAGATATTACCAGTATTTTTCCCATGGTTTCTAAACTATTGGATATAGGAATGCAAGAGTTGTGGAGCTTTTGGTCAGATAGTTCCAGTTAAGAAATATAAATTATGTCTCTTCTACAGTTAGCTTAGGTTTTTCATCACCTTCAGTCATTTGATTTGTTTAATACTTTTTATTATCACTTTACTTTCTTCAGCATTCAGTAAAGTCTAATCTCAGACTGAAAGTCAGGAATAGCTAAGTTTGGATATTGAATATACCACCTGTCTTTTATCTTAAAGAAGATAATATGTTTCCTATTGAGATTATTTTACATATATATATGTGTGTATATATATATATATAAAGAGAAAAGAAAGCTTTGACTAGTGAGTTTGCTTCAGCTCCCATGAGATTTAACAGGAAATAGTAGTTATTAAGGATTTACCTGGGAATATCACCCAGTAGGAATTATCTGGGAAAAACACACCCTGTATTCCTATTTTTCCAACTTGGTACTTGTTGCTGTGAAGACTGTGAAGTGTTCTATTGAACTCCTTCAAGATAAAAGTTTAGAAGATCAAAGATAATGACTTGTGGCTACATCTCAGCACAGCTCTTTCTCTCACAGAGCCCCTTCACCAACTTCACATTTGTTACTGTCTGAGAAGGACAAGTACTGCTGGGAAGGGGAAAAAATGTGGGGGAAAAAAAAAAAAAAGTGCAAAAATCTAACCTTTTGCTAATGGACCACTGAACTGGCAGCAGTAGAATCACTCCAGTTTCTAGGCAGGAATCAGGGGGGAGAGTAGAAACTGCCTAGTGCACAGCAAATAGCAATGGTCTAAGCAAAGAGGTCAGCACAGTGATCTACACAACAGAAGCATCAAGAATGCCCTGTTTTTCTTGTAAAACCTGTACCTAATCATGCTAATTATTGTTCATTAGTATGTAACCCATGTTCTTTGTCTAGCACAAGTAATAGGAATGACTTGTGCAGGTTTTTCCCTGATCAGGTTTAGATCCATTTTCGAAGTAGGATATATTTAAACTTAAACAAAAAAGTCATAGCTCAAAGGAAATTTCAGACTTACTGAGCACCAAAAAACATACACAACAATTTTCTAATTAAAAATTATGCCGGGGATTCAAGGGCTGCTCTAAGACTTAGTTGAATTTGATTTTCCATGACACTGCTGCACAGGAAGATTATTTATTTCTCTGTTGTGGTAGCTGGTGAGATGTTCTATGTCATAACTGCATAGTACTGTGCAGGAAAACACTTGAGAGCAGAGACAGAGCTTGTACATTTGAGAAAATGAGGCATTAATATCCTATTAACAGCAGATGATTAAGAATGAGTGCATTCCCTAAGGCGTCGAGAAAAGTCAAGAATGAAATGAGCAATAATTCTCCAGTTTGTTATGTTTGCTTTAAACGGGATTCCAAGAGGAATCTCTCATTATTTCCTTAGCATTGACTAAAGATATGATTTTTTCATGAAGTGAATTTTTTCTCTGGCTAGAGCTAGAGATCTGTCATAATCTAATGGACTAAAGTCATGTAAATAAAAATAAGTTTTCACACAAAACAAAGAGATAATGACATAATCAAATACTCTGCTACAGCAACTGCTGGATAATGAATTAAAATACCTTTTTATTTTTCATGATATTCTGGATTTGGCTTGGCAAAGATTGTATCTGAGTGCTTCAAAATTTACTAAAGGAGACTAGATACCTAACAGCCATAGGTATTTTTGAAAATCCTAGTGAGAAAAAATCCTGTCACCATTACTGAAACACTTTTCCTATGAAGAATTAATGTATAAATTAGAGGGATTGAAAATAAGAGGGAAAATTACTATCCTGAAGAAAAATGTTTTCAGTATTTAAATAAAATAATGTATTATCTTTTTATATCTTAGTAATTAGAGTAGCTTTATATTATGAAACTCATTATTAGGGTACCTGCTTATCAGTAATGTTGTCATGCAGCATTATTATACATGATCAGGATACACACTGTGATTGAGCTATGACAGTGTGTAGAGGTGGTCTGAATCCACTTAGGACCCTTGTCTTAGAGAGCTGGGTCCTCTGCTGTAGGAGTTTCTGAGTATCTGTGGGATGAAGGTCACAAGGCCTGGGTGAGATGAGAACCTACACAGCAGTATGTGGGTGAAATGATGGGGTTTTCCTGCATAAAGCTTGGTTTTCCTCTTCCATTCTCGAAGTCTAGTACTAAATGAAGCAATACCCCTTACATTAAATTACATTCCAATTAATATGATGGACAGTTTTCCTAAATGGAATGTGTTCAATGTGTGTTCAATACTAGCTGGTTTAATTATTGTGCTCTATCATAAAATAACATAAAATTGTATATGGGGAGTATCAGTGATAAAATAGGAGAATATGAACTGGTAAGTGGGTAAGATTTCTGGAATTATAGACAATTTCGTTATTTAGTATTTCCCAAAAATAATCATTATCTCTCATTTTACCTATCTACTCTTTTTAATATTTGTTTTTATTTTCTTTCTGTATCCATGGAGAGATAAATGAAACATTTTATTTCTTTGCTATGACAAATAAATTTGCCATAGTGCATCTCTATATTGCTTCATGATTAACTTGCTAAGTTTCTGTACATGGAGGAAGTTCCTTAAACTCTTACCATTTCCCTATTAATGGCAAGAAATTAAACCTACCAGAGTTGTCTCATATATTATCATATAATAACCAGGGAACATCACTCTGGACCACTGCTTTCTAGCAGCTTGGTATTTGTTGCTGTGATGACTAAGAGGAGCCCTACGGATCGCCTATAAGATAACAGTTCATTGGATGACAGAAAAACATGAGCCATGTGTTGTTACTTATCATGTGATCACATGAAAATAACTTTCCCTGTTAGTGGTCAGCTACTGGTCCTGTAATATGGAGTTTTCTGGAAAAAAACAGTTGGTAGTGGTTAAGAAAGGAGTGCAGACCATGCGGGAGATACTTGCACCTCAGGCAAGTGGGCAATTTGTACATTTGACTTTGTCATTTATAATCCCTATCCAAAACCTGGTGGAGAGCTGCTCTTAGGAAATGCCTTACTAAGTCTTTCAAAGAGTCTTAACCTTATGGCTATGGTGCAAAAAGACTTATGAAAGCTGATGGAAACCATTCTCACTCTGTACTACAAAATGTGTGAGACGAGCCATGGCTTCATCATCAGATTTCGGCATCTGTTCTCCGTGGGCAGTGTGGTTTAATGCACGTGTCAGAAGGGTCCCAGCATAATCGTCTGTCTGCTCACAGAGATTTCCCTTGTCTGAAGGGCTCAGTCTTGCTTTTTGTATTGTATGTTGTCTGAAATGACCGTGACATAATATCTGATTTTTCTTCCTTCCAGTGGTTTCACTGATATGGAACTATGGAAAGTCTGGAATAAAAGGCAATGCTATGATATTCTTTTTTTCTGAAAGTCATGTGGGGTTTTTTTCCCTTTAATTTTTAAATTTTTTATTTTATTTTTAAGAAATGTTTCTACCGATCTCTGGAACATTCCATCTGTGTTGTCTTTTCCAAAGTTGATGACATCAAGTTGTCATTTCCAAAGTCATCAAAATATATTCCCAGAGAACACTTGGTTAGAAACTTCTTCAAGTAGCAGTGCTAGGTCTACAGTTGGACTCAATGATCTTAAAGGTCTTTGCTAATCTGAAAGGTTGTATGATTCTAAAATGCAGAAACTGCAAAACAAAACTAAAGGTCCTGATACATTTTTTTTAAAACACATGTTATGGTAATTGATTTGATATTGTATGTGTAAAGAAATAGGATAGAGCTGACAAGGAGAACTTGAATGGAGACTTGATCACAACGTCAAGTGTAAAAATTGCTGTAGGAAATAAGGACTAAGCTTCCCCAAATGGAAGATGAAGTATGACACAAGCAAACCCCTTGCTTTATGTTGACACTTGATTTGAATTCAACATACCTTATGAGCATTTTCTATTTTCCTTAATAAACGTAGTCATTATAAGGGATTCACTGCAATTAGGAACTGTAGGTAATGACTACAGAATTTTTGGTAGTTTCCATGTAGCTCTGAGAACAATTATTAGCTTTTCTGTGGTGAAAACTTGCCAGTTTTTTACTACTGTAAGTCTCAGCCTCAGTGATCTCTTTGGTTACAGTACCTTATGTTTCACAGCACAGTCTATTCAGAATAAAGTGAATAACTTAATGGTATCTTTGACTTCAGTCTGTCTTTATGTGTACCTCCATATAGTTGTGTGTGAAACAAGTTTTCCTGTAAGCTGGAAGTATCTTCATAATGTCTTCAATAAAACAAAAAAAAAGAGACAGATTGTTATTTTTGTTGTATTCAATGAAATGAGTTAAAACTGAGTGTGACAAGCTGACTGTGAAAATTATTGCAGCTTCTGTTTGCTTTCCCTCACACATATTTTTGGTAAAGCAGTGTGGCCTCTTTAATTTGTTACTTCACTCAGATTCAGGATATTCCTTCGTGTACCCAGTTCTGTGTATAGGGCAACTTTAGAAAGTTACTTTTCCTTTTCTGAGGCACTTTGTTTATCTGAAAAACAAAAGTAATGATGCTTATTTTGCACAGTGCCTTGGGACTCACTTGTTGAAAGGACCATGCAAGAGTGGGGTATAGTAATTACCACTGTTCTTCAAAACTGTATTTTTTTAGTTAGCCAAAGCAGTTTTGGTAACTTCTAGTTTTATTATTTTACCTTTATATTCTATTATACCAATAATATACTACTTTATTTAGTGAATTAAATATTCTGAAATTACTTTCTAGTATAGAATTCTGGCTAATATATTTATCGTCGTAATAAAACAGCTTTGGTTCTATTGGAAGATTAAAATGCAGATGAGATGAACTGCCTGAAGAAAGAATACTCAATAAACTAGTTTATTGCTATAATACTGTAGTCTGGAAACAATTTTTCAAAGTCTATTAGAATACATAAAAACATTGGTATCTCTGTGTTTGTTTAAAATAACTCTGAAACCTGTTTTACAGAGGAGTTGAAGTTTGAAAGGTGAGGTGACCTGGGTGAAAATTGCTGGATTTTATGATTATTTATTACTGCCTTCATGTGTGTTTTATTACACTTTTGATGTATTCATTATTGATACACATAGCTAATACTTTTATGATCCTCATAGGATTTATGTGTTGTGGCAGTTAAAAAAGTTCATAAGCAAAATGTAAAAAATATTTCCTCTGTGTATGTAATTTTTGAGTTTATCGATCATTTACTCATTATTTTTGAAGGGAGAGAATATAAATACAGATCCAAATTTACTTTTTCTGTCATACAACTAATTTCATGTAAAGCAAAATGCATGCTTTCCCCTTGAGGGTCCTGACATAGCTCTAAATTAGGGGTGATACAATTTCACCAAGTTGTATATGATATGGTTCTCTAGAGAACAGAGAACTCTGTGTATCAACAAGGACATGAGGTTATTAAAAAATAAGTTATAAATGTATGTTTTTATATATAGAATTCATATGCAGTATTTTTGCTGAGAGGAAGGAAAGGCACCATGTGAATGCAGGTGACACATATCTAGTATAAGTACCATACCAGAGAGGCGCTACACCTTCACATCTGGTCAAAAGGAATAAGATGCAAAGGCAACACATAGATACAACGACCCCTATATGTTGCTCTGAGCCAGCAGCCTACTCTGTAACCTTTTTGTTGCTTTTTCCTGCTGTACCTCTTATGCAGAGTTTTCCAATGTCAGATTTTATAAAGAAAATTCATATTATATATTCAATATAATTCTGTAAAGAGGAGAAAAACCTTTGTGGGTGACATCATGAGGCCTTTCTGTTAGTCATTAATTTCTCTATTCGTATTATAAGCAGAATTCCTCTTTAAGAAGTTTTCTGGTGGACCCTGAACCCCTGACCAGCAGGTCAGCCATAGATCCTGGGTCTCTTGGGGCAGGAGAGATCTGAGAGGAGCAGGTTGAGGGGAGCTCCCCCCTTGCTTTTGTGCTGCTGCAGGCTCAACCCTGGACCTCAGCCCACACCACTCACCTGGCTGGTGTCACAGGGCAGCAGTGCAGGGGTCAGTGCCTGCCCATTGGCCTTGTGTTGCCTCCTGTGCCCTCCGCTAACTTGAGGGCCAGCCCCGGTCCCATGTCTCCTGATGACTTCTAAACAAATGTTTTCTTGATGACTGCAGATGCAGCTAGCTAGATGTTCTTCCCTAGTAGATATTTAGGTCTTGATTAGATTGCCCAATTTTACAGCATTTGGTAAAGCTAGGAGTTTGAAAAGCTGGCCAAGGAAATAGTGCCTTTCTTGTCTTCTGGTATCTGTTAGAAAGCAAATTTCCTTTTTTCCCCTCTTCTTTCTTTCCTTTTTCCTTTTCCTTTTTTCTTTCCCCTTCTTTTCCCTTTTTTTCTTTTTTTTTTTTTTTCCCTTTTTTCTCTTTATTTTTCCATTCTTTTTCTTTTTTTTTTTTAGGGGTAATTGGAACAGGAGCTCTCAAATTTCAGAAAAGAATAATTAGCATAGTTATTTCAGCCCTTTCCTGGGCAAGTTAGTCAATATTAAAGCACTTTGACACATGACAATAAGATGGATTATCCTCAAATAGACAGAAAGATCGTGGGTGATTTCCTTTTGTATCTGAGACTTGTGAAAACCAGAGACATAGTTGAGGTAAAGCCAATCTATAATTATATTTATTAGAATAAATCAATAACTTAGTAATTATCATTTGTTTATTTCACATTGTTCATGTATCTTCAGATCAAATTAGAAACATAGCTAGGAATTGGGCCTGACAATTACAGTTTAATTTCTATAATACATCTCTTTTGATGCCTACAGAAGTAAAATGGTCAAAAGGCCATTACACTTCCATTTAAGAAAAGTGCATATAAATGGAAAAATGAAAAATGCTTTCTGTCAAGGTGTTTGGAAAACTGTCAAAAGATGTCAGGTGATGCACTCAGGTGCACATTTAGGTGTCATTAGTTGAAGACACAGGTATGAAAGGCACTGTATAAACTTCAGGGACCATTTGACTTGCACATATTTTCCTTTGTATTCACAGAATACAAGTAGACAATATAGAGTTGGGTGGGGCTGCCAAGGATACTAATTTTTTATTAACAAAATTTCATTAGGAGTCTAATACCTCTATACTCCAGTCTGCAAGTATATTAAATCTTTCAAGATTAAGGTATTTTCGGTTCTTTACTGAGTAATCATGTGGGCAATCTCTGTCTTTTCCTTTGTAAAAGTTACTAACAGGTGGTGCTGCACATTTTCAAAATGATGGTGATAAAGAAAAACAGTTCTTGATAAAGTGACTGGAAGTTACCATGATGAAGGTAAAAATAGCTTTTGTACCTTTGGCATTGGGTGTGGTGGGTTTGAAACAAGGGTATACAAGGTGTAATCCAAACATGGTCTTTCAGAGAGGTCCAGGCTGTCCATGACCACAGATAAAATTGTCTCCTTTCCATTATAGAAATCAGGCAGGGAAACAGGTAGCATACACAGCAGCTTTCATTTCAGATGTCTTAAGCCAAAGGAGTGATTCATTCTCAGGAACTGATTTTAATCATGGTCAAAGACAGCTATCCTACTGCTCACATATATCCTCCTCTAAGCAACATTATCTCCACACAGGAGGTTGCAGCTAAGCATTAAAAAGTCCCTTATGTCGTCAAAGGAATATTTGAATGATTGCTAAAAAAATTGAATTCTTTGAATGTGACGTAGCAGCATGTTCTGCCACTCTATGGGATTCAATATTTTATATTTTTTGAAAAACTAAGACTAAATAGAATGAAATAAAGTAGTAAGCAGTGAGCAACATAGCACATTATTTTATATATGCCAAGAGGGGTAATTGGATTTACCACACAGAGGCTAAAATATGTGCCACTAGCCTAGCTTAAACTCAAGAACAAACAGATCTTTACTGAGGACTGACTTTGTACAAGTAGCTTAAACCATCTACTTTACGCACAGGTTAGTGAACGTGCACAAGCTGCGATTCACACAACAACACTTTAGTTTTTACTTTTTACTCCCTTTTCTTCCACCAAGGAAACATTAGTGTTTACTACTAAATTGATGAAGAGCTGCATATAAAGTTTAAACAAACCTGGTAAGTTTTTTTTTCGCAAATATGTACACACATACTAAAAAATTCTAACCCAATAATCTTTTCCTACTAATTCTTGATTTTATATAATCAGTGTATTCCAATGCTTCTAACTTTCAGAAGTTGTATTTAGTTCTTACTGTGTGTTGAATTAAGATGAAAATGGAAATGAAATCAAATAAAAAATGTCAGTAAGCTACTATTTGAATAGAACTTAATGAAGTGTGAACATGCAGCAGTTATTAAAAAGTGTTTATCACTGACAAGACAGTGATAAGCTGTGACTACTCTGAAATTCATGATTTTTAAACTAGTAGAATTCAGCTTGTCATATTTACATATTTACACGTTTACGTACTGCATTTTTGGGGAAAAAACCCAAGTTCTCTGTTTTGGTGGGGGTTTTTTTTCCTTTTTTTTTTTTTTTTTTTTTTTTTTTTTTAATCTATTAGGAATAAACTGCCTAATCTAGGATTAAAAAAATTCTGAATCTTCAGAAACAGCTATGAGTCCCTTTCAACAAATTCTTGTACTCTATAAAATCTATCCCTCATTTTGCTAGTCTTTCATTAAAATACAGGCAGTATTGATAGTAAGTAGGCAGTGCTTAAGTCTCATTTTAAGTTAGCTTTGTAGTTTATACTGGTATGGGACTTTACAAAAGTTATGATGTCAACTAGTAATATGATTCTAGTAAGAACAACTGTAACAAAACACTAAAAAAAGAAATATACAAGTTAAAATAATGAGCACTTTACGTGTGTGTGTGTGCATTTAGTAAAGATTGGAGTTCTGGAGTATGTCTTCATTTTATTCTTGTTGTTCTCCATGTGTGTAATCCATTATTGTTATAGAAATTATTTTAAATAAGATCTATTGTGTTGCAAAAATGACTGAGAGCATTGCAACCACCAGGTTGTCTTTTTGTGCCATGCTGTGTCACTGATCTAAAGGAAGACATGTCAGCAAACCTTCCCTCCCATGCTATACAAGAAGACATGAAATATTACTGATGCTGTTTTCATGTAGATAACCTCCAAAGTATGGTCAGTTATGCACAGCCTGTTTGTTTATGACACTTACATAAACAATTTTTGTATAAAATTGTATAAAATTTTGTATAAAATTTGTATAAAATCCTCAATTTTTGTATGAGGCTGTATTTTTAACCTGTGAACTTCTTTGCCAATCTCTCTATGATGAAATATAAGAACTTCTAAAAGATATTTGTGTTTTTTGTAGTCCATGAGCTTTGACACTTACGCTTTGGTCAGAGTATAAATTACAAAATACCCTTAGCCATGGCCATTCTCTCAAAGACCAGTAACAGATTACACACAAATTTTACTGAGACAGTTATGATCAAAGCAAATAATATAGAAAGAGTTTTTACTATAGCCAAAATATACAGTTTTTAAAGCTTCTGAACAAGACAAAATATTATGAACTAATTTTGATTTCGACTGAAAATGCACAAGCCTTGCATTCCTTTACCTCCATTTTCAAGTCATCATCTTTGCATATGAAATCCCCTTACTTTTTCAGTATTTGCTTTTTGGTCCTCCAAATATTTTAAAATCCATTTTTTATGTATGGTCCTTATTGTGTGGCTTATACCACACCTAAGAAATTTTGAGAGCATTTTCACAGTTCTTTGATGTTGATATCTGCAAAAGGGTGATGAAATGCTGTCCTGACAATAGTCTTTTATTTTTGGTGTTTGTATCTGTTTATCTAGTATATATTAAAAAGACTGCAGTACGTCAGCCCAGGATGATTTCTCCTGGAGTTATTGTTTCCAGGTTGTCATTTGGACTATGTAATTTGTCATGGTAAGATTCTGTTATGTTGAAAGCCTTTTTTTCCTAACCCAGCAAGAGAACCACTACAATTATGACTTTCACTGGCTTTTCTTTTTTTTTTTTTCAGTAGAGAGCACTCCTACATCTCATGATTGCAAATTAATGCAATTGTGGGAACATTTGTTATTTCTTCCCATACTACTCTTTCTAGTCTGTGTTTTCTTTCTAAAGTTCTGTTTTCTTATTTTGCCTTCCATTTTTAGGAACAATATTGTTATCTAGAGTAAGGGCAGTTGTAAATGACTGAAAAGGACCTGCTTTCCTCACTATAGTAGTTTATCAGTGCTCTATGGTGACTGTAGAAGAAACCTGAGCCTGAAAAATGTTCCATAGGTTTACATTATATCTATAGTTTATTCCTATGCCCAACGTCTGCAAGAAAAAATGTGTAAATAATGGAAAGTGTTGAAATGCTCTTAAAGTCTCACAGAGGATTATAAATAACTACTATGAGGAAATGTTATTTTGTTGCTTAAGTGAGCAAGTTGCTTACTAATGACTATTCCAAACCCCATTTTCCATTTTTATTACCTATTCTGCCTTAATTTTCTACTCAAGCCTTTGTGTGTTGGAAAAATGGTTGGAATTTCCTTATATCCAGGCAGGACAGCCACCACCTCTTGCTTCTACTCAGACACACAGATCCAGTCAGAGGGAAAGTCTTGTACAGGTTTTGTACACATTCATGTGCATCACCCAGTTGCTACTTCACCAGAGTTGGGTTGGGGAACAGTGTCTTACCATACATTCCTCTCTTTTTCCTTCCTAAATGATGGTAATAAGGGAGGTGATGATCCTTGGACTATAGGCAGACTCTGCCACCACCAGTGGCCCAGACAATGCCCCACCAGGGAGGGCATGACATGCTCTTGAGTCACTCTCAGCTCCCAGCTCAGCCCCCACTGCCAAGGAGCTTGCTCACTCTGCTTCCTGGCACACTTAAGCAAAACCTAAAGAAAATAAATGTTTAGTGCTATGAAAGGTGAGAACTGCAACCTTTAATCGACAGGCAGAAATTTGAGGCAGAAACAAAACCCATGTTTTCTAGTACCACCAGGTGTCCAAGGTCCAGAGGACAATGCATGTGCTTTTCCTTGCATTAATTTTGAAGCTCACTCCTTTGGGCTTTGAAATCTCAGTTATACTGCAAGAACTCACAGCCTGTGAATATCTCCATAAAGTCAGCAACCATCACCACTATCTAAACAAAAGGACATGTAATCTAAAATGTGAGTAGAGGAAGAAATGCCTGATGGCCATTTCTCTTTGTTCCCAATAGTCTGATTAAAAATTTGTCAAGCAAAAGAAACAGATCCAAAATCAATTAATTTTTCAGCAGAATCTTACTCCTAATCTGTACAGATATATAGAATACTTTGGAGGTAATTTCCATTTCTGTGGAAGTTACTTTAATTTGCTTTGGTTTAATTTAACCACATAATTTAATGCAAGGATCTGGAGAAAAACATTTCTCTGTTCTTGATCATAAAGGCTAGAGAAAGATACCTGCACCCACCTGGTCACCAACTTTTTATCTGCATTGGAAAATACTAAAAAAGATAGTGGAAAGTGCCTGCCTAAGTCAGGAAAGGGTGGTAGGTGCTCTCCAAGGAAGAATCTTTTACCCTAGCCTTTCAGTGTAGGTGCTGCAAGAAGGGCATCCTTTTGTTTTGAGAAACAGCAGCATGTTCTGATGTGCTGCATCTAATATTGAACTGATATTCTAGTCTAAAAATCCTTACCAAGCCTTCTATGCACATTAGCATTTTGGTTAAAAGCAAAACCAAAACCCACACTGTATTATTGTAGAGCTCAGGCAAGCTTGGATTCAAGAAAGAAATATGAACAATTTCGTCCCAAGGTGCATAGGTGTAGGTAGAGAAAATTTAAGTGGCCAGGAACAATAGGATTAAAAAGTAAAAATATTCAACTTCTGCTAGATTGCCTTAATATTTGTTTAATATTTTTAGTTTGAAGAAGGAATCAAATATTCTGTTTCACTGTGTGGATTTGGGAATAAATACAGCTAGTCCAGGACTTGATTGACAGCAAAAAACCCCAATTGAAATTTAGTGGATCACTGATAAATGCCAGCTTCAGCCTTCCCCAGAACCTTGGGGAAATGAAACTGGTCTCTCTGGAGCTCTGTAAGGTTGCTACTTTTTTTTTCACTTTGAGATGTGAATCGATTGATTTGATGAAAAGTAATTTATCAAGGGGTAAAAGCAACAGGATAATTTACAGTGCAATGAGATGATTTGCCATCCCTAAAATTGCTTTCCTGAGATCTAAAATCTATGTACAGTCCTTTCCTTGGCAAGGCTATTAGTGAGGCTGCTCTGCTTCCCACCGCTTTGGCCACAATCTTCTTCCAGTCTGTGATTTTCAGGTCCCTGCCTGCTCACCCCAGGCCAGATGCTGGCAGCCACTGTCTGCATTTCAAGTCTCTTGGCTACTGCTTCCACAGGGAGTCTGACTCTTCTTCATCCTGCACTTGGCATGCTTGTGCTGCTTCACCTCACTGTCCCAGCTCTTGGCTGCCCTGGAGAAACTTTGCCATCTCCTCTTCAATGTGTATTTCTGCTATCTGAGTGGAAATCTCTGGATATTTCCTCGCTAACAAGGCACTCCCAAAGCAGTCTTTCCCAGTCCTGTTTCCTAGGTTCCTATCCTTCCACTTTGAGCAGATGCCTAAGCCACATCTCTTCACTTTTGGTCAGCCCTGGCCTATTAAAAAAAATCACAATTGTGAAATATCCTCTGTTTCATATCAGAATATATTTATTAACAAAATGCTTTTGTTGACATTTGAAATGGTGTACTATTTTAAAATCTATTTCTACACCACATGTCAGGTGAACACCATTTCTTTAGTCTGCCAGAGCTTATTTTTGTGAAATTTGAGCTCTGAACATACATTGGAGAAGGAAATTATGTTATTTTAAAATATTGCCTAGTTTCAATATTTGAATTACTCATAGAAATCATCTTTCTTTTCTTTTTAGAATACACGCAAGATTTCCAGCCTTTTGTTGTGGTTAAATTATCTTTCTCCTGTTGTCTTGCTTTTGGTAGTTTCTTTTTATTACATTAATCTAAGCCCAGTGTCCTTGAACCCATTAATTAAACATGTCTTTAAGGGTTTGCTTGTTTTGAGCCTAAGAATTAAAGAAGATTCTGAGATTATTTTTGAACCAGATCTCCCATACAGAGTGGAAAAAATACCTCAAACATTTTTGTTGGAAACACCCCTGGTATATCCCTTAGGCAAACAGTTCAGCTCTTTGAATTGTACCTGGTAACAGAAAATACACCACTGAGCTGCCAAGTACATTTCAAAATTTTACTGTGTTATTGTGTTGTATACAAAAAGTAGTATTTCCTTCCCAGTCTAGATGGGAATGTAACGATTTTCAGGTTTTTTTTGGAGACAGAGATAATTTTTTTCTCTCATATCTTCTCTTATTTTTCTGCCCATGTTTCTTCTCCCTCCCCACTACTGTTGAGAGATGCCTTAAATTACATACAGCTCTTGTAAAACAAATAGGTTGGAGAAAAAAAAGAACAATGTAGTTTGCCTTAATTCAGACAAGCTGAGAATTTCCTTGGAAATTGTAATCTGAGGGTTAAGTAAAGCAAAAATTGAAGTTACAGTGTGAGTGAACAATCAGCATATTGCACAATTGAGATCAAAACATTGTACAGCAATATACATATTTTTAAACACAAATGACTGCATTCCTTTTTTTTTTTTTTTTGGTGACAAGTAGAGAAGTAAGCTTCACTGCATTGCACAGGAAGAGAACACTTAAACAAGTTTACTTCTTTTCTTTCTCACTATCTGTAATTTTCTTGCAAGGACTTCTTTAAAGTAGTGAAATTAACTGCTCAGGTTTGAATCTCATTCTTCCACACTGAGTACTTCTTTGTCTGTGGCAGTCCCACAATATCAGATTCTGAAAATCCTGTCTGTTTAAGAGAAAAAGGTTAACTCTTTGCTCATGTGTAGTTGTAAAACACACACACAAAAAAATAAAAATAGTATCTTCTATTCATAATTTAATATGTAGAATCTAATGTGGAAGACCCAGAAGACCTCACTGACAGTGAGGCCTCCTTGGGACACTGGTAGGTACATAGAAAGTCTGTTCTCAGAGGAGCTTCCAGAAGGGCGAATCAAGAGACCAAACAAAAGAAAAGAGACATTTGATGTGACTTGCCCTAGTTTGCAGGGAAAATGACTGAAAGAATTGGGAATAAAACACCACTGTTCTGATTCAAAGGTTGCTACCCTTATAACTGGAATTCAGTTTTTGTAGGCACCTCCAAATGTCATCTTTCTTTGTTAGTGAAACAGTCAAGACAAAACATCCTTGAGTAAGAAAAGGCAGATTATCATACAAATGCTGAAAAAGGTTTAATAGATTTATGAAGGATTTGCCACTCAATGTAGCTGCATTCTTTGAAGGAAATTGTGTGAATTGGAATAAGGTTAAAGTATAAGACATTTATACAAGTTTGATGTGCTTTGATTCTTACACAAGGATAATTGCAATCTATCAATGGAAATATATCTTGAAATATCTGGCAAATAAAAACAGCTTTCTGGTTTTAATGGTGTTAATACCTCTTGTTTGTTAAAAACATCTTCAGGCTGCTGAAATTAATACCTAGTCTGTTGCGGTGCGTGGATGAGGGTTTTGAATTTGTATTTGTATTTTGTTTATTTGTCTGTACTTGGTTTGTTCCATTCCAAAATACCCCTACCCCTACACCCCTGATCACACCTGGTGTCACCCTGTCCTGGACCCACCCCTTCCTTCCCCCATTGCCCCAGAGTGTTCTCCGCCCAGGCTGTGACCTGGTGAGAGGAGAGCGCCGGGCCCAAGCCGGGGTCTGGCTGTTCTGGCTGTTCTGGCTCTCTGGCTCTCTGGCACATGCTCTGGCAAGTGCTCTCCTAGCACATGGAGCTGGGACTGAAATAAACACCTTTTCCAACCCAAGCCAGGCCCACTCCTTGTTGCAACCTTAACCACGCTTCAACCAGCAGATTTGGAGGACCCACGAACTGTTTTAGATTGGTCTGGGGAACTGCTTTGGCTGGTAAACACTCCCACAGAGACACCAATCTTCACTAATCTGCTTCAGAGCCTTGGAAATTCTGGTTCAAAACTGGTTCAAAAGAATTTCAAAAATATTGAGATATTGGAGAATATATATATTCTCCAATATATTGGAGTGTATTGGAGAAGAGATTACTGTGAAGAGGAAGGATTGGAAAAAACGGAAGTTTTTGGTTTTTTTTTTTGTTTACCTATGAACATGAAAAAATTCAATTTTACCTTGAGAATGGAAATCATTCTTGGTTGGTTGCCATGCAAAGTCTTGCAGTCCCTTCATCTAATTTTTGATAATATATTATTTACAAAAATCATATAAGCCTAAGGAAAGGGTATTAGTACGTAATGAACTGAAATCTCCAGGTTACTTAAATGCTGCTTCTATTCTTGCCCTTATATTTCTACTCATGCTTTCAACTCTGTGAACTGAAGTGAACAGGATTTCAGGTAGTCCTCAGGAAGCCATGCTTTTAGAGTGTAATAGACATAAGTGATAAAATATTACTCTGGGAGAGGAAAGCCAGAGAGAATTGTGGAGCAATTCCACTGTCTAGGTAATGTACATCTTAATATTTAACACAAAAGTTCTCTTAGCTGCTCATATAAATTGTTAAATTGATAGACATACTGTCACATATGTTTTAGAGAAAATATGCTCATATTAATGGTTTGATTCAGTGGAGATTGGAAAGAATGTTTCACCCAACTCCCAATAGATTTTGGTTAAGTCTAAGACCAGAAGTTCAAAAATTATCAGTGTGTTAACAGTTTGGTTGTTAAATTGTTGATGTTGACTATGGCATTACTCCCACAGAAAGCATACATAAGGAACACTCATTGAAACTGCTGACTCATTTCAGACTGGATAATAATTTAAGTGAATTACCTTGAATTAGCTGAAACAGATGTGTTTCTGGTCTTGGCAAAATTAACCTGTAAAAAATTAAAATGAGTAAATTACTAGTCAGCTAACTTGATCTATAAATTTCTCTCTAGAGTGATCTAATGGAAGTTCTGGGTGCAGGTTTGGGCTGTATGTTTAGCAGCTAATTTGCATCTTAGCTTGTATTTGCCTTGCTAGAGTGGAAGAATAATTGGAATTGTGTGCACTGTATTAAATGTGTTTACTGAAGCTGAAATTGGAAGTGATTGTATTTGATATATAAATCTGGAGAGCATGGCTAGGTTTGGTCCTAAATATGTAACTTTCTGAATTCTGTAACAGATAGTAAGAAACATGTCAATGAGTGATGAAATATAGCTTTCCAATTATTTTAACAACAATAAACTGAATTTTTGGCATGTATTTATTGCAAATGTTTCATCATTTCTGCTTGAAAAAATAGAATGGAGGGAGCCTAACCGGAGATGATTCCTGGGTGAATAGCAAATTAATGTGTTCAAAATTCCAGTGGCAAAAATAAGACTAATGTTTGTCTTTTGCAGTAGGAATTAGTTCACTCCATTGTTTTGAAAGGAAGAAATATGTTTCTCAATAGTCTGCTGAAAACAATTTAGTAACTTGGTGTTTCTCTGATACCAAATAAAAGCTTTTGGAATGATAAAGAATTATCATTCTAATATGTTTAAAAACTGTATCAAATGATGACAATATGTAAAGATTTTTTTTTTCCAGGTAGGATGAAAGAGGGCAGCAATTTTATTATCAAAGCGAGATACCGACAGCATTGTCATGAGACCATCTACTTCAACTTTCATATGCTCTTTGGGAAATTGTAGATTGTTTTGATGTTGCAGAAGACACAGCCACATCTTAGAGGGGAAAAGAGATTTATATTAATGAAGACAGGCCATGTGAACACAAGCTTATGTTTAGCTGTATTGCTGCAGCTCATAAGAAAGGAATCTGACTTATTACTGAGAATGAAGGCTGGTGGAGTGCAGGTGTAAGAGCTGCCAGCTGGGGGATGTGGTGCCTGCTTGGAATGCTCTTCTCAAGGTCGGGGCGTTCCCTTCACACTGCAGCTCTGAAGTTCTGGGCTAATTAAGTATCCCAAATAAGCTTGCCTGATTCATAGGTCCAGTGCAGGCTGGAAGCATGAGGTCTTGTTGAGTTTGCTTTTACAAATGGAAAAAAACAAAAGCTCTGTGCACTGTTTTCATTCAGGTACTTCCAGAGGATGGGGATAACCCAGGTTGGCATGGTTTGCACAGGCAGCACAAAATCTTTCCCAAAGCACTTCTTTGGTGTTATAACACACCAATGAATAAAAAGAGTGCTTTTCCATCTTGTGAGACTGGGGGAGGCATTTTTACATTGTTACTACAGTGGAAGCATTGCTGTAGGGGAAGAGAAAGCTGGCAGGCATGGAAGAGAGAATTAATCAACATTTTGAAAGCCGATTTAGAGACTGTTTCAAGTCAGAACCAGCAACAGCCAGGCCTGATGAGACTTTGGCATCGTCTGTGCTTATGATGCTGTTACAGCCACATGTATTCTTACAGGGAGTAATTTCAAGTATGAATGCCTGATTTTATACGGGATAATAAACACAAAATAACAGTGGCTTCTTTCTTTTCTTTTTTTCTTTTTTTTTTTTTAATCCACCTCACACAAGATCTGTGGCTTTCCTTTCAGTTCTAACATACTGTTTTCTCTTTACCTGTCTCTGCGAGAAAAACCTTGTGTTGAAGAACATGGACAGTGATGTTTTACTGAGTAATTACTTTTTAATGACATTTTATAGAAGGCCCCCATATCAAACATAACCATGAGATAGGAAGACAGTTGTGTGGGTGTAGACTAATGGAAAGCATGAAAATTATGCAGATTGCATGGAAATATCCTTACTTTACATATTGTGCACAGCAATGCTGAGCTTCTATGCTGTTAACCTTTATTATGTCAGCTATTGTGGCGACCTTCATATTGCTATGAATAATTTTGTCAAAGCATAAATATGCCTTGAAGCACAGTTTTATGGCACGTGGTATATTTTTCTGTTAAAATATTTTCCAAAATTACTTTTGCTCTGAAATCTCTGTAAAAACTTTTGTACCTAATTCTTTATTTTGGCTGTAATTACATTCACCTCAGAATTAAGTAGTTTCAATACTAAATTTATTGTATTTCTTGTATATTTTTAACATTCTCCATTTTGGAGAACACCTACTTTTCAAGTGTCCATTCTTTAGAAAAGTAGAATTCATTTGTGCTAGAATGTGATGTGTCTACAGTTCACCCTTTATAGGAGCAGCACTTGTTAACATCTGTAGTTCATGTAAAAAGAGTTAGCAACTTTGAATTACTCTTGGGAAAAAAAAGGAAAAAAAAAAGGCACCAAATAAGATAAAAACATGACAGCAATGATATTCAAAAGCAGAAAAATTAAATATATAGAAACCATACAGAACCTAGGAGATTTACAACAGCACACTGTCTTCATGCAGTAATTTCCATACATTATATACATTTATATATACCCATTCACAGTTTTACTATAAAAGTTTACATCCAACTTGTTGTTTTGTCGTCTCTTTGAAAATACACATAAATAAAATGTACTACATAAACTACAAGAGCATGTTACTCTTATAGTGAAAGGGGTAAAATTAATTTGATCTCATCTAATGAGAGAAACATTACATTGTAAATAACATCCCATTTTGATTCCAAATATTAAAAAAAAGCATTTTAAATTGCATGTTGCATCAGTTGAAAATTTTATTACAACAAGAAAAGGGAAGAATGAACATTTTCAGTGCTGAAGTGACCTTTTACTAACATTTGTGAAGACTTGTAATGCTGTTATTCATAAATGAGTCATTATTCACCAGCTGTAACAGCACCAAGGCAGACTGAGCAGGAATCAACAGAAGAGGAATTCAGTCATGGTTCTCAGGCTAACCAAAAGGCTCATCAGCCTTTGATTCCCTGGTGTCTGTTCCTTTCATTTCATTTGGAAATGCCTGCTGAGGGACTGGCAAGGCAGTGGCTCAGGCATGCATGGAGAAGCAACTGATTCTCATGAAGGTGAAAAAAGTCCAAACTCAACCCTGAGCAATCCATTTTCAGTAGAAGAACCTCATTTGAAAAGAAAGGTGAATAGATATCCTGACGACCTGGACTAAATGAAAAAGTGAAATTAAAGCTGTGAAAAATGATTCTAATGACCAGAGCTGCCTTTTTGTAACACCAGAAATTTATTACACTGTGTCATTAAATTATAACTGCTGTGGTGAATTTAATTTCTGTGTTAGCTGCAACATTTTTCTGGAAAGCAATAAGGTTTATATCATTCTGTGGATTGTAAGGATGTAGTATGCTTAGGCATGTTGCATTTTGTTTTTTTTTTTTTTTTACTTTGGCAGAAACTCCATTTTCCCTTGACCAAAGATATGAAGTTAGGAGTTAAACAAAAATAATTTTGTGAGAAGGAAATACAAAATTGTATTTTTAAAAAACCTCTGGTGGAAAAAAAACCCTGCTTGACTGACAGGAACACAGCTGAAGATGAGTACCCTGAGAGCACTAATGAGCATTAATTGTCCTGAACAGGCTCACCAAGGATCCCCATTTGACCTATGAGAGCTTGCCTGGGCGTGACATATGCCGTCGGTTCTATGCTGCCATACTTGTGCACCTGCAAAAATGAATCCACTTTGTAGCTTTGTATCCACTTTATGTATAAATTTACTGAGAATGCGGTAAAGGGAGACGTAGGGTTTTAAAGTAGAGCTTGTTCAGGCTGAACATAGGTTTAAATTACTGCCTAGGTTGTGGGTGGGTAGTTACAAAATTTCCATAAACTTTAAATGCTTTAGTACCTACCTATATGTTTTGAGGAGTTTTTATTTTAGTATCTGGACAAAATACCAATACTTCAGTATCTACAGTTTGATATTAGACTGCTAAAGGAAGACTTACTACTTTGAGTAAATGATTCTATAACTCTAAGTAAAGGAAATGAAATCTTGTTAGTATCAATAGAAATGCTGCAAGTATTTAGGTCCACTGGTAATGCTGGGGAGGGAGATAAAAACTTTTCCCCCTGAATACTTAACAATTTCCTTATCTTTAGATAGTTAACTTTGGCTTTTATATGAAGCACCTCTAGCAGTGGAGGATGAATTTTCCTACTTGAAACATTAATTAACCTATATAAAATAGCTGTGCATTTAGAAAAACAAATCTGTTCTATATTTTCTAGGGCCTTATATGTTATGTGTTTTTAATCTTCTAATCCAGCAGAAGATATCCTTTTTAGATAAAGTTTCAATTTGGGAGTTTATTGTAATTAGCAATAAAAGTAATTACACTTGAAAGCTGAGGACATCTGATGTGGAAATTTTCTGTAGACAGAATATATAAAATGTGACAACTGTTTTCGAGTGAAATCAACTTTAAATGTCATCATTAAGTATGTTGTCGATCATTTTGTGGAACCATCTTACTAATGTGAGTTATTTGTCATGAGGGATTTAATTAAAAAGACATTCTAAAAGAATAATATTGTGGGTCTAATATTGTGGGTCTTACAGATGAAACCAATAAATGTGTTAACTCTTTTAGAAACCTTGTATCCTTAGTCACAAACATCAGTTAAAAGTGACTGAGAAATTGTTAAGGTGCAATACAGAAAAATTAATGCCTAGCATCATTGTAGCACAACCACTGTGGCCTGAGCTCTGAATTTTGAACAAATTAAGCAGAACTGGTCTTTGATATGTTCAAGTATTTTTAGTTCTTTTAAAAATGTTTGGAAACTGACAGATGCTCTATTTTTAACAGCAGAAGCATTGGTTTCTAGATTTATTGCAAACTTCCTTTTCATGAATGCTATCGGTGAGTTTATATTACTACTTTATACCTAACTTTTTCATCATATGAAAATACTTTGGCTCTTAACTGTGATTTAAGGAATATATATTGATTGCATTTTGTAGTATTTTTTCTTTAAGTTAGTAATGCAATTAAGTTTAAGAATTGAATAATACCAAATGTGTTTCTCTTTATTTTAATGCTACCAAAACAAGTGTTGTAGCTTATTCTGTCTTCTATCCCCTGGAATATATATTCTATCCTTTAAAATCTCTGCTTAGTTTTATTAGTTTTAACTGTGCATGAGACTGTTTCTTTAATGTCCACTCAACCCTCCAGGATTCAGGAGACCTTGACAACTACCTTCAAACCCTGACATTAATTTATATTCAGGGGTTGTAAATGGCTGACCTACCAAACTGTTGAGTATTCAGAGGCTTTTACTCATACATTTGGGTTGTCAAATATTCAGAAAGATTAATCCACATGTTCTGCAACCTCTGAGTGTGGGTTTTAAACATGGATTTCTGAAAGTCTTCATTGTTCCTGCAAAGGTGCATATACATATGCATGAACATACATGGAAAATTTTGATTTAGAATAGAAGGAACTTTTGTAAAAGCTACTGTAATGTGCTCTAAAATAATTAGTGTTAGGCATTTAAGGTATAAAAATGGTCTTTGTCTAGGATGTGTTCAAGAGGGAGGATTCCCCCTACTCTCCCCACTATGTTCATACATGTGTCTACTTCAAGCACTGTGTTAAACTTCTTTGGGAGTATATGCATTGCAGTGTGTAGAAACAGAAGCAAAAAAGGACAAATTTACTAGTAAATTCCACGAAAATTGTGGAGTATGTAAGAGGGGAAAAGTAGATTTCCATTAAAAAAATATGGTCTTTGAGATGTGTTCTATTTCATATGACTTCGCTGATTCTCATGTTAGTGCAGCTCCTGCCAGGACACCCATTCTGGCTGAAGCATTTCAATGGCAAATGCAGCAGCTCAAGTTATTTCAAGGTCAGTCATGCTTTCATAAACCAAAATAACTTTTGACAAGATGGAACTTAATTTGGCCAATTGTTGGATATTAAAATTTTAAATTATGCAAATGGATTTGGCAGGCAACAGCTATATTTGTAGTCTACTTTTTTTTTACTTCTCTTAATTGGGGAATTCTGGCAGCAAAAGACCTCTTGTATATCTAGTGGATGCTCATACCTGGAGATCTTGTATCCAAGAAAATCTTCACTTGTGTTTACCAGAAATCCTCATTGAGCAGACTTAAATTTGTTTAATTGTTTAAAACTTAACTATCCCTGATGGACTGTGATGAATGCCGTTATTACTTATCTTTAACTTTCAGCTTTGTAAAGAGTACAATATGGTAAAATGTTTCATGTTATTAGGTGAAAAGGAGGTAGTCGTATAAACAAAATGTAGAGTTTTAATCAACTCGAAAAGCCTATGTACTACATACTGTAAGACTTAATGATAGTTTGGGGCATCAGGTGTTTTCATACCCACTGGGGAGAAAAAGAATTGTCCACGTGTATGTTCTCTGTTAGCTGAAAAAATAGCCTGAATTGAATGATGTACTGCTGGTTGCTTTGGGGGCCTCTTTCTTTTCAAAAGCAAAGCAGCCAGCCTTGCCCATGCAGTTTCCCAAGTGGTGTTTTTGGTGCTGAACCCCATATGAAATAATCTGCTCTTCATTGTAGATCAGGTAATACTAAGCCAGTCTCTGAGCTCTTAACTGGGCAATTAATATGAGAAATGGAGACTATGACTTTAAATTTTATGACATGGAACAATGCAGCATACAAATTCCCTGCTATGTTCGGTAAATAAAAGAATAAATAACACAAAACCTGTTTATAATTTCACACATACTAGTAATACTGAATAAATGCTCTTTAATGGCATCTTTCTTTGAACAGTTTTCATTTGTTACGCTTTAATTGTTAGGAATGCTTAGGGAGCTGACTTCAGTATTTGTAACTTGTAGGAAGGAAGAAAACACTTGGGAAAACAGGAAGAAAGTCAGGGCTTTAGTTAAAATATTTGCACTGTGCCGTTTCAGTTAACAAATGAAATGCAAAAGAGAAAACAGCAGAATTAAGTTGCAAGATTATTATACCTGGCAGAGAGAAGAGGAATGGCAGAATAGCTTGAGTTCAGGCACCCTGGACAGAAAAAAGAGTGAAAGAATCTGAATATTTCATGCTTAGAAAATATGTTTTGGTCCAACAGAACTCAGAAAACTAGAATAAAATTGATACGGTTGCATGTATCTTTACTTCAAAATCATGAGGATAACAAATGACTGTAGGAGGAAGATAACAAATTCACTCTAGTAGAAGAAGGAATGCATTTTGTTATCAAGGGATATTTAGGTGTGGAGTTTGTTTGTTTGTTTGTTTGTTTGTTTGTTTGTTTTTTACATAGGGAGAACTATGACAGTAATGCTATTTTTTTAGGACATAGCTATGTATTCTTATGGAAAGATATTAATATACAGATGCATGGTTTTACATGCCCTCCTCAATGAGAGGAGTTTTCTGCAACTGTGGTAATTTGTATTGGTGGTTTCTAGCTTTATTAGTATTCATTCTGAACAGAAGCCTTGGCTCATTTTTTTTTTAGCTCTTGTTGCCTGACAATCCATCATAATTTGGCTCCAAATAAGTGGCATAAAGGAAGAGTGTCATCTGTGTTGTAGCAGAAATTTGTGAAGTAAGCTTGGAGCAAACTTGGTCAAGAATGTTATGATTTTATTTAAAAATAAATAAGTTGTGCCATATTATTAGTCAACCAGAATGCTAGAATAAGTTTTGGTGTTTTTCACTGTAACAAGATAAATGTAGTATTACTGGAAAGTTTCAGGTATCACACACATAATCACTAGGTTGGAAGAGACCTTCAAGATCATCGAGTCCAACCCATGCCCTAACACCTCAACTAAACCATGGCACCAAGTGCCACATCCAGTCTTCTTTTAAATACATCCAGGGATGGTGGCTCCACCACCTCTCTGGGCAGACAATTTCAGGACTTTATCACTCATTCAATAAAAACTTCCTAATATCCAACCTATATTTCCCTTGGTGCAGCTTAAGACTGTGTCCTCTCATTCTATCAGTTGCTGCTTGGAGAAAGAGACCAACCCCCACCTAATAACTCAAACCACCTTTCAGGAAGTTGTAGAGAGTGATAAGGTCACCTCTCAGTCTCCTTTTCTCCGGGCCAAACACCCCCAGCTCCCTCAGCTGTTCCTCACAGGGTTTGTGTTCCAAGCCCCTCACCAGCCTTGTTGCCTCCTCTGGTGTCTCAACATCCTTCCTAAACTGAGGGGCCAGAACTGGACACAGCACTCAAGGTGTGGCCTCACCAGTGCCCAGTGCAGGGGAAGAATGACCTCCCTGCTCCTGCTGGCCACACTATTCCTGATCCAGACCAGGATGCTCTTGGCCTTCTTGGACACCAGGGCACACTGCTGGCTCTTGTTCAGCTGCTGTCACCAGAACCCCCAGGTCCCTTTCTGCCTGGGCACTGTCCAGCCACATCGTCCCCAGCCTATAACATTGCAGGGGGTTATTATGGCCAAAGTGCAGGACTCAGCACTTTATTGGACTCTGGCCATCCATCCAATCATTCCAGGTCTCTCTGCAGAGCCCTCCTACCTTCCAACAGATTGACTCCCAACTTAGTGTGGTCTGCAAATGTACTAATGAAAGACTCAATACCCTCATCCGTGTTGTTGGAAAAGACATTGAACAGAGCTGGCCCCAGCACAGACCCCTGAGGGACACCACTGGTGACTGTCCCCAGCTGGATGCAGCACCATTCACCAACACTCTCTGGGCTCGGCCATCCATCCAGTTCCTAACCCAGCAAAGAGTGCTCCTGTCTAAGCCACGGGCTGCCAGCTTTTCCGGGAGTATGCTGTGGGAGACAGTGTCAAAGGTCTCACTGAAGCCCAAATTAAAAACATCCACAGCCCTTCCTGCATCCACCAGGCAGGTGATGGCACTCAATATAAACTGTTCCATTACTTTACCGGGTACTCAGGTCAGGCTAACTGGCCCATAATAACCAGGATCCTCTTTCCCACCCTTTTTGTGAGTGGGCATCACATTGGCCAGCTTCCATTCATCTGAAACCTCACCAGTGAGCCAGGACTGTTGGTAAATGATGGAGAGTGGCTTTGCAAGCTCATCTGCCAACTCCCTCATCGCCTTGGGATGGATTCCATCTGGGCCCATAGATACATAAACATCCAAGTGGCTCAGTAGTTCTCTGACTGCCTCCTTCTGGATAACATGGGGACCATTCTGCTTTCCAACACCATCTACCAACCCAGGAGGACAGGTGTTCTGAGTTCAAGCCATCTTCCCCCCAGAGACTGAAGCTAAGAAGGTGTTAAGCACTTAGTGTAGTTGCTAAGTTCCCCCCTGCATCCAGTAGAGAACAAAGGTTGGCCTTACCCTTCCTTTTGCCATTAATGTATTTGTAAAAATATTTTTTATTATCCTTTACAAAAGTTGCCAAATTAAGCTTCAACAGAGCTTTAGCCTCTCTGATTTTTTTCCTACATGCTGTAGCAACCCCCTTAAATATTTCCTGAGAGACCTGACCCTCCTTCCAAAGGTGATATATCCTCTTTTTATTGCTAAGTTCCTTTGAAACCTTGTTGCCCATCCAGGCTGAACGTTTGCCTCGTTGACTCATCCTTCGGCACACAGGGGCAGTCTGTTCCTGTGCCCTCAAGATCCCTGTTTTGAAGCACGACCACATTTCCTGGACTCCTTTGTTTTAAAGGGCTTCTCCCCAAGGAATGCTGCATAGGTCTCCTAAATAGGCCAAAGTATGTAAGTTCAAAGAAAATAACAATTTGAAAGAAACATAATTGTTTCTGGGCACAGAAGCTTAATACTAGAGGAGCTGCCTTTCTTTGTTATATTTTAAAATTCAGATTAAAAGGTGTTAAAGAATGGTTTTGCACAGTGTATTATGCCTTTTGTGCTGAGGTTTTTAAGTAATTTCTTACAGGTACCAGTTTCTTTTAAAAAATGAGTAGACATCCATGTCTTTGAGATATAACCAATTATTTTATGATCCAAGCATGTGATAGGGATTCACCATAACCTTAGTGAACACAGGATATGCCTCTGGAACCATGTACTATGTACAGTAAAATTGGATGTAGTTTTCATTTGCGGTATAAACAAGATCCTCAAATTTGAAGGCTGAATAAATCTGTGAAGCAGGTATAAGTCTACTAACCATAGATTAGTAGCTTCCTCAAAACAGGAGTGTTGTCTGTGGTTGAATGTTGTACATGTTTGTTCAGGTTTTTCCAACTTACAAACTAGCCATGTTTCATCCTAGAGTATATATGAATGTTATATGATCTGTCAGGCATCATGAAGGAACTACACATCTTTGTGAATTATTGTGCCTCATCTGAGCTGGAGTGCCTGTTCATGAATGCATCCTTAACTGCACTTATGGCTGCAGTTATGCTATAAAGCACATTAAATTAAACCTTTCATTAACATGATTGAGTTGTAATGGCTTAACAAGTTTCCTCCCTTCAGCTAACCTTTGCTATCCATTAGTTGGGTGGGTGCTTTCCCTGTCAAATTGAGAGATAATGCAGTTTAGTTTCAGATTTGAGCTAAATTGTGTAATCTCACATTTAGCTTTTACATCGAAGATTAAGCTAAATTGTGTTCTCTCGTAATTGAAGTGGGCTAAAAGCATGCAGGCAGATGGCTACTTCAGCCTGGCAGTGTAACACATTAAGATTATGATAACTTGCTTGTGTCTGAGCCAGGAGTGTGCTCTCTATTAGTTCTACTGCTGTTCTGCAGAAAAAAACCAAAACCCCAAACACCAGCACGTGGAATTAGAACAGCAGGTACAGGACGGTGGTGTGGCAGCATTACCCTGTGTGGCTGGGACTTTCTAGAAATGGCTTCTTTCTCTGTGCAGAGATCTAAGGTGACCTCTTTCCTTAAAGTGGTGTTCTTTGTCCTTCAGATTTTTTTTTTAAGGTAGAAGGGAGTGGTATATAGTGCAGTATAATGTACTTATGTACATTTAAGGTAGAAGGGAGTGGTATATAGTGCAGCAATAATGGTGCCTTTCTAGGGTACCCTGTCAAAGAAGCATATTAAAATGCTGTGAGGACAGCAAGCAGTTTACAAGCATTGAAAGAATGGAATTAGAGGGTCTGGTAATGAAAAAATCTGAAGGAGAGTGATGGTCTTTATTCAGCTGGATCTCAGGGCTGCCAATTTCTATACCAGCAGTAAGCTTGACATATATGCATATGCTTGCCTGAGCCTCAGGGTACATTTTATCACTGATAACCTTAGTACCTAGCCAAGAGTACCCTGCCAACATATGCTAGGTTTGAAAGGCCAACTCAAGGTGATTTTCCTCTAATAAAGGAACAATAAGAGTATCCTTAACCAGTCATCCTATCTGAAGAGGTTATTAGAAACTTTGTCCTTTTGTCCACTTTTCCAGTTTGTTACTATGTATTAAAGGGCTCACCTAACATCAAACCAGGGATTCAGTGTGCCTCTGATCCTTGTCTGTAATTGTGACCAATCTAGCTTGGTCATGTTGAGTAAGTTGGTGTCTTTCTGACATTTAAGAAACTGACAAATCAAAGCCCCATGGAGCTGTTATTCATTTGTTTTTAAAAAATCATTATGAACTGAAGCAATTTGGAACACTGAGATAAAAAATGGTGGAGTGACAACTATTTGCTAAAAAATTATAATCAATTTTAGAATGTTACGCTTGCTGTGGATGAAACTAAACAACTTTTAGATTACCTTTAATGCTATGAAATATTCCTAGTCCAAGTGAGAACAAGTTTCTGCTTTCCATAAAAGCTGCTATGCAGTTATCATGCACAGAATATATGTCCCGTGATTACTTCACAATGAACAGGATTAAAACGTACAATGTAAAGGGGAGACATGAGATAATATGCATTAGAAAATTTATAAATTCAAGTAATCTCTATGCTCCCAAGAAAACCAAGGGTGGACTGGAAATCAACTTCTCTGCACGGAACAAGCTTCCCCATAAATAATAACGTGCACTACAGTAGTACCAATGTATTGTATTCCTTTCTCCCTCTCCTCTCCTCTCCTTTTGTAACAGTCAAGCTTTTGGGCATGGGATAGAGGGCTTGCAAGTGCTTATAAACCTAAAGTCAGTGGTGTGTGCAATGCTTTTAATGTACTTTCAAGGAAATTCCATAATCAAGTTTCTTCTGGAAATAATAAATTTCTTCATATGAAGGTAATGTGAAGGATGGTTGAAAAGGTGTCATTTATTTCCCTGTATTTGTCACTGAGGCTTATTCTCGTGTTTGAATCTTTGCTGGCCGCAGTTCAGGGCTGTTAAGAAAATTTATTTCTGTTACGTGATTTCCAAAAGCCATTCTGATGTTGTTGCTGGTAGAAACATTGTGGATATTTCAGATTTTTTGTTTGTTTGTTTTGAATCTGTAATATCTAAAAATATCAATTTTATACTGAAGAAATACAGCACTTTCAAAAGATTCTGCAGTGATCAATGTTAACCACAAGTGTTCAGTAAGTGAGATCAATAATCCATTCAGCAATGCTGAGAAACTGGTCAAGTGTCTTCTGAAGACAAAAAGCAAGTTCTATAAGAAATAATAATCACTGTACTGATGTAAGGCCTTACACTAAAAAAAAAGTATCAGTCAAATGATTCCATGCTCATTGAAGAGGTAAAGTTATCTTTGGATAAATAATTTCTTTGTACTCTTACCTGGGGCTTTTCCAGCAAGCACATAAGTAAGTACTCTCTGACTCTCACACTCTTGCTTCACATATGAAAGTAATAAAATCTTGTTTTGTTTTTCTTTTTATAAGTCAACATATATAAATAAAAAGAATATTGCTTTCTTATTGAAAAGGCTTGAAAATATAGAATGATTTACTATAAAGTACTTATGATAGAGCAAATGACTAGGGTTGGGATCAGATATAGACCTGGCATGGGCCCAACTTTTTCACCATTGTCACATATAATTCTTACTAAGTAACCTTCAATATTTATGAAATGTAAGCTGAAAATTCTCATGGATTGTTGGTGCCAGGTTTTCTTCATGTGACCTGTGGAGATTTCTCTAGTTGTATGAAGAGCCCAACACTTACGCTAAATAGATATTGGCTGGTGTGTAGATGTGTGTCACATGTAAAAGAAAATTGTATCCACTATAATGCCACAGTAATGCTGCATTACTATTTCTTCCAGATGTGAATAAAATATGATCCATATATAACTAACTTATGCTATATGGTCAATATATAGATAACTTCATTTGAGTACCTTTAGTTACTTTGAGTAACTACTTTAATGGAGAACATATAATTGAGAAATAAACACTCAAATCCAGGTGTGATCTTGGTTATCAGTTTGAATTCTTCATTGATTACTTGAAATTTAAATTATTTAAAAGAGAACAGGTATCCAAGAAATGAGGATAGTTCTAACAATTTATTGGTGTTGAAGCCGTGAATCATTCAGGACCTGCATATCTTTAAATGACATGTCACAAACTCGATTGTTGCAAATTACAAGAGTATGACAATGATATAATATCGCATAAATCTGATATTCATCTACAAAGGTTGGTTGTTTGTCAAGCTGTTTGTGGGTTTGCAGCTGACCTTTAAAAACTTGAGGATGAATCAAACTACAGCATGAACAATGAAAGTCTTTCAACAAGTAAGTGTAATAAATCTACCCACTTAGAGACTGAGGCAAGTATAATATATAAAACCAAAGAAAAGCTTTAATAGACACACAGAACATAGGGAATTAATTCTGAATACAGCAAGAATAATTATAGCTATGGTCACATTGAGGGTTGAAGATGTATGAATGCATTTGCATATTCAAGAATCCATACCCTACTTTTAACTATATCTTGAAAGAAACCATCCTAAAAGTTATCTTTGTGAATCTGGAATTCAATCCCTTTACCTTTCAAAATTGGGGGTTAGACATGATAATTGTGCTTCAGTGTAGAGAAACTACTCTTTTTCCTGGGATTCCAGTGGAATTCTAAGTGGGGGGGGGAGGCGGGGGCAGAATTAAGAACTTATTAAAAAAACCAAAACAAAACAAAAGCTAATTGTGAATTTCTGGCAGCTGCATTTTTCACGCAGTATGAATGAGGATAAAATGCAGATTGTGAGATCCTTAGAACAAGGATGCTGTTTGTTTTGTTCAGTTCAAGGTCAACATAAGCCTTGCAACACTGGCTCATTACTGGGGTTCTTCAATGCAAAGTCTAGGAAACATTAATCTTGAAACTAGTGCCTGGACTTCTCCTGATGCTGAATCATTTCTGTGCTTATAATATTTGCCTAAGGTGGTAGGATGCTTATTGTAGTTTGCAGCCTCAGTAAACAAACTTATAACTCTTGGCATTTCCCTATTGCTGGGCCAAGTAGTATAATTTCAAATATTTATGCACTATTTATGACAATATAAAAAAAGGAATGTTGTTCTTCTAAGGACTAATAAGCATTCAAAAAAGCAAACAAGCCAAACCAAAACATTAAGTAAAACATTAAGTAAAATCATTAAGAAAATGATCGACAACTGGCAACTTAGAAGATAGTCTTCTACTTTTTACTACAAATTACAGAATTTATATTTTTCTTTCTAGCTGACAGCTGAAAAACATATACTATGTGTGCTGATTACAGATGGTAATCTTTCCTGAACAAGTTGCTTGCTTTTCTGCTGAAGATCAGGTTTGATTGTGATGGCAAGAAAAATTCATAAGTGCTGTGTGTATGATTTTCTGTGCAAGGAGAAATGAATACATTTAAAGTATCAACTTTGAATGTTAAATTTAGTCTTAACATTACATTACTAGCTGATGAGGTATCACGCTTAATCCATCTGTGCCTGAACCACAGGTTGTGTTTAGTTAAAATGATTGTGCTAAATCAAAACTCAATTTTCAGTGTGGTACATCCAGCCAAACACCAAATATAATCATGTTTAAATTGGGACCATAAAACAGAGTTCTCATGAAATGTGAAGCTGGGCAGAAATAATTTGGCTGCGTCCTTCAGTAGCTCCAGCTATGAGACCTGAGCTATTTCAGCATTTTGAGCAAACACCAGTGAGTTAAATTCTCCCTTGGCATTACAGGAGGGTTTTATCCTGCTCAAAACTCAGTTTGGTTATATTTATGAACTTAGTCCTTTTCATGCTTGCTGGGACACCAAATAGAAAATAAAGCCAACTGGGCATCCAGCAGAATGAGAGGATTTGTAGTGCATAGGTGAAGCGTGTGTGACTGTGCCTTCCTCCCCCATATGTAATAGGTACATATATTTTTATGGTTTATATATATATATATAAACCATATATATATATGGTTTATATATATATATATATATATATATATATATATGGTTTATATTTTTATTTTTTATTACATTTATTATTATGCTTAGACGACTATCAAATTATAAGAAGTGCTAAATATAATGTCTGGCTATAATATTGTAAAGGGGATTTTCCTGTCACCATGGAAATTTTCTTATCACACATGACAGTGTAGGAACTGTAATGCTTTAATTTTAGACTATCTCTCTTGCAGTGTGTAACTATATTAATTTTTCACTAAAATGAATATGGTAAAGGGTTTGCTTGTTTGTTTAAGATGGAAAATCACATAGAAAAAAGTGCGTGTCATTCCTACACTTTGTATAGTACAGTGAACTTAGGATTATGTAGGAAATTATTGCTCCATGTATATCACTTTGGAATAGTAAAGAGGCATGAGATACCGAATGCAGTGAACATAAGCGAAAGAGACAGCCTGTACTTTGTCTGAAAAGAGTAAGTCAAAATTAGTAGCCATAACACTGAAATATTTGTATAAACAGATTCAAATTTCCGCCTAAATGTGCAACCTGTTGTCTAAAATCTGTTGGTTTTGTCATTGTAGTAAGATTTGTGCTGGATTATGATGTTTAGGTCTAGGACTCTCTGTCTGCAGTTGTGCCTCTACCTTAATCTAGCTTCCCTTTCTATCTGGCAGAGTTGTTCTGTGAGAAGTATTGAAGAGGTTAGATTAAGCATGGCAGTGGATGCTCAGGTTAGCCAAGCAGGCTGTCAGGGCTTGCACAAGGTGTGCATGATACAGGACAAAGTTTTGTAACATTGGTCACAGCATCTGAGTGACATGGAGCCCATCCCAGAAGGTTTTTCTAGGATTGTTCAAAAGATAGTGATTATTTTGAAAAGCAAGAACTTCATGTGTTAGAGAGGCAAGAGTGGTATTTACTACACTGGCATTTGAATTTACAGAAAAGAACAAGTACCTCAGCTTTTTTTGCTGGAAAACAAGGATACTACTGTAAATGCTTTGTATATGGATATGATGTATCTTGAGTTCCAGAAATCAATGCTTCTAAGTGTCTCCACTGGAAACAATGTTGGGTTTAAAAACAAGACTTGCATAATGTTAAAATTAACTGAATTTTCAGTCATTTATCTTTGTTTGTTAAACCAACACTGCCCATCTTTTTTGTTCAACTGTTCCTAATTTAAATTTTAAAAATATTGCTATAAAACCTTGTACTTTCATGACTTGCATGCTACAATTTGTGAGAAGATGGAAGCACAATGAAAATTTGTATTTAACAATAATTCAGAACAAGATCACTATGTTTCTTCTGTCTCATGTTAAATTAGGTTTTAACAACCCTTTTGGAGGCTATTTATAAATATTTGGATGTAAAGGTTAAATGTTTCAGAAAACACAATATGTCTGTCTTCATGTCACCAAGTATTGGGCTGTTCTTTGGAATTACAGGTAAGAAATACATTTTAACACTCACTTAATTTATCAAACTTCCCCAAAATTTTAACTGAATAGTGTTACAAGTTTTGGGGAGCTTTTAATAGCAAGGAAATAGTGGTTCGAAAGCATATTAATAACATTTGTTCTTGTTTTTCACATGAATGTCAAAGTGCTTCAGCATTCTAAAACAGTTTCCCAGCAAAATACTAATGCTAGCCAATCTCTGTGTTGCTATCTTTCTCAGATGACTTAATATCTTGCAACTGTGATGATCCACTTAAACTATGGCAGAGTGAGCTGTGCTGAAACACTTGAGAGAAACATGGTGCTGGGAATTTGTTTTAAAAAAGCTTCATTTTCTAACTGTCTTGATATATCTTCTTCTCTCTCTCTTTTTTTTTTTTTTTTAAATTATTTATTTTTTTTTAATATCCAGCCTAACAGCTTAATACTTCTTTTTCAGTAGTTTGATTAGTTTTCTGAATTTACTGTAAAGGCAAAATCTAGGAATGAATGAAAGAAGAGTGTTCTATTGGATGAAAACATAGCTTTATCATGCTCATCTGTGGAATAGTTAGAAAAACTCCCCACATAGCAGCGTTACCAAAAATCATCAATTCACAGACTTGAATCTGAAATTTCTAAGTAACAGCACTGAGTGATGGGAGAGTGCTGGAAGATGCTGATGGAAATACTGGAAGCAGCTGTAAATAGGGCTAGATAGGAGATCCATGGCTATCCTGGTGTCAGGCTCTGGCTTGGAAATGGAGAGCAGTTGGGTGGAAGCCAGCCTATCAAAGACCAGCTTTGATGGACCTTACTGTACCAAAGAAATATGACTTCCCTCTAAGATTGCATTTACCTCAAGATTTTTTTAAACTGGGCAAAAAGCCTCTAAATAATTGGAGAGGCTTTAAGAGCCTGTTTGAAACAGGTGGGAAATATTTTAAGCTCATTTCAAAGTATGGTAATTGTGTAATAACAACAGATAACTTGTCAGAGAAATTTTTTTGCTATTTTTAACACATTTTCTACACTCACTTATATCTGAATTTCCTCTCTGCCACCTCCTACCTTTTCCTCCACTCCCCCACCCCCATGATTTCTATCCTATTTGCATCCTCAAAAGAATAGATATACTTTGTCCTATCAACCCCCAAATTCATGTTATCATTTGTGTCTGACAGTGCTTCCACTGAGGCCTGTGGGTTGTAAATGAGTGTTCGTATGTAGATGTGGGCTTATTTTGTGAACAGATCAACAGTTCTCTTCATTTCCATTATTCTACCTTATGAACATTGGACTCTGACGTGCTTATTATATTCCATGTGGGAAAACCTTACAGAAAATTTTCAAGACTTTTGTTTTAAGATGCAGTTTCTTCATCAGTAATCCCATTCCCACCATAACATTTTGTATAATAGGTATAGAAATCATTTATTTTAAGACTGTAGAGTGCATGGGGACATTACTTATTATCAGAGCAGTCTTACTTATGACTAAAGTGATGAAAGAAAAGAGCAAATGTTGATTTTTGGTGATTTTTCTAAGTCTAAACACATTTGTTTCTTTTGTTGTAGTTCACTGAGACAAAGAATTTGGGATTGCAAAAAAAAAGCCCAGATAAATAAGTGTGTTCTGAAAGTCAGGAAGCAATATTTTGGCTCAGTCTTGGCTTCCAAGATGGATAAATGCATGTTTTGGAATATTGGGCGTCCTGTAGTAGCGAGCATTCACAGTGCATGACTTGGACATAATGAAAGATGCCTTGATTAACATGCTTGTACATGGTTTCTGTGAGTACTATGTAACAGGATAGACAAAAATTGAATTCTAAGATCCTGGTTTGACTCATAAAATGCATAAGTTTTCAATAAGATTAAAAAAAGAAATTGTGGAGCTTTCTTGTAGCAGACCTGTGCTTCTGAAGTGTCATTTAATGTCCTTCCAATGTTGTAGAATGTTACACATAGGTAAAACCTTATAAAAGAAAGGCCTTGTAAAATCTGGACTTGCTATTTCGTCTGAGCTAGCAACTAGCCTGAGGAGTTCCCATGAGAAAAGAATTGTAAGAATGAGAATCAGTTTGCATAACAATCTGTTATTTTGAGAACACAGTTTGCATCTGTAAAAATAAGAAGTCTATCCCATAAGAATCTGTGAAGAAAAAATATAAACATATCCAGAAAGAAAAAAGTTTGATAGACACGTATAGTAGCCATTGCCAACCAATGAACTTCATTTCAATGATTTGCTGACCAGTAAAATTCAAACGGGGTGCCTTCTGATACCGTATAAAAATGAGCTGTGTGCAATAAAGATTTGTCTATTCTGCATGAAGAAATAAGTGTTCTGTCCGTCTCAATGGCGACAGCAGAGTACTGTCATCTCCTAGCAATGAACTTTCAGTTCACATCATAATTTAATTCTGAAAAAAACTTCATTCTGAGATTACAAAGGCTTCACTTCAAGTATGTCCTGTAGCAATACATCCCTGTAATAGCACTGGGACTAGCGATGAATATGAATTATTCCTGAAAGGAAACCACTGAGCTCCAGGAGTATACCACATCTGGTTCAGGGCACATGGCTAATCTGCTGCTTTACTCTAATATTACTGTTAACTTCCAAAGTAAATAATGTCTTTATCTTATGTATTCATCAAGGCATTGTGCTGTGTCTAGCTTATAGAATTTGGCTTTGCTGCTTCCATTCATCTTCCACTTGTCAGGCAATGTCTAGTACAAGGGTAATTGATAAAGAAGTGTGAACTCAACTGAGTAAGATATATAGAGTGGCCATGCTTTGAAAAATGTGTACAATGTTATTTATTAATAATAAATATGTTTAAAGAATGGTTTGTCACTCTGGATGACAGATGACATTTCTCAGTTAGTGCTGTGAGTAAGGTTGTTACAGCTATGAGATGCAGAATCATAGAATCCCTTTGGTTGGAAAAGACCTCTAGGATCATTGAGGCCAAACATTTTCCCAATACTGCCAAGTCCATCACAAAACCATGTTTCTAAGCGTCAGATTTAAACATCTCATATATCTCCAAGGATGGTGACTTCACCTCTTCCCTGGGGCAACCTGCTCCAGTGTTTCATAATCCTTTTGGTGAAAAAAAAATTTCTATAATCCGACCCAAACGTCCTCTTGTGCCACTTGAGGATAACACCTTAGTGTTATCTACAATCACACTGAAGGTCCCCTCAATCTCTTAATCCCAGACTATGGACTGGCCCCAATACTGAGCCACGTGTAATAATACCACTTTTGACTGGTAGGCAACTGGATTTAATTCCATTCACCACCAGTCTTTGGGCATGTTCATCCAGACCAGCTGCCTTAAAGTTAATGAAGGGGCAGCAGTCATTATTTTAATATAGATGTTGTATGGTACTGTGTGTGTGTCAGATTGCTCATGACCTTCATGAAACAGACTGTGCTTTCAAAATTGTAAAAAGTCAAAAAGATGTGTGGATTAGTTTACACAGTTCTAAATATGACACTGATAAGCACTAAAATGTTTTTTCTGTAACTTAAGTTACAAGATTTGAAAAAGATATGTAGTTTGAAATCCAAAGTATGTCTTCAATCTTCTACTTCCAAAGTGTATAGTTCCTCTTTGAGCAGCTGTCTGCTTGCTTTTATTTCTTTCATCTTTCTTTTTTCTTTCTTTATTAAAAATCCATGTTTTTGTAGCCACTCGCTTATTAAAAAGCATACATGCTGATTGGGCATTGAAATCTTTACTTAGTATTTCATCTCATTCCTAAAAGTTTTGATTTAAATTGCTCTGCTTTAGAAATTACAGTGTTCTATTAGTAGAGGACATGATGAACTTTTGGCTGGTGGGCATTTCTGTTCTTATAAGATTGTTCATGGTCTGAATGAAACATCAGGCTTTTATGCTAAATCTCATCTTCTTGCTTGGCATACAGAGGTCTTTAAGCACTTTGATAATGAGAGGCTAAAATGTGCATTTGCTAACACTCTTCTTAGGTTAGTCACGAGTTTCCTCTTTCTTTTGCTCAAGAAAACTTTACTGTCATTAAGCTATCACTATAATTGCTGGGGAAAAATTTCTGAGAAAATTTTCTGGCAATATTGAAACTCTAAAGTTTAACATAGAACATAAAATTGAGAAGCGAAGCCCTTGCTTAAAATAAAGTAAAACCTAGTCTTTCTCATAGACATCCTGGTAGAAAAGCACTATCAGAAAGCATTCATTTGTCCCTCAAAAACAGAGAAAGCTGCAAGTTTGTGTGTTTGTCCAATTTGCTTCTAATGGTTTGTTGGAATATGCAGAATGGATGTTGGGTGAAGGAGTATGTTGGGAAGAAGTGCAAAAGGATATAAACACCCAAAGTACACAATCTGCGCAAGTCAGGAAAAACACAGGAAATTTTTTTCCCCTTAAATTCTGTTATTTAATTTTATAAAATAGCATTCAAGTTTTACAATGTTTCAACTCTTTACATTTTGTAACTATTTCGAAATTTGTCCCCATGGTAAGTGTCCTAGGGTGACTATGATGCCTGTATCCGCAGTCGTCTGTTCTGTGCTCTGTACTTATAAGACTGGTTCTGAGAGTGAGCAGGGAAAGAAGAAGCGCACAGTTGGTTTTGAAAAACAGTGTTCACTCCTCTGCGTCCTCTCTTTGTCCTTGGGATGGTGTGTTCATCGGATGCATGGACAGCGGCCAGAGAGTTTTTTTCCTTTTAGTTAGTCTAGCTAGCTGAGGCAAAGAAGCTTCCTGGACTGTTTCTTTTCTTTCCTTTTTCTTGGAATTGTTTAAATCTGCTCTGGACTGAAAAACTCAGAGGAGTACCAGAAGCTGCACCTGTGGCCACCGGGCCTGGACCTCGACATTTTCCAGTGCCAAAAAGACTGGGACTGATAAGAGAGCTGAGCAAACCCATGGAAAGGACTTCTTTCAGTTTCGCCATCTCTCTTCAGAGAGGTGAGAGGTTTTATTGTTTTATATCATTATTGTTATTATTATTCATTCTTTATGCTTGTGGGCAGTTTGTTTGTTAAATAAATAGTTTTTTCCACTTTTCTCCGGGGAAGTTCTTTTCTCAGACTGGCTGGGGGGGGGAGGGACTGTTTAAGTTTGTTGTCTAGAAGAATCCCATTCAGAGGTTTGCTCCCAAATTTGCCCTAAACCAAAACAGTAAGCCTTTACCATACCACTTTTGTAGCAGTTACTTTCACAGTTCTGAGTATGTTCTAGACTTCTTGGTTTGAATGTTAATGCTTATAATTATTTTTTATCAAATTATTTTATTCTTTAGTGTGTTTTAAAAATTCATTTATTTGAGCATTCTGGTTATGAACAGGCAGATCTGTGAGTAAAATCAAGCAGAAACCTATGTCCCATAGGTAAATTAAACACTGTGATTATTTAACTCTGGGTTGTACAGAAAATAGAGCTCATCTAAAAAAAGAAAAGCACTTGGGATTTAGGCCTGAGAGAGTTTAATGCTGTGCTCAATGGCCTTGTGGATACAAAGCAGTAATGAAATGTTTTGCCAAGGTTGTAGACTTCAGTAAAATGAGCTCTTAAGATGTGTATTGCTGTCTCTATTGAAAGTCTGCATTCAGTTTTACCAAAATAGAAAGCAAATTTTTTCTAAGCTAGTGTTTATCTAATTGCCTTGGTTAGGCCCAATATGATATTACAACAACATTCTTGGAAAAGCTATAGCACTGTTTGATTATTCAGCTAGTGTTTTTTCTTAAGTCACCTAAATGTACTTTGTTCCAGGTTAAACTCAGGTTTCACTTTATTTTTATTCCAGACTGAATATAATTTGCATTCTCTAGCAGAGATATATTGAAGACTTCCTTTTTCTTCAGACTGAGGCGTATATTCTCTTTTCTCACAGGTTGTGTCCCTGAAATTCTTTCGACATCCTTGCTCCACTGTGTTAAGATCATTCCAACTACTTTGATTTGAGATGTGACACCTCAAACTGGATTTTACTGTTCTGATAACTTTGTTAATGGCTAGTTAAAAGGAAAGACTAACTTAGGTGTCCTCTAGGTTGTATTTCACCTTTTGTGTATTGTCAGTCTGATTGACTTTTCAGTCATGATGCTTTACTTAGGTTTGTCTTGGGATCCATTATAACTCATGACCCTTAAAGGCTTTCACCTAGCCAATTGTCCTGAATTATTGGTAAAAGTTCCTTACATTTACAATTTAAAAGAGATATAGCAGTTTGTGGGTTTTTTACTTTTTTAAAGACACTTCTGCCTCAGGTCCGTTTCTATTTTTGTCTTGTTCTGTTCTCCAATCTCCTTTAAACCTGTAATGTCACTAATGAAAATAGTATCTGAGGCTGGATGGAGTACAATCCTTTTAAGATCTGTCTGTCATGAGTCATTACATTTAATTGTGGTAAAGGAAGATGGTGTATATTTCCAATCTGTTATGCATGTTCCTTATAATGGCCTCATGAAGGACATGACTGACTTTTGATTAGGTCTCAGACATTACCACATCCAGAGCTTGCTAAGATTGAGATGAGTCCTCAGTTGTTTGTCCACATTTTAAAGATAAGTTGTTTCATAGAAGTCAATAGACTTATCTGTCGTTAAAAAATTACTTTCACCTGATTTTTTTTCTTCTCCAAAGGCTTTATCTTGTTTATAATTGCTTCTGTAGTTTTTACACATTTAAGTTCATAGGGCTGGTCTACAGTATCTTCATTGCTCCTAAACATTTTTTAAAGGGAGGAAATATTTGTTCTTTTTCATTCGTATGGTTGCTTACCATCTCCCACCATATTCACTGATTTTTATTGTGAAAAACTTAGAGAATTCTTGGAAAAAACCTTGGAATAATAAATCCAAGCAACTTTGAAAATATTTAAAAGAATTTTCCAATGTGTCCTTCCACTACAGGGATTTTATCCTGCTGTCTCTGGTATTTACTTAGTCACCTCACTGCAAGTTATCTTTTTAATTAAAGCAGGCAGAAGAATGCTAACCTTTGCCCTTCTCAGGGGCTTCTTGTCCTACAATAGTTTGTACTCAGCTAAAATGTGCCTCAAATTGATGTAGAGGTTACATAAAATGACTTTGGGTTCAAAATAGAAGTCCAATACCAAGGCAGCAGGAGTTTTTTTACAATATTTGGGTTAAAATTGCAGATACATCCTAAGGCTGTATTTGAATTTTTGCTTTCTCCTTTTCTCACCAACAAGTTAATGGGGCAGTACCCGGTGGAGCTGCAAACACTGCACGCCTGACAACGAGAAGAGCATTACCTGCCACCAACAGTACAGTCCTGCCACTAGAAGTGCAACCCTGTTTGATACCCAGGCTTGCTTTCCTGCAGGAGGGGAATGGCTCTTTGCAGAAGGGCACCACAGCAGGAGATTTCATTCTGAGCTTCTGCCCTGCCATGTAGAGCAGATGCTTGTGTACTGTTAATGTCTAACACCACTGTTAGTGTGATTCTTTAGATGTAGTAAGAAAATAATGGGATATATAGATATCAGAAGCGTATATAGACCTTTACATTTTGAGAAAAATCAAATTTTCAGATTAAAAAATGTTAGCACTGATTCCCTTCTTCAAGTCCCAGAAAAAGAGACAAATGTGTCCTCTGCTAATATGCAAATAATAACTTCTCAATATTAGACATTTGAAGTCAATTTATTTTTCTTTTTCCCTCATTGATAATGGAGGTTAAACAGAATTCTGATTAATTCTTCCCTTCCTTAAGGTATTTTCACAGTAATTTTAATGGTTAGAAAAATGCTCAGGTGGGACTTTAAATACTCTTCATGGTGCTATTTAGAAGCCATACAATTTGAGAGGGGAACCTCATAATGTGAGCTTTGAAATAAAGTTTTTGAAATGAAAAAAATTAAATCTACCTATTAACCAAAGCACAAACAGAATGCAAAAGAATTCACATAATCCTAATCCTTATTATAGAAAGTGATCACCCTTTAGGACCTTAATACTTTTTCACTGGTGGGTGTTGTTTTTGTTGAGAAAAGCAGTATCTCACTTCAGAGCCTTTTGAATTCAGCAGAGACAAAATCTGAATTAATCACTGAGTTTTGTCATTAATTGTGTTGTGTAGTCATGGTTGTCTGCCATTGTTTCTCTGTTTTCCCAGGTCTGTCCTTTAAAATTTGAATGCAACTGTCATGGAAAGTCTTGCAAATGCCATAATCTAGAAATATGCATATAATTAAAGCAGTAATTTATTACTACAAGTATATCTTCTGTATTTTGCTTTCACTATCAATATGGAAATGAACAGAGCAATATATATTCATAAAGCATTTTGTACTCATAATCTAAGATTTTTTTTCCCACAGGTTCTTTCTGAAAGTTACAGTCCCTTACTCAGAAAAACTAGTAAACACATTTGTGTTTTGATTTTAGAGTGTCAACGCAGACCCACAGTTCATACTGGTGGTTGAAAATGTAGCAAAGATTGCATTCCAGTTTGGAAGCATTTTTCCCTGATAGAAAGAATTCAGTGTATGTAGAGGAAGATGGGGTAACAGTTAATCTGTCCATCATGTAATTCCAGGCATCTTCCAGCTCTTTCCATTTCAGTAAACTTTTGAGTATCTCATAGTAGGGACTGTCCAAATGAGAAAACTTTTTCTATTATTTGTGTTCTGGATTTTCATTTTAAAACATGAGCTGACTCCTTGGTTGGGCCCATTTTAATTTTAGGTTTCTAGAAGAAACTGTAATTTTCTGGTTCTGCAGTGAAATTTTAATTTCCTTTAAGAAATACAGTTCTTGACACCTGCATTCGTATTTCCAAAATAACATAGTGAGCTGCCTAATGTGGCTTCATGTGCTTTTTGTTTTTGAACCCCAGCCCCCCCAAACTGTCGACTGCTTTGCATTAAATTTGGTATGCTTTAAAGCAAGCATGCATCACTTGCTGATGGCCTGTCAATCCTATAAAACTCTTTGATGATAAACAGTGATAGTAGTCTTTTCTTTATTTCCAAATGACATCTTTAAAACCTGTAATTTTAAACCACCTGCTGTTAAAGTAAGTAGTAGTTTCACAGTCTGGTCTGCTGATTGATTTTTCTTTCATGTACATGTTTTGATACATTTCTCTTTCTTTTTCCATAGAATTGGCCCAGGTTTCTGCAGCAACTTCCTGCCTTGTGGGCTTCACTATAATTAAATATCAAACATATCAAACATAAGATCATGGCTTATTGTTTTGTCTTTTCCTCTAGTATCTACCTTGACTGATGTGCCAGGCACACCTCAGCCAGGCTGCCAAAAGATGTAAATTGAATATGGGAGCTGAGAAGTTTTTAACTGGGGAAGAAAAAAAAAAGAAGCAATTAAGAACTCATCTTTTGTTATGTATACCTCAAACAGCATCTAAAATTTTTGAATGGATTTGTTTGTATCTGAGTAGTCCAGATCTAAACATGTCCTTCCTGGAAATTTCCTTTTCGGATGAAGTAGATATTATAGATTCAGCCCATATATGTGTTAGTCCAAGGAAATGGGGACTGCTACTAGATAGAAATAAAATGTCCCGTGTCCAGACTAAAAAAAATTGCTTTCCTTTGAGTTAAATCTCTGGTATAAACGTTTATTTTGCATTTCAGGTCAGGGCAATGAGGTGATGCTTTTGCATCCTGAGATGATCTGTTGGGGCTGGTAGTGGTCACAGTTCAGGCACCACTGATAAGAAGATGCAGAACACTTTTGGAAGAAGCTGTGAAACCATGATGGGGGAGAATGAACAACTGCTGCAAAGAAATGGGTCTTCAAAGGAGGAGGTAAATTCTGAGTTTTATGACTTTTCATGCTAACATAAACTTGATTTTTTAGATAAAGCTCCATCTAATTCTTCACAGTTTTTCCCCATATGCTCAGTAGAGTAGCTCTTAAGAAATGTAATGTGCAGCCCTTGGCTCTATTATTACTAAAATCAAACCCACAAACATGAGGATTAAATATCTTTAACATGATTAAGCCTTATGTCCTTGTCCTAATAAAAAAAGGAAATATTGTTTGTATGCTGCTTATAGAAGTAGATGAAAACAATATTAAAATGCCTGTCCAATCTAATCAGGTACAGTCTTGGATCTGATAGCTTGTAATTGATCTTCATAACTCCAACATCATGACTGCATCATGTTCAGAGAAAGCTGGATTTGCCTCTAAAAAAATCCACCCCAAAACAAGAAACCAGCAACACAAAATCCAACCCCCAAAGCCTAAAAATTCTGCTTATTTAATGTAGTCTTTCTACTAAAAAAAACACTGGTGGGAACAACAGTATATTTTTTGCAGTAAAAATAAATCATTTTTGATTATAACAAGAATATGTTGCTGGAAAAGGCTTTCTTTTAAATTTCATATTTATGAAATTCAGAGCTATTTTTCTTCAGAAAAAGACATGCTGCTCTGATATTCAATTATATTTCAAGCTTTTATGTCTTGTGTACACTTACATGGAGACACATGTAGGTGTATTTATGATCATTCATAACTAAAGGAAATGCTAATTGTATTTGCAAAAGCTAATAAAGATAATTTTAAAATGATCAAATAACTGCAGTTTTTCTCATTCTCCTGCTGGAAGTAGACATTTTGTTTTTTTATGTCTGAGCTTAGAGAAAATGCCTGCTTCCAGCTTATATTGGGGAAAGACTTTTTTTTTTCTGTTAACAAAGTGGCAGGACCAAAGTTACAAGGATGCAAGCAAAATCAGGACTGTTAGCCCTGGTTGCTGTCTGGCCTGGGTCCTGGCAGCCCCTGGGGAAGTGGCACTCAGCTGCTCCCCAGGCACTGCCAGCAGGAAAACAGCAAAGCAGTTCCTACAGTGCGGGAGAAATCCGCCCTGCTCACGCTCTGCAAAAAAATGTAAGGAATTTAATAGAGTTGCATATTCCTTCCTGTGTCTCCCTCTCAGTCATTGCCTAAGCCAGCAGGATACACTTAATATTTTTGGCATTGAGTAAAAACAAGCAAAGTCTGACGAAAGTAAGTTATAACCTGGAAAGGCCTATTCTTTGGTGGCTGTCAAGGTCCTTGCAGTATTTTTTTATGTTGTTTAGACCCTCTCCTGTTTTTTCTTCTCCTGTCCTCACCACTTGCATTTAGTAGGTTCCTAATCACTGTGTGCAATCAATTCTTTGCCTTGTTAGACACTGACAAATCTAGCATGGTGCCAGTGCTGTTCCTATCTTCTTCTGCATTTTGACTGATATTGCAGGACAGATGAATGATTGATTTTCTGTGCTCAAATTGGCCTGGTCTTGTGTATGTTAATATTGGCTTGGCCCGCATACAGGTTGTAATTTCTACTATTACAGAGTTCTTGTTGGTGGCTGTATGCTTTGGTTATTTGGGAGCCTGCATTGTGGTTCAAATCTGTACCTGTATATGCTCTTAGGTGTCATAACATAAAATTTGTTTGGATTGAATATAAGGTCTAGTAGACAGCTAAGAGGGCAACAAGATTTCTCCCATTGTAATGTTTCAGTATTCATCAATATCCTGTGATTCAAATTCCTTCTGAGACAGGGATTGCACCTCTACCTGCAGGTAACATGTTATCAGTGTGCACAATCAGGTATGAGTGTGTTGGGAAGATGTTTTTCTTAAAGTTCCTCTCACATGCTTTAAGTTTCCAGCTTTGGTGTTTTGAAACTTCAAATTAAACTTCAGTCTTATATTTTAAAATGGAATATTGAATATTTTTCATCCCTTTCCACCTAAAAGTAGGGAAAACTGGTGAGAATCTCACCTTGGGGGGGTGGTACCTAAGGTGTCTTTGATGTCATGGAGAGAATTCAAAAAGTAATGGGGTCTTGTTTTTGTTTTGAGTGTGTAACTAATGAAATTATTTGGAAGAGGACATGCCAAAAGAATGGAGCTGTAGAGCTGTACTTTATGTTTTAAATTTTGTGAACTGTAAGATTACTGTACAGCTAGGGTAATTATAAGACATGAGAAAATAATATATTAAAAATAAATAAGTGGTGAGGCCTATTTTATTTGGAGAGCTTTCAGAGTCACTGGGAATTAACCAAAAATTTCAAGCAACCTCAGGTAATGAACATTGCTGTGGAATTAGAGGCTCTTGTACCAGAAGGCCTATTTGGATAGGAGAAGGAACGGCTGACCTTGAAACTACTGCTAACAGAATAAAGATAAATAAATAATTAAATAAATAAATGGTGCATGTAGGAGGGTAGTTACCTGAATGTGCTACCTCAGCATTCTTGAATAAGGAAAAAATTTTAAAAGGAATAAAAAAATAATTTTTCTCTCTGAAATGGGAAATATTTGAGAGCTGCTGAAGACTAATGAGACCGGTTCTGAAATAAAATGTCAAAATGAAACATTATTTTTGAGATTTATTATTCCCGCTCATGTTTTCCTAGAAATGTAATTTTGGTGAGTGCAATATTGCTCAGGTCTTCCTTTTCTCATGCTTTCATAACTTCTCTGTTTGCAAGTTTGACACTCCCAGTGGGCCTGCAGACAGCTGTACTTTAAAGTGCAAGCAGCTCAGTTGAAACTGGCAATTGTATCACTGTATTTATTTGCAAATATTATATTGAGTGTTCAGTCTGGATCTCATTAACCTAAAATGGTTCCTTGGGGTACCATAGGGGCTCTCAGGTGTCAGAACCACTGCACGAATAAAAGATGCAGGAAAAGAGGTCTGAGATAAGGGAGACCCCCCGAAAAGACAGAAAACTCTGGTGCTGGCCCTGTGACTGGGAGAACAAAATACTAATTACCTGTGCAAGCTTAAAAAGTCTGAGCTGTTTGACTGTTTTGGCAGTCGTGCCCTAACCCCACCTTGTGTACCTAATTCCAGGTGGTGTGGCATTTTGCTGCAGGGACTTGAAGAAGGGTCTTTCTTCTTCCCTGATGTCTTTTGAAAGGCATGCACTTTGAAACTCATGGCAGAAAATTCTAAGTGATGGCTGAAACCAAGTTTCAACGTGTCAAATGCCCAGAAAGAAAGTGAATACTGTTGAATTGTAGTGTTTATAGGAGTTGCAGCAATGGTTTTATTTCTAAAAGGAAATATGTTGGCCCATCTCTCTGCTTTTTTAGTCACTAGTTTGTCTGTTTATTAGCGAGACAGTTTTGCAGTTGTATCAGGATTAGATTGGAGGAAGAAGGAGTTAGTTGCATGGGGTTTTTGTGCTGTCAGTTTTGAAGGGATTTTTGTTTGGTTTTTTTCCCTTGGGTTTCCAGAGGGTTGTGTTTTGTGGTGATTGTTGGCTGTTGTTGTTGATTTGTTGTTGCTATTGTTGACCTTATAATGATAAAATGAAGAATTTTAAATGACCTTAAGCTGATTTTGGGTGCATTAATCCCCAAATGATCCAGTGAGGCATTAAGAGGTGATGGTGTTAGAAGTTCGTTTTTGGTCCCTAAATTCCTACTCTGAACTGATTCACAGCGTTTGGGATAAGGAATATATGTACATGTATGTGTGCAAATTGGAAACTGATCCCAGGCATCACAGGAAGCAGCCTTTTCCACAGCAGAAAGTGATGAAATTCAACAGTGGAAAACTATACAATAAGTTCTGTAACATCATCATAGAGGCAGACTATCACTATCCCCCTGTCCAGCATGACAAGTTGCAAAGCTGTGTCCACAGAAATGTAGGCCAAGAAAAGGGCCAACAGTTTGGTGTGTTCTACCGGGCTTGGTTACTGACCAGTGTGATTTATTATCCTAAATTTTAGCCTTTCCAAGTCTCAACAGATGCTTTTCTTAATGGAGTTAGAAAAAAATTGGGAGGACTGTGTTCTATTTGGGAGTGGATTTTGGAAATAAAAGGAAAATAATGTGATCCCTCAAGATGACTGATTAACTCATAGAACAATACAAGTGTAAATACAACTTTTTAGAGTCCTGATATAACTCCTAAAATGTAGACAGCTCCTTCTTAGTTTTTTTTATTATCCAAAATGTCACTTTTAAAAACCTATATGGATATAAGGATTACAGAGGGAGGAAGGTTATATACCTTGCAGAGAGATGTTGAGAAATATTTTTCTATAAAGGCATGTTTTGGCGTCAAGTTTTTTGATGAACTGACATATTTTCTGGCAGAGAGAAGCGAGTTTAGCTGATCAAAACATGTCATTAATAGTTTCTAAAAATATAGAACCTTATTAAAGTAAGAGCCATCAGTCTGCATAAATCTCCAGAAATTTGAGTCTGCCATAGAATAACATGTTCTATATATCCCAAGGAATCCATCCTTTTTTATACCAACCTTTCTACTGCAGAAAAAATGTGAGGATACCAGAATGATCTAACTCTTAATGCTTCAAATCAACTAATGAAAAATGTAGTTTGTTTTTTTTAATCTGTTTGCTTTATGACCATTCCCACCTGAGCTGGTTAGGAGCAAAATGGGATGGAAAGCAATAGAACTAATAAGGCAACCATACTTTTAAAGGAAGGAAAATCTAGAGTCTTCTCTATCTCAGTGGTACCAACATGGCAATTAAGTTTTAGTAATCCTTTTCTGTATTCCTTCTCCTACTTCTAACTAATTTTCTGTTAAGTACTGTGCAGCTGTAACTATAAGGTAGATGTAAACTCTTGGATGGTTTCTGAGGATTAGCCTCAGGTTTATCTGCCATTACATTATCTGTATGGTTTACTAGACTTCTGTCACCTGGTCTGCACTAAAGATGTGTGACTGATGCAGCTGAGCACACAGGTAGGTGACAGGATCAGAAGTGGTAACACAGCAGCAAAGATGTTTCCTCCTGCTCTAGAGCTGGGCAGAGCTGTGCTCACACCTGCAGAGAGGGCATAGGCACAGATTTGTGCACTGGGAGCATTGGCAGTAGCTTCTTTCTAGGGCTTTTTAACAGCTGTTGCCAGAATTAGCCATATCATTAGCCAAATGATCCAGCTATCCATGAAGAAAGAATTACTTGATTTCCTTTTCTTTCTGCTCTCTCCTCTTTTTGTTTGTCTTGCCTTCCCCTGACCACCATTTTAATATGGGTCCCTATGTGACTGAACTTCTGTTTTCCCTCTGCCTTTGAACTATATCACCAACCTGCTGCTCCCACACTCCTGCAGCAGGGAGTACTGATTGTTCAGTCCAGGATATATCTTAACTTTCCTCTTTTGTACTTGGGGTGTAGGATGGAGAAAAGGTGTTAAGAGCAAAGTGTGGTTGGATAGTAGTGAGATCAGTTCTTTCATTTGTTGCAAGTATGTTGGTCTCTTCTCCCAAGCAACAAGTGCTAGAACAAGAGAAAACCACCTCAAATTGTGCCAGGGGAAGTTTAGTTTGAATATTAGGAAGAATTTATTCAATGAAGCAGTTGTCAAGTATTGGAACAGACTACTCTAGGAAAAGGTTGTGTCACCATCCCTGAAGGTATTTAAAAGCCCTGTATATATGGCACCCAGGGACATGGTTTAGTGCTGGGTTGAAGGTTGGAATCGACGGTCTTAAGGATCTTTTTCAACCCAAATGGCTTTATGATTCTGTGGTTCTAAAGCTCTGTCCAATATCACTGCAAATATAGCTTGAATACAGTGGACATGGGATGCTGCAGCTCTCAAAGACATGTAGTATAACATAGAGAAGTTTTTGAATAATACAGCTGTAAATACTTGCTAAAATCTTTGAAGATTGAGGTCTGAGATATACAACTTACCCAAACTGGAGAAACGTTTTCTACAAGATGAGGAAACATGGAGATTTCTACCATGGAGTCAAACCCTTGCTATGTTACATCCCTGTTGACAATATTTGGACTATTTTTCCTTTGCAATTCAATTTACAAATCACATATTTGGGAGTTTGACTGAAATGTCTAAATGACTGCATTTGGCTGAGCCATAAGTGACTGAAAATGGGACCTTGAAAAGGAAATTATTGAGTATGCCTTACTTGGGTAGCAACACATTACTGACTATGTTTTCTGCAAGTCTTGCACTCTATCCTGCCATTGCAATCAAAGTAGTTATTTGTTTTGAAACAAGCACAAGTTAATCTAGTTCAAATAGCCTTCTATAAGCTTTAACAAAAATAATACTTTCTTTTCATAACTATTAATCAAGATGTATTTATAGACATCTCTATCTAGCATAAAATAATAAAAATTTTTATATTTGTCTGTCTCTGAAAACAGCTATCATTAGCCATTTTTTGTTATAAGGGTCATGCATGGGAGGAAGTTGTAAAAAGTAGCTTTATTTTACAAATAGTAGCATAAATATGACCTTATTTATCATATTAGTTAATTAGCATTATGAAATGTGAAAATAATGCAGCTGTCCACATATCTTCAGAGAATTTAGCTCATTTGTATATTTAATCAGACTTAAAGCATCAGTTACTTTTTCTATAAACAATGCTTTTTTAATGTTTATTCAGTCAGCACAGTTTTGACATACTAAAAAAAGATATCCCCATTCTCCTTATAGTTATTCATTTATTCAGAATAAAAGTAAGCCATTACACAGAAAAAATAATTTTCCTTCATCCATTTTCCAAAGAAATAAGAACTTCATTTGTGCACTTACTGAGGGGTTTTACTAGTCTCTTCAGTCTTGCATTAAACTTAGAGAAAGCTATAATTTATTCTATCTTCATATAGTATATTGTGTTCGGTAAAAACTACTACAATTCATGGGCCTCATGAGAGTTACCTGTGCTTGACACGTTTGATATTTGATTATGGTCAGTTTGATAAGTGAAGATAAGTAGAGAGAGAAAAAAATAAGTGATTCAAGGGCCATGATTCATCACCTTCCATAACCAGACTGATGCCCAGCCGAGTCTAGGAGTAATGGCTATTCTGGAAGACAAAACTTTTTTTATTGCTACTCAGTGTTACATGGTGTGGAGTATTCCTTGGGCCATTTGAGTTCAGGGGTCCACTGGCTGGGCATGGGAAGAGTAGACTGAGAAAAAGAAAAGCTCTGACATTGCTTTGTGTCACTTTTTTGACTTTTTTGCTGTTTAGCACTAGCAAAAACATTGGTGTATCATTGGCACCATGTTAGTCATAAATCTGAAATACGACATTCTACCAGCAAATAAGAAGAAGCTTAATTCCATCCCAGCCAGGCCCAATATAAGACTTTGATTAAAGAACAAGTTATTTTACAAAATTTAAATACATCTGTGTTCATCTTGTTCCTTCTGTGTTGATTAGCTACTTGGAATGCCTTGTTAAGGTTTCCACCATCCCTTCAGCTCCAGTGAGAGAAGAAGGATCGCACCACAAGCTTCTTTTCCGCAGCAGTGGATAGATAGTTTCACATGTTCTATTTTTTTTTTTTTTTGTAGCTACATGACTATCTCTTGGTGCCTGTCCAAATGCTGTGTAACAGCTCTTCATGCTTCTTTGACAGAATCAAGAGGTTTATGATAACCATCTAATTTTCTCACTGGGCATCTGTCAGTGCTAAGACAGCCCTATGGTTTAAAGGGAAGGAATCTTAAAGTTAAGAGGCTGTTCTGTGAATGTGCTGTACTCAATTGTCAATAATGATGAGGAAATAAGGGAGAAATATAGGAAAAATTTATTTTAATCCTGTGCAATTAATGTAATTCTACCTGGGCTTCCTTTATCTTCCTCTGTGTCTGGTTTTTATTTTTTTTTTACTTTCAATCCCATAAAGAAAATGAAGTGGCATTAGAAAATGTAGCCTTTTATAGCACTGGACTTTAAATAATATCTGTTAATCAAACTTTACCTAAGCTAATAGAACCTGTGCACATGTAAGAGCACAATACTCCATTGTGCAGAGAATGAAACATCAAGCCTTGCAAAAGTTTTTCTCTTATCTCTTGGTATTGCTGGACATGCAAAGACCTGAGTGTTGAGGTTTCTCTTCTCACTTTGGGATTTGTGAATTCTGCAAATAACAGATGAATAACCTGCAGCAATAGTTCAGGCTTTTCAGAATGGATTAAAAGCACCTGGTGCTGAGGAAAATATAAACATTGTGGGACAAAGTAGTGCTTCTACCAATTGCATAAGTTATTGTAGCAATATAGTACCAATAATATGCTCTTTCTTTTCTCCCTTTTAATTTTTTAGAATACTTTAGACTGTGGAAGAAAATTACTAAAGCGATGCTAAATTACTAAACACATGCTACTTTGCATGTGTTCCAGGGGGGTTGATTTGACAATTTTTACCACCAAGAAAAAGCCACCCATGTGTGTCATAATCTAGTTATTAAAGGTTATTAGAAATTCCTCTGACCAAATTAAAGTGCAAATGAGACCATATGCCAGTGACAATAATATGGATTTTATCTGATAGTAAATATGAGACAGAGAGAGAAAGAAAGAAACAGGAGGGGACAGAAAGAGAGTAACAGGGACAGAATGAGGAAAATATCACCACTCTGTGGATCCCAACAATGCTCTGTTGTGATCCAGCTCATCTTCTTGGTGGTGAAAGTCCCCCTGAATAGCATAGAATCTGGTACTTTAATATATGCTCGGGCCAGGTAGGAAAACCCAGGCACCTCCCTGTGTGGAGGGAGTTTGCCATTGTCTCTTGCAGCAGACTCTGGGTCTGTTGCATCACATGCAGTCCTATGATGCAAGGCCTCAGGAATGACTCTGGGCAGCACTTTGCCAGGTGTGTCACGGATTATAACACCCCTTCAGCTGCCTCTCACATCACATGGATGTGGTCTGTGGGGTTGGGGATTTCACAGCTGGGCTGGTTTGTAAGGGAGGATGGATGGTTTCTTCCTCTGACCAGAGGTTGCACCCAAAATCTCCTCTCCCGCCTCCCTCCCCGCCTCCTTTCAAGGGCAGTAAACCTGGCTTCTGTGGCCTGTGGTCTTCCCCACCCCAAACTAGGGAAGGAAAGAATCTCTGCTATTTTTGGCTTTCTTCTGGATGCATTCCTCTCCTTCAGCTTTGTTTGTTTCTCTCTAGACCTGAGGTGATTAAACAATGGGTTTGCTCTTTATCTTATCTAGGCAGGTTAACTTGCAGTCCAAAGTTCTTCAGGGAAGCTTCTGTGGTTGTAGCTTCTTTATACAGTTTCTATAATTGGCAAAACTTCATAACAATGTTTGAGGCATGAACCATTTCAGTCCCTGAAAAAGTGTCAGGCTGCAGGATAGTCCCTGCTCTTATGCCAGCATAGGCCAGCAGCAGTGAGCACACGTGTGTGATTGGATCACAAATAATGTTCCCTGGAGCTCAGTATTAGGGCTAGTTTAATATGTCATTTGATGACCTGGGTGGGGGGATCAAGGTCACCCTCAATGAGTTTGCAGATTACATCAAGCTGGGTGGGAGTGTTGATCTGCTGAAGGGTAGCAATGCTTGGCTGAGGGATCTGGGCAGACTGGATCAATGGGCTGAGGCCAGTAGTGTTATGTGAAGTGCCAGGTCTATGAGGTGAAATTCCAGGTCCTGCATTTGGGCCACAGCAACCCATGCAGTGCTACATGCTGTAGCATTTACATGCTGTGGGCGGAGTAGGTGGAAAGCAGCTGAGCAGAAAAGGAGCTGTGAGTGCTGGCTGACAGCAGCTGAATGTGTGCCCAGGTGGCAAAGAAGGCCAGTGGCATCCTGGCTTGAGTTACAGACTGTGGCCAGCAGTACCAGGGCAGGGATTGTCCCCCTATACTTGGTACAGGTGAGGCTGCATCCCAAATCCTGTGTCCACTACTGGGCTCCTCAATACAGGAAAGACAATGAGGTGCTGGAGCCTATCCAGAGAAGGGCAGTGGAGCTCGGAAAGGGTCTGTAGTACAGATCTGATGAGGAGAGGCTGAAGGAGCAAGGGCTGCTTAGCCTGGAGAAACGCCCTTAAAGGACATTGTAGCCAGCAGGTGTTTGATCTCTTCTCCCAAGCAGGAAGTGATAGGACCAGAGGAAATGGTCTCAAGTTGCACTGGTGAAGGATTAGTTTGGATATTAGGAAATATTTCTTCATAGAGAGATTTGTCAGACATCAGAACAGGCTGCCCTATGCTAGTGCTTGAGTCACCACGGATGTGGCCCTTAAGGACGTGGTTTGGTGGTGGATTTGGGAGTGCTGAGTTAATAGATCTTAAAAGTCTAATCCAACCTGGGATTCTCTAATTCATTTCTATGATCCTATGAGTTCCAAAAGCAGGTCTACTTTTAGCAGTTGAGCTTTATATTTTGGTGATAATAGTCCACTAGTTTTTTGGTTTTTTTTCTTCAACAGCTACGTTTGTGATCACCTAGTGCACATCTGTGAGTTTTGTATTATTGTACAGAATTTTAGGAAGTTCACAGGTTGTTTTTGGTATTCTCTTTTGTTAGTAAGTAAATGACCCTCTTAGGAAAGGTGGTAATATGTGGCCACAGCTAGGTGCTCAGAATCTTAGTTATGTGTAAGTGTACATCTGTGACAGAAATTTGTAGGCCTGTTTATAGAGAACTAAATTCTTTTCCAAGTATTTATGAACTCTTGGGTCTATTAATGCAGAGTTTGAAATAATGACTGTAAAGCATCTCAGATCCTGCATGGATGTGTTTAGAAGTGTTCAGTCATAAAGACTTCTGGATAGTTTATAGAGGACATTCTGAGTGTCAATAAAGTTTTTATTCATTTGCACCGGTAAGCACTAGATTAGACTACATAATTACTTTCTTTTGTAAAGCTTGTAAACATTTTAGATGTAGAGAAGCCTTTGGCCTCATTAAGATGGTATGACCAGATGATGGTGACAGCTTTGCAGCAGGAGCAGCAGGTATGTCTGCTGGGTCTGTCAGGTGTATGTCTACACCTGAGGGGCGTATGGTCACAGGCAAAGGGATGTAAGGGATGGAATGGTGTCAGGGCCAAGGCTTTGTCTTCAACCTAATAGCAGATCTCTGTCAAAAGAAGATCCCTCAGGGAAGAATGTGAAGGCAGGACAGGTAGAGATAAATCCTTCACCTAATAATTATATCCAGCTTCTGCCTACCTCTGCCTTTGGATGGTAGCCTGTATATGAGCGTATGCATGCAGTGAATGGTATTTTAGAGAAGTAAGCAAAACTCAATTTTGCATTCCAGCTTGCACTGAGATAGTGAAACTGTGTCAGGGGACTAAAAGTATAATAAGTAAAGTGCTTGGGGTGCAGATCATCCCACTTCCCAAATTGCTGTTCTAGGGGTTCTGAGTGCACTTCAGTTGAGATTTTCTCTGTATGGCTGCAGCTGTGCACCGTCCCTGTTATATTGGCTGAGAAAAGACTACTGTGTATGTCTTGAATATATTAATTCAAAATGCAAATAAGACAGGTCATTGATTTGAAATTTTGTGCATGAGAAATCTATGGGAGGAATTGGCTTCTATCTTTCTCAGCAGGTTGAAGGAGGTGATTCTGCTCTTCTACCACAGTCTGGTGAGACCCACCTCAAATTCTGCATCCAGGTCAGGGCCCTCAGCACAAAAAAGACATGCACCCATCAGAGTGGATCCAGACTAGGGCCATGAAGGTGATTAGAGAACTGAAACAACTTTCTTTGAAGATAGGCTGAGATCTGGGATTGTTCAGTCTAGAGAAGGGAAGGTTTCAGAGAAACTTAATTGTAGCCTTCGGTACCTTAATGGAACTCATTAAAAGTACTTTTTCCTGGTACTTTTTATAGGAGCAAATAGCACCAGGACAAGGGGCAATGATTTTAAATTGAAAGAGGGTAGGTCTAGATTAGATATTAGGAAGAAATTCTTTACTGTGAGTGAGGCACTGGAGTAAGTTGTCCAGACAAGTTGTGGCTGCCCCATCCCTGGAAATATTCGAGGCCAGGTTGGATAGAGCCTTGGGCAGTATGATTTAGTGAGTGGCATCCCTGCCATTTATAGGAGAGTTGGAACTAAAGAATCTTTAAAGTCCCGTTCAACCCAAACAAGTCTTAAGATTCTATGATTCTCTGGTGAATTTTGCACATTCCTTACGTAGAATGAGAGACACTCTTTAAGCACTTTCTAGATATGCTGCTCTATGGTTTCATTTTGCCCTTAGTTTCCAGGAAGAAACACTAAATGCAAATAATTTTTCTTTATTTGCAATAGGTCAAACTAATTTAGCTAAAGTTCACACCTATCTGCATAGAAGATTATTGTAAACACAATAAAATTCAAAGGTCATTTCTGTGACTGAAAGAGGATCAAAGGTGCTTTCTGTGCTATTTTAATCTACTTCAGAGCATTGTAATGAGTTTAGTAAAGGGTGAGAGCCCAAGATTTTCCCTTGTCATTGTCCTTTATATAACTCTATTAACTATTCACTGGTCTGGCATTATAACATGTTCAATGGTGAATGAAGGAGAATCTGTCAAGGGGAACTTAGAGTATAACAGCTCCTGATGTATGCTGATTTTGTTGATATGTTTCATCTGTTGAACAGCAGCAGCTTAGAAAGCAGAAGTCAATCTCACCCTGATAATGAAGTCTTAATACTTACAGCCCATTACAAAAGTGAATGCTGATCTTCAGAGTCGGGTCACAAAATCCCTGTGCTTTACATAGTTTCCAAAATAATCCTGAATAACAGACTCGCATGTTTGCCCTTAAGCTGTTTCCTGGTGCTTAAGCAGGAATGTGCCTTACTTGGTTCTGCAAAATGCTAATGTTGCTAAATTTTACTTTTACCTAACAATCAAAATATTTGCTGAGGAGCTGGTCTAGTCCAACTGGGCCCCTTTGGAGGAATGTAAGTGGAAGCCATTAGGACATGATACTGTTCTTAGGCTTAAGAAGTGAATGCATTTGTGAATTGTGAATACATTTAATTTAGCTGCCTGCAGGCAATCATCTTTCAGAAAACTGTTTTCAGTAGAAATGGTCAGAAAAGCCTATCCAAGATTCACTGTTCAATAGTTTGAAAATAATAGAAATGAAGATGGCTTGTTGATGACAGGTAAAATGCAAATTGTTTATCCTCTCCCGAACTGATCAGTTGCTTTCCATTGTTGAAACTGGCATTTAACTGTTGTTTTTATAATACAAATTTGCAGTATTTTTTTATATTGCACAAACAAATCAATTAAAATAATTAGAATATTCTGGAGACAGTAGACCTACAGAGAAATACTTTGGTTCATTGTTTTTCTTTTTTTATTCAGCTTTTAGTTGGTACAATGATCTTAGGTTTTGACTTAATTGTAGTGATGTGTGCAAAGCTGCTGACCTCTGGTAGATGATAAGAACCATGGAATCAGAGAATGGTGGGCTATTTTGGTTAAGAGACTGGCTAGATTTGCACTAATATTCAGACTTTCAATATTCTACTCAAAAAAAAAAGGTGTGTATAATTTGGTTTGATTGTGCTACAGAAACTGTACGGAATCACAGAATCAGTGAACAGCTCGGGCTAAAAGGGACTGTTATAAATGATAAATGGCCAATCGGATATTAAGCAAAAAAAAAATTTATTTTTCCAATCAAAATTCTATCTGGGACAGCCACGGACACAACATTCGCATGTTGGGTGAAACAGACAGAGCAACAGCAAAGCTGCTAGCCAGTACTGCTCCACAATTTGCAGGGGTTTGAGACTAAGTTTTTATACAGTTTTTTGTGCCTGCCGGTGATGATACCATGTCCTCATAGTCTTTTCACTTGTAGATGTGTCTTGAATGGATTTCCGGCACCGGGGTATGTTTGAATGGACCTTTTTGGGAATCCTTTTTGGACGATGATTTCATCGGGCCTGGGGTCCACCC
>JBBMKD010000102.1:83119865-83148367 GCA_037834095.1 Argya squamiceps
ACTTACTATTTTTGATACATTTCTAATACATTCCTAGTACATTTCACCACTACATCTGTTACATATTTTATTTACACAAATTTACCACCTTACTTATCACAGGACCTTAAAGATCATCTAGTTCCAATCGCCCTGCAGTGGTCAAGGATACCTTCCACTAGACCAGGTTGCTTAGAGCTCCCTCCAACCTGTCAACACTTCCAACCCAGGGTTTGGGCATCCGCAGCTTTTCTGGGAAACCTGTTCCAGTGCTTCACAGCCCCCACAGCAAAGACTTTCTTTCTAATATCTAATTTAAATCTACTTGGTTTTTGTTTGAAGCCATAGCCCCTTGTCCTGTCACTACATGCCGTTATAAAAAGTCCTTCTTCATCTTTCACGTAAGTATCCTTCAGCTAGCGGAAGGGCACAATTAGGTCACCCCAAAGTCTACTTTTTTCTAAACTGAACAAACCCAGTTCTCTTTGCCTTTCCTGACAGGACAAATTCTTCACCTCTCTGGTCAGCTTGCGGCCCTCCTCTGGACTTGCTTCAACAGGTTGATATCTTTCTTGTGTTTGGGATCCCAGAGCTGAATGCACTACCCAAAATACCATTTTCTCTTTTCAAAGTCAACATAATCATAGCTATGGGCTTATAAGGTCAAGGCATCCTTCTTAATCCATTGCACCCCTTACCTCCCAAAAAATCCTAAACCCCAAACAACAAACCCAAACACCCAATCAAACAACAACAAGAACCCAAAATCTCAAATCCTGTCTGGAGTGAAAGGAAAACTACTTCATTAAAGCCTTGAAACTTCCATGTTCATCTAACTTCCTCCTGAAAGACTTTGACTGTGCAGTCATATGCAGATTAAGAAGGAAATTTCAATCCTGATACAGAAAGGATTGTTACAGCATGTGATTCTTCCTACTAATAAAATGCCAGTCTGAAATTACCCAGCTGAACTGACTAACTCTATTGCAAAGAAGCTAACAGGGTTTCCATGGAAAAACACAGCTCCATCAATAGGGTTTCTAAGCTTTATTGTACTCCCCAAAAGGGAATTACATCCCGAGTGGATGAGGCAATTAATCTCTGTTTCCATCTTTTCACTTGGAGACTCCTGACTCCAGTGAACAAAGCCCTTTAAAAGCAACAAAAAAGGGTTGCTCCCTGACTGCTCCTACAGAAATTTATAGCATATTGTTCGCACGAAGACATTTCCCAGTGGAATGTCTTTTTTTGCTGGGGGACTTTGGAAATTGCATGAACCACAAAGCAAGCACCTACATATGTGAACAGAGTGTGTTAGTATTCTACAAGAATGGGATATGAGATACTACGTTATATTTGGATTATTCGACAAGCCAGATCCTGAAAACATTTAATGAGGTTGCTAGTAAATGTGACAGCTCAACAACAGCAGTATTTGATTTTACATTAATTTATCTCTTGTGGAGAACAGATATATTGTTTTTCAGACACATCTGTATTCCTCAAAGAAAATCAATTCAACTTGAAAGAAAGTTGAATGCCAGGAAGAAGATCATTAGGTGTGATAAATGCATCTGTGAATGATCTGAGTGTGCTTGCTGAAAGAGAAGAATTTCAGGAAAGACTGAAAAAAAGGGGAAAGTTTTCAGATCTGAAAAGTTTCTTGTTGGCAATATTAGCGCCAATCAACACGTCTCAGAGCTTTCACTGGAAAAACTGGAAATTATTTCCTCTAATGCTACATGCCTGTCTCTTGGCAAGTAGAATGGGCAAATAGATTCTGGCGTGATTGAAAGTAAATGCTTACTTTAATTAGCATGAGCTTTGCAGGACAGAATCCTATGTAGTACAGGTAGATCAAATTTTATTGGACCAGTTTGCATGTAGAATGTACTTGTCCTGTAGCTCTGTTTAAATCAGCAGGTGAAAGTTTCTTCTGATCATTAAAAGAAGGAGTCAAGATACTCAGTATATTATGTTTATTTATGTTTTGTTCCCTGATGGGCATGAGCTCCAGATGGTTTTGTGGAGCCTGAGTTATTGTAGGACTCTTCTGCACTGTATTTCAGGGTGCTGGGAGAGAATCTGTCATGCATGTTGTCTGCATGGGTCACAGGTGGAGAAGAACAATGTTCTCAGTCAATGGGTAGTGTTTCCTATCCCACCAATGCAATTTAACTAATCTGAGTTACACCAGTGATACCAAATACAAAAATAAATAAATGGAATTACTTCAACTGATGTCAAAATGCAAAAGTTAAATTGATTTGCAGCCTTTTCACTTGCAGCTTCTGAAAAACTTCCAAATTTTAGAAGTATTCAGTAATCTGTATTATTTTTAAATTCTCTGTGTCTATTGTTGCTTATGTTCTTACCTTGCTTGTCCTTTAACCTAAAAAACATACAAAACCATCATGTATTTTAATTCTAATTTTGAGGATAGACTGGTTAATACATGTTTCAGTCAATTTATCTGGGGGGTTGACCCATATTTGTAGAATTTGCTGCAATTCAACATAGGAGTGCAGCTAATAAAATAATTGTAAGAGATTTAATAAGGAAAACTGTGTATATTTTTTGGTTATGGAATTTGAGTTAAATTCAAAAAGCAGTAGGATTTTTTTCTTTTGAGTGTACATCCTGAAAGCTTTATGTCCACCTATGTATATTAGAAAATGCTTGATAGAGGAACTATATAAACTGAAAGACTGAATACAAATATCTGTAGTTGCAGTACTCAGTGTACATTATGGATTTTTGAAATGTTCCTACGAGCAACTGGGACTCATAATTATCTATTTCTTCTAATGTAGGAACATGGCTGGTGCCTTTGAAGAATGCAGATGCACCTCCTCCAAACATGTTATATCCATGGATATAACTTGCCTGCATGTATGAACATTGTACAGTTTGACCACTGTGTTCTGTGAAATAAAGACCCTCCTTGAATGCAAAGTCACAGTCTGTTTAACAATCACAACTTTCTCAAACTTGTGTAGTGGAGATTTCTCCAGCTTAGTCCTTTAACAATTTATTGCTTGGTTTTGGCCTCAATTGAAAAGTAAGCCAAAGCTGGAGCTGACAGGAGTCATGTATAGTATATTGTCCTTGGGAAGTACAGTGAAGACATTTTCCTAGGGGGTTTTTACAATTCCTAAATTATAGTAATCTAAAATGGTCTTCTGTGTAATGAGTCTTTACAGGAAATCTCTCCTGGAAACTTCATGTACTACTTACGTCAGAAATCTGAATGCATATTCGTAATTATTCAATTTCTCTGCTTTGAACTGAAATAACATTAGTAACTGTATTTCTGTCAAAAATCTGCCCAAGCACAAATTTTTTTTGCAATTCCTCAAAAAAACCCAAAAAAAACCAAACCAAACCAAAAAACCAAAAAACCAAACCAAACCAAACCAAAACAACCAAAAAAAAAAACCCCAACAAAACCAAACACAAAAAACTTCAAACAAACAAAAAACCCAAACAAAACAAAAAAACCCCAACCGCTTAAAAAAATCCATAAAATATTAAAAACCAATCCTGACCTCCCTAAGTAGTTAAGATGACTCAACCCTCTCAAAAGTTTTTTTAGACATATAAATATTGAAAGTGGAGGTAACTTTTTTGATTCACTCATTACTCAAGTTACGAATTTCTTTCTTTCTGATATGATTGTTTTCATTTTAATATTATTCTCTCTATTTAAGACCCTTAACTCATTAAACCAAAGACTTCTAAAACTCCATTACTAGGAAAGAGTAAATGCCAAAGGATTTTAAGTATTTTGGATTTGTGGAATCTTTTGGATTGGTGGAAAAGGATTTCCTATACATTTGGATCACAACTTATGAATGAAGGTGTTCTTACACTCACTTTGAAGCACAGAGGTCACGTAAATACCTTGCACCCTATTAGTGAATACCACACATTCCCTCTCTATCTCAGTAAAATGTCACCAATTCCACATAGGTCCTATCATGACAGCTGGCTGTGCATCAGAAGCCAGTCTTTACTCCAGAAAAAGCCTGACAATCCCAATGTGGGTGATTATTACTTTTTTTTTTTTTAATCAGATGTAGGGGTATACAGGAACAGAGTACCTGAGGCTGAGTTTCCCAGTGCATGCCAGAGTGTATGTCATGGGTGTGAGAAATCATCCAGCCTGCATACATTTTATTTATAGGCAGGCACATTTCCTCCAAGTCACAGGAAACCTGGGAAATTTTGTTCCCAAATGAATTAGTTTGCATTGGCTTGTATTCAAAATGATCAACCCTCCTGTTTGAAAGAATAGCAAATTTCTGAAATATATAGCAGACATCTGAATATATAGGAAAGGCCGTGTTAAAGGAATTCAAGATAGCAGAAATTACCTTTCAAATGTTAGGAATTACTGTCAGCATTGTTGAATAGTTTCCTTCACACTTAAAATAGGTGCATTGCAATAAGGTATTCTCATTCTGAACAATATTACCCTCATAATGCTTTCTGTCTAGAGTTGGAGTATTTCACTGAAGAGAAGTGGTTGTCTCCTTACGTAGACAACTTGCAGAAGGGAATGAGCACAAGGGATTTGTTTAACAGTTATGGAATGCAATGGGTGCTCACACTGAGGAGCAAATTATTCAGTTTTTAATCCTGCAAGGCGTGCAGTTTAAAAATTATGATTAATGCAGAAAATTAGTCTTGAATCTTGGGTCCCATGACTGTTTTAAGAGACTAAATCACAAATGCAGCCTTGAGACTGACTCATCTTAAATGAGAATTATCATTGCTTTCCTCAAAAAGCAAGCTAAGAATAATTTCTTTCACCTAATAAGGGTTGTACAGGTTGTGATTACAGAAAAATCAGTCAGTGAAAGCAGAAAGGAAAAAATATCCAATTTACAAGAAGAATTATCAAAAGTATATAATTATCTGATGCTGGAAGCTGAAATGCAGCTTTTTGGCTAAATATTGCAGATCTTATATTGGGCTAGGAGCATTGCTTTGGGTCTTTTAATGCACTTTCTAAATTATTATATGTACTTTTTGCATTTTTTCTTTCTTTTTTTTTTTTTCCTATGCTTCTCCTAAAACAATGGGCAATTTAGAAAACTCCTTTAATTATTTGGGCATGTTGGGCAGGAGGTTAGAAAAAATTGGTGTAACAGTAGGGTTTTTTTCAGTTTGCACATTTTATTCCTCTATGCACTAAGTGGGCAATATTTAGCGAAGACAGAAACAGCTGGTTCCAGGAAGTACAAAATGAGATACGCTCACATGTGGAAACTGCTTCTGCAGAGGTGCCCGGTGCTCAGCATGGGTGTGCCCTGTCCCTGCAGTGTAGCTCACTTGTGACACGCCAAATCTGCCACAGAATCAGCCTGGCATGTGCCATGGCTCCTAGTGAGAGATGCAGCCAATGAAAAGGGTGGTCTGCTGCACCTGAAAACTCTGGTAATCCAAGTCTTCAGACTTGACAGCATAGATAAAGCTTGCAAATGAAAGAAGACTCCTGGGGAAAGCCTTGATGTGTAGGAGTTACTTTTGGAATAGTCCTATAGCAAGTGGGATGTGCCCCAACAGAGAAACTATGTGAGAGAAAGCAATTAAAATTGGAACTAATCAAATACAATGCCAGTTGGTGCAACAAGTAATAATTTGATATTTACAATCTGTTCTGGTGTTGTAAAACTCACTGGGGGGCTGATATAGAGCGCACGATATTTTCCCTAGCAGAGTCCAAATAAAATGATAGTGCTGATTTTAATTTGTAGGGCTGAGCCTGCTTTCCTGGGGGTATTGACCCTCTGCTATTGCCTTCTCTTCCATGCTTCAACCTTACAACATATATAATGAAGCACCACAGAGAGTAATTTGTTCCCTTTCAGCTTTTTCCTCGGTGGCAAGACCACTGTCATCTGTCAATGCAGTGGAGAGAAGATGATGAAATTTAAACAGACAGCTTAAAATTGACAATTTTATTTGCATCCGTCTTCCATTGTTTTTTTCCAAGCAGATATGGCTCTTTCCAAGCTGGATAAAGTCAGAGTATAATATATTTATCAAGATGTGGTTTTAAATATGGTTTTTAGTCTGAAGCTAATTTAATAGAGCACCTTCACTTAGTTTGTAGGAGCTGGTTTTGTCATTACTGCTGCTCTTTAGAGGGATAGCCAATAGTAGCAACAGATTAAAAACCATTTTTTTCAGTATAAATAACAATATATTGAAACAGTTAATCTAGTAAATTTATTTGCAAAATTAGGTTTTTCCAAGTTCATCTTGCATGCAACTTTTTAAATAACCTCTTGGTTTTTAAATGTTAATAACTTCTATATTCCTGAATTTGAGATAAACCAATTTCTTCACTATTTAAAAAAAAACGTTGGTCATTAACTTCTGTTGCAAATTGTTGATCAGTTTTCTTCCTCTGGGATCATTATTTTAATAGACTTACTTATAGAACATAATTTAGAAAAGAGAGAAGTTCTTTGTGAATAACTGCATTGCCTATTTCTAGCTGTGGCTGTAATTAAGTTAAGTTTGCTTGCTTTTTAGTGCCTTTTAGGAGAATGGATGTACATCCAAAATTCCTCTCTCCCTAAAGTTCAACCTCATTATACATTTACAGAATGGCTAAGTGGTTGTCAGGCACTACTGGCCAGAACAGAGTTCAAAGTGGACCTTCCTTCTTTAAACAAAAAAGGGAAAATGAACATGTGATAGAGAAGAGCTGCCTATTACTTTTATTATTCAGCAGATTCTTTCTTTAATATCTGCTGTTTGCAGTTCAGACTTCAGATATCCCTGACCTAGTTGCTTGAAACTGACAGCTTAAATAGTTTGGTAAAAGAGAGCTAATTTAGTGTGAGACAACCTTGAGAAATCTTTGAAAGACTTATGGAAATTTCTACTCCAACTGTCTTATCTGTGGCTTTATGAACTTAAAACTGAAGTTTAAAAAATAATTCCCAAAATAAAAGTGAAATGTTGAGTGTGCATATGTTTTACTAGTTCAGTGAAGGAAAGCAGGGGTAAAAAAATCTCCCAGACATGATGTATAAAGCAAGAAGTAAATGGTTGGAAAGAAAAAGAAATTTCTAGGGATGCACTTAAATATTTCACAGAGTAAATGACATCTGAAAAGACAGATGCAAGACCATTCAGGATTCATTTGTACAGACACATGCTACCACTAATCTAGATTTTTTTTTTTGGATTTTAATGAAGTTTCTTCTGCTGGGAAAAATTGTGTCTGAAACAGTAGACAAAGTGAATGCAAGTTAATTTTAGCCATGAGCAGAGATGTTTTATGCCACTTTGTCCTGCACACTAAAAAAAGCTGTGTGTGAGTTTCAAAGTGATGTCTTCTGTCAGTAACCAAGAAAGCATTTGGTTGGTGATGATTTTAACTGGGACTTCCACTTAAAATATCTAGTGGAGAACTTGAGAACCACAGATGCCTCTTTTAAATTTTTTTTAAGGAGAGTGGGTAACTGAAATGCTATGCTAAAACCCTCACAGGGCACTGCTTGGGAAGACTTCCAGTGTCTGCTTCCAGACCTAATTTTCTCAGTGGTCTTTTGGTGATCTTCACTGGCAGGGATGAAATAATTAAAAAATAGATTGATTTAATGGCATTCATTTTAACCATTTATTTGTTTTTTGCTAAATACAAGGTGGATGACTACATTTTCTTTTTTTAAATTATTGAAAATAGTGTTTTGAATGATGAAATACTGCTTTACACTGAACATGAAAACTGAACAACATATGTCTTAAGCTGACTTCTATTTTCATGTTGTAGAGACATGAATGAATAGATTTTTAGTACTTTTGTTTTATATAAACTATTTTAAAACTTACTAAATCACTAACCTTGTGATACAGAGTAATGATATATATTTACATACAAAAGTCATGCAGTACTTCTCAAAAAATAGCATGGGGTTACTAAAACTGGCTGTAAAATAAGATAATGAGAGTCAATTGCATTATTTCAGGTTAATAAAAAAAAAATTAACTTTTTGATAAAAGCATCTGGTGCCTGAAGGTCAACAGTTTAATGCTAACAAGAACAGCAAAGATGTATGGTTTTTGAGTCACGTATTAGAAACATTGACATCAGAAATATCCTGAAGAGGAAAACACTCATGAACTTAACCTTGAACACAGGGCTAGTTTTATGAATTCTTGTGCCATTTCTGTAATTACCTATGCACTTTCTTCACTGTTGTAGCTCTAAATTGGGCACGTTTAGATCTGTCATGTGTGGCAGGGATATATTTTTTATTATGGATTACTTCCCAAGTAAGGTGAAAGGGTCCTCTGTATGTCCCACTGAAAACTCAAACCTGTGACTTCTAGCATTTGCTTTCATGATTTTACCACAACTGTAAATTTGACCTTCTGATCTTCTGTGAGTGGCATTTTATATGAAATCCCAGCAATAAATTATGTTTTAAAATTGGCTTAGAGTTGTACCTTGTGCCACCTTGTTGTCCTTCTGCTGTTAACCATGAAATTCAAAAAAATTCTCATGGGTCTGTTTCATCTGTTTTGCTGTTTTAAAGCAAGTAGTAGGTTCTAGGAAAACCCCAAGCCTTAAGTCAGTACCTTGCATAGCTTTTATTTTTTTTTTTCAGTAGCCAAGAAGTAAAGTTTCTGTTCTCCAACAAGACTTTTTCACCCTTTTTTCAATCCACTTTCTTACCTCTTGCTTGTTCTCCTTTCTTGGTATGGCAACTGCCATGGCTTTGTCCTTCACCAATTACTGGAAGGACACCTTTCCATATGGCAACAAAGATAAAGACCTACTGCTGGCAAATTTTACTTGCAAGCAACGCTGAATACTGAGATGCTAATTATAACATTAGGAGGAAGCAAAAAGGATGTTAAATCAATTGCAAAATGTGTGTGCAAGAACATTAATTGTAATAATTCAAAGTTGTTCCAATAAAATTTACGTGAAGCTCAGTTGGAAATTGTTCCAGTTCTGATGAATCATGAGGGGAGAGGGAAGGTGGCTAGTTTTGCTAGAAAATAGGTCAAAGCCTTCTCCCTGGAATTTCTATATCATAGGTATATTTCCAGGTATGTAATCTCTTTTGACCTCTCAAATACCATTATGACTTTTAATTTCTGTACATCTTTGTGAATTCAACTGTGTTATGTCGTGAGTACCTCTCTGTTTTTTTTCCAAGTGTTTCTCCATCACAGTTTTTTTCAAACCCAATTGGCAAGCCAGAAATTTTTTTAGTATTTGGATCTTTTCTGTAAACTTCCCTTTTATGGATGTATCCATGATAAATTAACTTTGATTCATCCTGTCTTGTAAATATTTGGATTATGTGGGCGGAATCTCTTTATACAATAAAAATGTTCAGTGTTATTATTTGTTCTGGTCAATTATGTTAACTCATCAATTTCTTTTTCTACATGCTGTTTATACTGGTGATACGGAAGCAAAAAGTAAAACAATGTGTTTAAATCCAAGTCAGGGTGACTCAGAGGGAGAGCCTGCAAAGTCACACCAATGCTGCAGAGTACTCTGCACCCAGCCTTAAGGATTGGGGGTGGCAACACCAGAAGACCTCACATCAGTCTTCAGAAACAAACTGACCTGATGTTTTAAATAGTTAAGTGTCTTCCCATTACGATTTATTTTATTGCAACAACAGTTTTTGGCTACACATAGAGGATTAAATGAAGGGTGTCCTGCTGCTGAAGGAGGAGAAAGTACCTGTAGGTCATAACTATTTGACCAAAGGAGAGTGTTTGTAAAACATTTGGATTGATCACCTCTCTGGGCTGTTATCCTGATGAACAGCAGGGATACTCAAACATTTGCAAGAGAAGAAGGCAGAGAGGTTAAAGGTGAAACACAGGATCTAGATCTGGAACTTTTGTATTTATTTCTTGTCTGTGAAACAACTCTGGCACTACTGCAAAGTGCTCACTCACTGTCTGTGCCGTGTGTCCTGGAATGAAGAGGAGAACAGTAATAGTTTTCAAAATGTTTTATACGCAGCTAAATTTCCAGCTGGTTGAATCTACCTCCATGATAACAAGAAGCTCAGTGCAAGAATAGCAAATCCTGCTGGTACCTTGTGGAGAAAGGAGGAGAAATTAAACTATTTCAACTGCAATAATAAATAGGAAGTGAAATCCCAGCTAAGAATTATGACTCGAGCTTCACATTTGTAAAGCTGTTTTTGTTTATAATACTTGTTTCTGTGGACCTGAGCATGTTGCTGCTGCTTTAATTGTTTAATATAATTTGAAGATGCTAATTTATTTGAATAATTGCCTTTCCTTCCTTCCTTGGTGTAATTACAAGAATGTTGAGAGATTATTCCTTTAAAATGATCCTTGTCATATAACATTAGTTTAGTGATTCTTTTGTTCAGGAAATATTCTTTTGTTTTAAAGACTTCTTAAGACTTTCAAAAGACATGTTAAAGGTTGTGTTAACTTACTTGGAACAATGCTTCTGATATCTAAGACACCTCATATCTATGCTTCTCTTATCTGGAGTATGTCTTCACCAACCAAATAAAAGCTTTCTTTTACAGTTTATTTTACACACTGACTGCAGTAATCTAATCCCATTTACAGTTTCTTTCTCTCCCCTTGCACCACCCTGCATTTGTTTTTTCAATGAATCTCTGTAGTCTTCATTTATACCATCTGATTCCCCAATAATCTTCCATGTTCTGTATTTTCTTGCTGCATTATTTTCAACTTTTTTCCTTACCAGACATTGTGTGAGCTACTCAATCTGCAAGAGGCAGTAAGTGCTGTGGCTTTTCGAAGCAATATAGTTACCATCTTCAACAGAAAGGCTAGTTAGAGAGTGTCACATCATTACTTTTCCTCACACTGGAAACCTTAGACTTAAATTTTCACTCTTTCAAACTTGGTGAAAGTTGCAAAGTTTTAACAAAGAGGCTGAAAATTTTGGTCTGCAAACCTCACGTTCAGAGTCAAGCTGTCAAGCTAACAATATTTGAAGTCTTCACTGCCAAGACTGAAATGTTTAGGTGATTACTATCTATTAGAATTTTTTTTGTCTAAGTTAGAGATGATAAAAACAGTACTCTTAGAATGACGATAGAGTGAGTGGAGGGGTTTTGTGTGTGTGTGTGGGGGGGGGGATTTGGTTTGTTTGTTTTGTTTTGTGTTTTGTTTGCTTGTTTATTTGGTTGGTATGGCTTTTTTGTTTGGTTCGTTGTTTGGTTTGTTTTGTTTTATGTGGCCAGCTAGTATGAATTTATGACAGCTAAAGTCTGGGAGGGAAATGTAAGCTGGTAGTAAACAAATGAGTCAAGTATACCTGGATTGTCATGTACCATAGGAGTGTGCTTTCTTGACTCTGAACATGTCTCTCTGAAAAATCTAATAATTTTACTATCAGCAGAAGACAGGAAAAGTCCCACAAATGGTCAAATCCATTTTGTAGTGGAAAATTATATTCAAAATATTTGAAATCTGTTCTGCTATGTGAGGTACATACACTATAAGAATGCCACAGATAGGAGAAGATATATATCAGGTTATAGAGGTGACAGCAGATTCTAGAAAGGTTGCAAGTGAAAGATTCATGTGTTACCTGATATGGCTGCTACCCATAAAGCTCAGAAGAAGCATAGGAAGATATGGACTGGAAGGCAATTCTGGAAACAATTTAGTACAAATTGCTTGTTCAGAACAGGGTGTGCTCCAGAGTTAATCCCACTTAAAAGTACTTCCATGCCAGTAATTTTGAGGAGGAGGCAACTGTTCTCCTTTGATGGGAAATCCAGTGGAAGGAATGCAGATGGTGAAATGAAAGAGTTTCCTTGTTTAATTCCTTCTGAACAAAACAGAGTAACTGAGAAGGGACCTATTTTCAGTTGAATAGGCTATATTCATTTAATAATTTCAGCACATTCTGAGATCTGACATATGCCTAAAGAGAAACTGTTCAATGACAGGTTTTTATTGTTTGTTTTTGTTTCCAAGCCAGCTGTTTTGTAGGCATTCAGATTCTTGGACTGTTTGCTGTATGTTCATCAGTTTTGGGGAAAATCTAGAAACAGAGAAGTTTCATTTTTGTCCAAGATGGGTCTTTCTGATTTGAGCATATTTGTGTCAATATGAGTTAAGCAAAGGTCAAGAGAAAGGACTCTAAGAAGAGGAAAAAGGCTTTTTCAATGACAGTTATGAAAGATTTTTTTGGCCCAAGATCTCTTTCTCTTGCAGTCATTCTTTAGTGCTGCAAGGTGTTAATACACCACTCTTGTCATAAAGTATTCTGATACTTCTGATACATAGAAAACCTGCATATATCTTTTTGAGAATGGATGAAATATGTCTTATTTCTCCTTCAAGGGCAATAAAGCAGCTTGATGTGCCCTTTTGCCTGGACGAAATCTTAATATAAATTTCTCTGCATCTCATTGTTACCAATACAGGTTTTACAAGGGAGGAGGCAGCTTAATTTTGACAATCCCTAAGGTTTAGATGCAGTGACTACATAAAAATTATTTTGCTCTGAAAAAATGGATTATTAAAGCAAAGCTATTATTTTTGTGGAAAAAAATGAAAAGTTGACATGCTCTTAAGCTAGATTGCAGAAATACTACTTTGGTGTTATTTCCCGGTAAAGTATTTTAAGTGAGTTTTCTGCAAGATTTCTTGCTAGCATAGGGAAAAGGTTTTGTCAATACCAAGTTCCCACTGATTTTTTGAAGCATGCTTGTTCCTTTGGTGTATTTGCCTGTGAAGTTGACACTGAAACTTGGGTCATTGTTTATTTTGCATTTATGACTATATTCTGTTGCTTCTAGACAGCTTTTAGTGCTACAAAGTAATTTTGCATAAAGAAAAGCACCTAAATTTTTGAAGGAAATCAAGTTTTTTGTTCACCACCTAGCAACCTGGGTTTTTATAAAAATTCCATTGATTCAGTTTGAATGGGGCTTGCTCAGTCTGCAAAGGTGATAAATCCCAAAAATATGAAGACTGACTAGTTTCTCTCTGTACTGTTTTTATTGGAAAAATCTGATTTTCACATAAGGTTCTACTTAAAGTATGTCTTAATTGAGAACCCTTCAAAAGCATTTGCTTTGTTGCTTGGCTGTGGCTTTTAAACACCTCTAGATCTTACAGCTGTGCTGATTAACCCTAGGGTAATTTTTAGCTCCTTGTTGGGAATTTTTGGACAGCAAGGCTAGGTGTTTTATAGAGAAACCATCCCAACTTCATTTTTCCAGGACAGACATGTGTGATGAAACAAGACAAAGAATGTGTAAAATCATCTATCAATTCCCTATCACTTTATATTTTTGAGTGAAGTGAAATAACTTTTGTAAGAAAAGCAGTTTCGATTTTCTTCACAGAAAGTTTTTGCATTCTGTTTGGAGTCACTGAGCACAGCATTTCATTTGGTAAGTGGTACACATCGGATGAGTGCCGCAACTACAAAACTGCAAATCCTGAACAGGTAGGCAGCAATTCTACACATTTTCTGCTGTGGGGTGGAAAACTGAATTTAAAGGATCTAGACAGACATAATAGTGGGGCAGAATATTTATTTTAAACTCCCCTACACCTTATGTGGCCCTTGGAGAGTATTGGCATCGCAGTGCAGTATTTAAAGTATCAGACTGGTGAATCCTGAGATGTATTACACAGCTGCACTTCAGCGTGAGATTGTACAGAACTAGTCAAAATGGAAAATAACGAGATAAGAAGAGCCTTGTAATTCCCCAAAAGATCTTCTGTAGTCCCTCATACTTCAGCCTGGAATCCTGAAATGCTTTTCTGACAGCTCAAAGGCTACATATCCAACTTGTCAAAGGCCTGGGCTTTTTATTTAAGAGAAATAATTAATGTTCATTCAGCTCTTTAAAAATGAAACTGGAGTAAATCAATGACATCCCTTTTTCTTTGTAATAGCCTAATGGCTCAGGGTATAAGCCAAGGAATACTACTTCAGTTAAATGTCATTTTGTCTTCTTCACAGCTCAAATTTTCAAAGCTAGGAAACAGAAGATATCTTTCTCCTTAAATTTGAAGAAGTAAAATGCATTTGGAAATGAAAGTGGATGAATGGCCACTGGATAATACAATTTATTTTTATAATCTGAGAGGCAAAAAACCTGTCATGGAAATGGACTTAAATGTTGGTGTTCTCTTCTGCTGACTACGTACTATTGATTTTTGCCTGAAATAGTTTCTTATTACATCTTTGCTTATCACAGTAATTCAGGTAAGTATTTTTAATCAATGATGATTTAAAATAGCATATTATAAAAAATCTGAAGTTTTGTTCTTTAAGGCAATGGTGAGAGTTGGGCTGTATTAGTGCAATGTTGCAATTGAGATGCTCAAATGTTAACATCTCATTCTTCTTGTCCCAAAGGAGAGAATATTGTCTTGGAAATCAGGAGGTAAAGAATCATTTCAGTTTAAGTAGAATCCTGCAGAACATAACTGGTTAAATTTATGATGGTTTATTAATTAAATAGGTTCTTTCCTCTTTAATGTTTTCCAAGATTAAAGTATCTTTACAAAGATTCTTGAAAATTATGTCTACGTTACTTTTATATGCTACCAGCAGCCCAGTATAAAAGGAAATTGCATAACCATTCACACCCGAGACATTTCCAGAGACAGGCCCAACATGAAGAAAGGGTGCACAATATGGAGGATTCTCTATTATTTTCTTGTCTGGCTACACACAGAGACCTAGGGAATGGGGGAAATGGCTGCAGGTTACTGCCTGATGCAGCAGGCATCTGATGTCTCCTCTGGGACTGCCCCACATTTCAAGGTGCCTTTGCATGAAGAAAATGGTTCCACAAGCAAGTGGAACCAAGCAATGATTCCAAGCATGATGGTTCGTCTAGAACAGAGGCATTGGTTACCGAGGTACGTGGGCCTATGCCCTGCATTAAAACTCCTTCCATAAAGAAAAAGAATGTGTCATTTTCATAGGAATCTCCTTTCTGGAGAGAACAGAAGGCCCAATACACACACCAGATTTGAGAGATCTGCTGTCTACCTGGGGCTCAGATTAAAGCCATGAGGAGAAAGCTCCTCACTGTGATGCAGCCCTCAGATTATTTTCATTTATTAATGAAATAAATTATTTCATTATTTTCATTATCATTGGTTTTCCAGGTAGGCAGCTATGAAGTCCCAGCAGAGAGCCTGAGGTCAAACTAGAGACTTCAGGGCCTTAAGACGACTGGTTAAGGCATCAGGAGCACAAGCAGTGTCCTCCTCTATCTTTTCAATTGCAGGGAGTAATGCAGGAAGAGGCAGGAAGAGCCAGCACACCAAGACCGGTCTCTGAGTCTGGTTTCACAGGCTTGCTACAACTTCTTGATGACAGATCAGTGTGCATAACACCAAGCCTGCTGGCAGGAGAGGGGATACATGAGTCTCAAAGAGGAAAAAAGGATCATAGCTCAGGAGTTAACAGGGATCACTGAAAGAGTTTTAAACTCTTTTTTGAAAAGAGGAGAGAATAAAATCTACTTTGATAGAGATAAGCCTGGGAACAGCAGACCAATATTTGAAGGAGGGTGTGCTAAGCAAGGTCCCTTGGCCTGCCATCTCAGTGGAAATAGGGGATGGAGATGCATGTGGCAGCAAAGAGGCAAGGGTTGCTGATGTGTTAGAAACCATGTAGCACCTCTACAATTACCTGAAAAGAGGTTGTTGCCAGGTGGGGATCAGCCTCTTCTCTCAGGTAACAAGTTATAGGAGGACAGGAAACAGCCTCAAGTTGTGACTTGTGGGGGGAGTTTTAGAGTGAGTATTAGGGAAAATATCTCCACTGAAAGGGTTGTGAAACAATGGAACAGGCTGCTCAGGGTAGTGCTTGAGTCACCATCCCTGGGTGTATTTAAAGATGTGTAGATGTGGCACTGAGGGACATGGTTTAGTGGTGAACTTGACCATGTTGGGTTAATAGTTGAATTTGATAATCTTAAGTCTTTCCTAACCTCAATGATTCTATGATTCCATAAGCAGGTCTTGGCATGCAAATATATAAAATTTTTATGTATTTTTTATTAACAATTCAGACATTTCTTTTCAGAACTAGAGATCAGTTTTATCTTCCCTTTGATAAGACAGTGGTGTTATTGAGACTATAGGTAGCTAATTAGAATTTGTAAATAAATGATGCTTGAATACGACATTTATGTTGGACTGGAGAAATAAAAAGGTAGTTGGTAGATAAATATGCTTATGGTAAAGAGAAACATTTTTAGCCAGAAAGTGAACTGTGATGGTGCCAGCCTAGAGTGTCCTTTTGCTGCAGTAAATATATTTGATATTGTTAATGGTGTTAGAACTAAGCAAAAGTCTTTCACTAGGATTAATCCATTAAAATTCATTGTGATTCTCCACACTGGAAAGGCTTGTATAGAGATTAAGACTTTTACAGTTGAATTTTTTTTTTATTTCATGCATCCATACTTAGCATGTGTCATGTTTATTCGTTACTTTTAGATAGAGTTTGCTATTGAAAATTGAGCTGTATGATAAAGCTGTATTTTATATGGAGTTTTTCTGTTCTTCTGTGATATGTAGGAACATTGAATTTCTGATAACTTACATGGCAGAATCCAGAGCTTACTCTCAGCAGCCTGCAAATCATGTTGTATAATAACTCCAGATTGTAACCAGTTGAGATACTATCAATCCAGTGTTAACAGAGGCTGATGCATTAAAACTCAATGTACTGTAAGTAATCAAATCCCAAAGAAAAACATTTAATACAGCTGTCCAGTGTGCCTGAAATATCTACACAGTGGAACAATCAGTTTTAAGAGGATTTAAAACCGACTATTAAAATTCATCAATACCAACTGAACAGAACTTTCTGCAAGCAGGAAGGCAGGTGGCAGCGCCATCCAGTACAGAATGGCTGTGTCAAATGTATCTTTCTGCTGACTTCATACATCTACAATTCTTTTATGCAGTTGTAGTATTAATTTTTCTGACTTGCACAGTATCTGTATAGATTGTAAGTTCTGCCTTTATACAGCATTGGACTCAGTCAGAGGCACATTTAAAAGGGTGCAAGATTTGCAAGACTAGCTGAACACTATGTAGATTTTTTTTCCAAATGAGAGGTTATTTCCACAGAATCACAGAATAAACTGAGTTCAAGGGACACACAAGAATCATCAAAATCCAGCTCCTGGCCCTGCACAGCACCATCCTGAGGAGTCACACCATGTGCCCGAGTGTTGTCTAAGCACTCCTTGAACTCTCTCAGGCTGGTGCTGTAACCACTTCCCTGGGGAGCCTGTTCCAGTGCCCAAACATCCTCAGGGTGAAAAGCCTTTTTCTAGTATCCAGTCTAAACCTCCCCTGACTCAGCTTCAGTCCATTCACTCAGGTCCCATCACTAGTCACCAGAGAGACAAGATCAGTGTCTGTCCCTCCACTTTCCCTCACAAGGAAGTTGTAGACAGCAATGAGGTCTTCTCTCAGTCTCCTCCAGGCTGAATAGACCAAGTGACCTTCGTGGCTTCTCATATGACTTCCCCTCAAGGCCCTTCACCATCCTCATCACCCTCCTTCGGACATTCTCTAATAGTTTAATGTCTTTTTTATATTGTGGCACCCAAAACTGCCCCCAGCACTTGAGGTGAGGCCGCCTCAGCTCAGAGCAGAGCAGGACAATCCCCTCCCTTGCCCAGCTGGTGATGCTGTGCCTGATGCCCCCCAGGATGCACTTGGCTCTCCTGGCTGCCAGGGCACTGCTGGTTCATGTTTAACTTGCCATCGAACAGCACCCCCAGGTTTCTTTCCACGGCACTGCTTTCTGGCATCTTATTCCCCAGCTGGTTCACACATCCAGGGTTGCCCCATCCCAGGTGTAGAATCTGGCATTTTCCCTTATTGAACTTCACATGACTGGGGATTGCTCAGCCCTCCAATTTGTGGAGGTCTCTCTGCAGGGCCTTACTACCCTGGAGGGAGTCAACAGCTCTTCTCAGTTTTGTATTGTCTCTGAACTTGCTCAGTATCCCTTCCAGTCCTGCATCCGGGTTGGTAATGAAGATATTGAAGAGCACAGGGCTGAGGACGGAGCGAGCCCTGTAGAAATCCAGCAGTGACAGGTCACCAACCTGATATCACCTCATTCACTGTCACCCTTTGTGTCCAACCCGTCGTCCAATTGACCACTCATCACACAACATGTTTATCCAGCTGTGTGCTGGACATTTTGTATGTGTATGTTGAGATCTTCATAAAGGTCATAACTTTTTAAAGCTTTAATAATATCTTGCTCTGAAAAAATGTGGTGATTATTCCATGGTAGATTAGTTTGCAATGTAGATTAGAAAGAACAGTAACCTTCACTTTTCTCATGTCAGTACCATAAATTTAGCTTCTTATGTCCAAGTAGGTATTCCCAAAGAAAGGAAAAGCTATTCAGCTTTCGCATAATGGAAAAGTTATATATAAGAGAAGTTTCTCATGATCCTCTATATATTTGGGCTCTGATTAAGCCTGGTATTGCCTAGATTTTTCTTATAGTAAAAAAAAAAAAAATGCATTTTATGATATTTGGAATTAATTTTTTCTAGTCCCTTCTTGGCAGGTACCAAATTTGGTTGGAGTTCTGCAGATAAGTTTGTAAAACTTTTTACATAAACTGTTTTTGTCTAACATATAGTATTTCTAGAATAGAGATAGTTATCTGTTTAATGAAAATCTATTTATAAATGAAAAAAGAAAATGTATTTTCTGTATTTTTTCCTTTTAGAATGTTTTACCATTACACTGTATCCGTGTGATATCCAGCAGTCTGTAATACCCCTTTGTAAACACGTACTGGGCTGAAGGGTGTCTGCAGCACAGCACTGAGGCACGTTGCCTTAGCAAGAGCTCCTACAGACACGGTACCCCAGCTGTGCATTGCTGCTACAGAGAGAATTTCAGAGTAAGTCTAGATAATGTAAGCAAGAGAACTTCCTAAAATTAGTTGTAAGTCTAGACGAGTATTGTCATTGCAGTGCTAAATGCCATGTGGCTTTTCCAAAATTTTTGCTATCACCCATAGCTCAGAAAGAGGTTTTAAAGATTTGGTGGATGTGTCCAGTCAGTTCCTTGAGGCCAGCTTGGTACTTGCTGACTTTGGTGTAACCACAGTTTGGTGGGGTGGCTAGGAGGACTGAAGAGCTCAAAATCCCCAAGCATGTTAGCATTGCAGTGGTTTTTTAAGAAGGACATATTTTCTGCCAAAACAACAACAACAACAAAAAGACATTGCCATGTTCAAGGAACTGTCAAGTCATAAGCATAAACAATCTTTAATTGCTTATGGGAAAATGTCATAACAGATAATATGCATGATGGATTATAATTTAGAGATTGCTTCAGGCCTCCAGTCTGCCTTACAATCACCAATTAGAATGGGGCAAGAGGAAAAAAGGCTGTGTAAGTACAGGGTTTCTCCTCAGGTGATAATGGCAGAAGCTTCTGGAGCTAAAACCAAAATATGCTCTGAACCACACTTTCTATTTTCACTCTGCATCTGACATATCATAAAGCTATAGAAACCTGGTATTCACAAATGAGGAGAAATTGATTTTCAGAACAGAGTATCACAGGCAAGTAAGTTGAAAACATCTAGGCTTGACCTTAAATGGCTTTTTTAGCAAACAGAATAGAATGCAAACAAATAGTAAATATATTTGGCATTTTAAAGTGTTGCTTATCTAAAGCTGAGAACAATAATTTTTGTCATTATTTAAAGAAGAAAAAGTATGAATAATACTTAAAAATATTTAAGAATGCTTTTTAGACATTAAACAAAAATCTTTTCTTGTAACTGCCAAAGTGGGCAAAGCAGATATTGTTTTTTTGAACTGTATACTATTAGTAGTCTAGGAAGAGCACAAACATGTGAGAAGACAAGTGAGGTCAGATGTGTACAAGAACTGTATATTAAGCAAAATCAAGATGGTTCTTCTGTTAAGTGCCATAAATCTAAGATTTAAGAACTGCAGAAAAAAAATTAATGGAAGCCCAGATAAGTTGCACTCACTTTAATCAGCAATCTCCTTCTTGAATTCATTCCAGACTTTGTAGAAGGATTGAAAAAAAGCAAGGCTCTAGTTCATTATTAGTGATTTTCAAGAGTGTGTGAAATACTAAGCAAATATTAGGCTTGACTGTAAATAGTTTAAAACTAGATGACAGGACTGTTAGTATAAAGTAGACCTTGGAAAAATAATGGAACAGTTGGAGTTGCTCTGTTTTATGTAATTACATAAAGGAAATACCAGTCACAAATTGTAAAATGGGAAGAGAATTTCTGTAAAAGTTTAAATTCATATGCATAAACCATTTCTCTTAAGCTTAGAATATTAAAATACTTGAGGACTGAATGGATGAAGAACAAGCTGAATCTTTTACCTTTTATGAAAGAGGCTACAAAGATGGACAAATTTTGGCATTGGGGGAATGAAAATAAAGAGAAAGGAAATATCAACTAGATAACATGGAGATTTAGAAAAACAGGATATGTTCTACTGCAGCTGGATATGAGGTTGGATGTCCAGTATTAGACATTGTCCATGGGTAGAAGCTCCTATCCTGTAGTCAGAGGAAGCTTTACTCAAGAAGGGTCTTAATTCTCAATAGTTTCCAGTGGGACACAGGAATTGAAGGGACTAAGCAGGTTCACGGCAGAGCAGGGAGAAACAATCTCTGGTATTGTCTTTTATCTCTAAATTTCTGTGCCCACTTGTTGTGTAAGCAATGCATGAAGGATTTTTGATAAAGTCAGAAGGATATGTAGAAAAATCAGTAAGATATGCATCCATCACTTCCCACAACTCCAGGCAGAACTTCATGGGTAATAATGTTCCTCAGACCTGAGGGAGGATGGGGAGAGAAGAATCTGTTTGGGTTTGTCTTTTTTTTCCAGAATTAGACATTACAAATCTGCTAGTATCTAGCCTAAGATCATTTTACACTGATCCGATTGTATTGTTTTTTGCTATTAATGCTATTTGACCTCAGAAATTAGAGACTATAAAATTATCTTCTAGATGTAATTTTCATTTAAATATTTTGGGGAAGGAGTATGGTCACAATTCTAAATATATTGAATTGCTACAATGAAAGTAATAAACTATTTTGTCACAGAATTCAGGCTTAATGTCCTGGAAGTTGCCATGGTGATCTCAGAATTTATTTGTTACACTAGGTTTAGTATTAATTTGCTTTCATCTCATTTCCACTTGAATAGTATTATGACTGACTTATTGAAAGACCAGTTGTAACAGTAGTTTTGAGGTGCTGTAGATCTACTGTATGTAGAAATCAGTATGTTCTAGCACAATTAATTTCAGGCCTCACTTAAAAAGCGTCTTATAATTATTGCATCAATTAACCATAATTTTTAATTTGAAGTGATGCAGCCAATTTGCGTAGACTGGACCTGAAAGCTGATGACTGTTATCTTACCTTTCATAATTAATATCATAATCATACTAATCTAAATTCAATTGTACAGAAGGCACCGTGTGAATGTTCATATGACAAAAATGGAGGAAAATGTGTGCTCAGTAAAACACCTGTACATCATCTGTATATTCCTATGGGTACAAGTCCCTCAGCAAATGTAGATGTAATTAAGAGGGGGAATCCAAGTTTCTAGTAACTTGGGAAACTGCATTTGTATTTGTTAGAAATTCAAGGCTGTGTTGACCAACAAACTACAGCTTTTTCTCTGAAAGTTCTGTATGTATTTTAAAACAAGGAATCTCTGTTATGTGCAGGATGTGACTCCATGCCTAAGGTCCTAAGGTGGGTGCAGGTGAAGTTTGGGACTGAGATGTTTGAGCCTTAGTACTTCAGGAAAATATCTCACTCTGCGATGGCTGAAAATGAATGATTGAAAAATTGAATGAATGTTATGGACAACTCTGATTTCTTTTTTTTAAATTTTCTTTTCATTTTAATAATTACACCTGTTGATAAACAACCTAACTTGAGGTTGAGCTTAACTGTAAATATTTGTGCAATTATCTACAATTGGAAAAATTCTCATAGTAAGTGGAAGTGAATATAAGGTGCTCAAGGTTGCCTCTGTATCCAACCTTCACATCAGTAAAATCAAGAATGACCTGTGCTTACAAATTTGATTCAGATCATTTATTGCAGGTGAAGGAATCTGCCTCAGGATTCTTTAATGTGCACTTTGAACTTCCCACCTCCTGCCAGTGTAATTTGATTTTTATTTTCAATTTCAAGCATCTCATGTCATAACACCATATTTTTCCCAAATCCTGAGCAACTCAGCATAAAACTTGCAAAATTTTATGTAGTCATCACAAGCTGATTTTCCTCATGCTACTGTTATTTACTGCTTTGTTGATTAATTTGGGAAATAGCTGCATTACTTGAGAGAATGTGTAGATTTAAAGACTCAATAAGATCATTATTTGCATCAGTTTTTTCCTTTTCTTTCACCTGCCACCTGCTTCCCTTCTGAGTGAGAAACCATCTCAAATGGGACAACAATGCATTATTCAGTGCTGCAGTTGCTGCTCTGGAGCCCTGGAAGAGGAGGATGGGTTTCTGCCTTCTTTTGGTCTTTGGAGGAATTCTGAATCCTGAGTCAAGGCATATATTTCAAAGCTTGTACACTACATTTTATTATGATGAAATTAAGTAGACTTTTTGTAAGCCTGCAGAGGTGTTAAACCCCTTTTAAAAATGGTAAGTCTGTTTCATTATCACTGTTTGGATTTGGAAGAAGAAATCTGTTTTGAGACTCCAGCAGAAGTTGTGATAAGAGTTTCTTTCACAACTCAGGAAGGATTTCTAAGTGTTTATTGAAAATTCTAAGAAAGAGAAAATGTGATCTCTGGAGCATAAGAGTTGCTTGACAGGTGCAATAAGGAAATCCATGGTGTTTGAAAATATGCACTCTTTCCAGTGCAATAGGATCACAGCTTTAATGTCTTCATCGTAAACACTCAAAATCTGTGAAGTATTGTGAATTTAATCACTCCTGTGTGGGGTACAACAACTGGAGGCCGTTAAGAAAATGATCTGTCCTATCAGCCTGTCAGCAAAAGAAGCTCTGGAGGAAGTAGAAGTGTCCATGTTTGGGGACCATGCTCAGTGCTGACACAGTAGCTCTTGGAATTGTTTGCTCATGGGTAGGATGCTGGTATTAGCAGGGGCAGTAGTTTTGTCATCAGGATGAGCTGTGACAGCGTCATGAGGTGAAGTCAGGAGGTGACACTGATGGTCATGGATCAGTTTCCAGTGCTGTGATTGAGTGGTGGGATGTGGCATGGCTTCATGAGAGCTCTTCAGGAGGGGATGGCATAAATTTTTTTGACAACTTCGTAATTAATGTGTCAATCTTTCAGGACAGTAAATCTGATTAAAATGGAAATTGATTACTGAGAGACACTAACAGGACTGTTGCTTGTTGGTTGCTGTTAGATGCCCTACAAATTAATATCTGTTTTCTTCTAACTTGGGTCTGATGGTAAACCTGGACTCCCATGAGCACTGCGATAAATGAGCAGCCCAATGTAATTATGTTAACCCAAATGAAATCTTTCACTCTGACCTGTAGTAGACACCTGTGCTAAAAATAGTAATGGCTTATTTGGTATTGAAATTGAAACTAAATCTCATTGTCTCTTGAAATTTCAAGGGAGAAATGAAATTGACATGTCAAATAAAGGTAATATTAATAATATAAAGGTAATATTAATAATATAATGTTTTAAAACACTTTGCATGCTTGCAAACCCTTTCACACTTCTGAAAACTGGGTAAATACAAAAAGGAAAATTGTCAAAATTATCTATGCCTTAAATTTAATACTAATTTAAGATGCTATCTTATAAAATACTAAATTTAGGTTCTTGGCCAATTATGATAATCTGTTCCAAAATTCTTACTTATCCTTGTAGCAGCTGTTAATGTTTTCTGGTTTTTTTACACAGATACTGTATCGTTACTGCTGGAATTTTGGTGATGTTGAGCATTCAAAACCTGATTGCACATGAAATCCTTTTAATGTAGTTTGGATGGTTACTTTGATGGCAGATGTCCAGTTTTATTAATAAAAATAAAAAGGAGAGTGAGTTAGCTAAATTACTTCTCTCTAACAACTGACAGAAAACTTCCTGTAAGCATGGTCATACTGTACTTGCTTGACAAAAGTTTGTTTTGTAAAAATTTTTGGCAACCCTCTTTAGTTCTAAGAGAATACTCCATACTATTTCCTTTTTAGTTAATGTCATGGAGCTGCTTTTTTCCTGAAGATATTATGAGACTGCAACCACAAACTTCATGAGGCATAAACATTGTTGCATTGCTGAACTTCTTCAAAAGTGCTATTATTGAAAATGGCTGCATCTGAGACATGAACTTTCAAAAAAAAACTTTCAAAAAAAAACTTTCATGAACAAGTGCTTTCAAAATCTGGTCTCTGTACCACAAGGAAAGAAAATCTACCTGAAATCTGAAATAAAAGTTCGGCACCTGTGTATTCAGTCCTTGAAGGAGCATGAAGTGAAATAGAATGAAAAAGAATATGTTTAAGAATACCAATAGATACTTGATATAAGTTTGGATCGTAGTGATCTCAGCAGCAATACAGAATATGCATGTATTCAAAACATTAAACATTAAAGTGTCAGGCAATAAAAGTGCACATTAGGAAGTAAGTATTTTAACGTCTAGAGTTTTAATTTTTCTTTTACTTGGTTTTGTTTTGTTTTCCCTTACAGATTTTTTTTCCTGTCAAGGCAAAACCAGAGTTGTAGGCTGGGAAACTGAGCTGTGAGAAAGATTTCTCAGACACAGGCATATGTATCTGTGCTTTGTGAATATACTGAGATTACCTGCAGTGTAGGTGCATTAAAAATTATTTATTCATTTAGAATATCCATGGACCAACTGTACATGAACCTGATTGGACTAGAAAGGCTGGATTATTTTGTGTACTATGTAAACTTTTTTTAAACATTTATAGTAGCCATTTTATTGGATTTTCTGGGTATTTGGCAGCCTGTTTGGACAAAGGCTGTTGCTTGGCAGCAACAGCACAGCAACATCTGATGTCCCCATCAGAACCCTTAAATTCACCGAAAGCAAGATTTCTAAGTGGAAAGTGTAATTGTGGCAACTCTGGTGTTTGGAGACCTTAGAGAAATCAATGTATTGAAAGAAAATTGAATGAATTAAAGCCAAAAACTATTTCATGTCTCACTAGTAACAGATGCAAACTGGAAGATATTTCAGCTCTCCATGGGACTCAAAACCAGGGATGCAGCATTTTCAGGTTTGAATTTTAATCTCACTAAAATTTGGGCTTGATATTCAAAATAAGCAGTTTTCTGGGTTGCTCTGGATCTCTTTTACTGAAGAAAACCACAAGGTTTCTTAGACTATGTTTATTAACAGCAGTACAATAAAGACAATTTCAGAACAATACAGTATTATGTTCTTTATGGTGTTGCATTACTCAGCTAATAATTCATTAATGTTAGAATATGTACTCCATCTTTTTTAGCTGCAAGACTCTTGCTTGCTTTCTGATCCTTAGAATTACCCTGGGACTTAGTCCTGAGAAATTACAACCTCCATAGCAAAGCTGCAGTTCTCACTTGCAGTGGGGATCCCTGGACCCTACAAGGAGCTTTGAGGACTGCTCCTGGATATGGTGTTCTGAGCAGCAGCTCAGGGTTATTCCTCACTCTGCTTCTCCTTCCCCACCCAGCTAGCCTCCCAGCTTGGTGAACAGGAATTTGTGTGCTGGAGCTTATACTGCCACATCAGAGAACTGTGCACAAAGGTAGTGTTCAAGGGATACAAACTTGTATATACATTTGAGACTCTCAATCTGCAGTTGATGCTGATTGCTGAAAGGAGCAGAAAGGCTGGATGGGATGCATCCCCACCTTGAAATATTTGCACAATAATACTTTTTTCTTGAGAAACACACTTGAAAGGATTACCAATTTTTTAGGTTTAGCTGAAAAGTACGTGTGTAATTCAATCATTGGAGATACAAGTTAAATGAACCATATGGACTGCCTATTACGATAAAAAGTAATTTGCTCTATCTCACTAATCTAAGCATAAAAAATTACAATGATCAATCTTGTATAAAATAGACAAGAAAAAAATCAGCAATTTAATGTTAATTGAGTTATCATTCCAAAGCTCATATTGATTTTTAAATTACATTTACAAAATGCCCGGTAAAGTCCAAGACCGATACATGGCATCTACTCCAGACTTACAGAGAGAGGTTCCTGGTCATAAAGCCAGCAGGCCAGAAGTTTCACAAAGCAGACCAAAGTTGCCTTTTAATGTACAAGAAACCTAGAACTTCTTTTTTTCCCTGTCAACATGAAGGCAAAAAGCCCCTGTTGAGGTCACAAAATTAGGCTAAAAGTACTTTTTGCTGGAGGAGGCTAGCATTGCAGATTCCCAAACAATATAAGATTTCAAAGGTGTGAATGCTTCGTGCTGTCTTTATTTTAACCCTTAAAGGGGCCAGTTGGGGCACTGTTATCATGACAACTTTTCAAGATCTCACCCACAGTTTTTCTCTGAGAAACTGAGTAGGCAGAACATTGACTTGTCTGAATGCTCTAGTTATATTTCATTGTATGGGTTTGTCATGTGATAAAATATCTAATGTTTGAGAAATCATAATGTGAATTGAGAATGACAAAGTGATGTGGAAAGGACTGAAGCCTATTGCCATCACAAATAATATAAATGTAAGTTTCTATCTGCCATCTGACTCCCTTATAAGATAATAGTAGCTGTCAGGTAAGGGAGCTGCAAGAAATGATGAAGTTTAAAAAAACATTTCACTTCTCTGTTTTCTCTTATGAGCAGTGCTGATATACGTAGTTTATGATGTTCACATGACAAACAGTGCACCGCCTTTATGAAGTCATGTTGTATATCACGCACTCAGAAGCAACAGGGTATTGAGAGAAATAACAACTGAAGGGAACAATCAAGTTCTAGGTGTGCCAATGTTATTAATCAATAAGACAGACTGTGTGCCAACACTGCTTAATCACCTCTCAGGTGCTTGGTGAGGCATGGTACAAAGTTGAAACCTTCCAGTGTCTTCAAGTGGAACACTAATCAGCAGTGTAAGACAGTCTGTGCCACTTGGTAACAGAGTGGATGCCTTGAAACTCTGACTTACTTCAAGGAAAGGCCTTGGGCTCAGTAACATGTTGGAGAGGTCTAACCTGGACTCTTCGGCCTATTTCATCCCATATCAGCATGAAGTCTGGTGCCAGCTCTGACTACTGCCTCTCAGTACTCTTTACCCCTGGAGCAGACCTTGTTCTCACATTCCTGGGCTGTCTGACAGCCCAGCAAAGCAGGGTGCTGCCATCAGGCTGCTGGGGAAATACTTCACATGTTCAAAAGATTGCTGCTATACAGGCTTTTGCCTCCTTTAGTTTTGGCTTTCTGTTCTAGGTGAATATAAGGGACTAATAATCACAGTGCTGTAGAAGATAACAGGAGTTCCTGGAGGGCAGAAACTCTCAGCTCCCATGGGATTTTTCTGTTGGTACTGACATGGAAGTGAAGTTGTGCTCATTCAGAGCAGCCAACCAGACTGATCGCATCTCTCTGAAAACATTCCTTCTAATGACAGATATCTCCAGCCTTTTAGTGAAATATCACTCCTGCAGAACCTTCCTGAGGTTGCTTTTAAAATCAAGCTTAAACCAGGACTCCAGTAAGATGATGATAGAGGGTGTTGGTTGGGAAGAAATGAATGGCAAGAGTAGAAATGATAAAAGGTTTCAATGGACATTTTACTCAGCAGTTGCAGCATTTTGTAACAGAAATCACTGGCCATCCTTTTATCCCCTTCTGCTTTGTAGCAGGCGGTAAATTTAAAATAGCTGATACAACTTGGTCTAACATGTTTAACCATCTTACTTGCAGTGGAGTAAAAATGCTCTCAGGTTCCCAACAATATGCAATGAAACTTTTTTGTAGAGAATTGGAATCTCTGCCCAAAGATGGCATTAAATAACACTTAACAAACTACTATTGATTTTTAAGGTTTAAAGGCTTGGTAGGTTGAAGAGTCTGACATCAAAGATGTTCCCATTTACATAAGAACATTTAAAAAAAACAAACACAAAAAACAAACAAAGGAGAAGTAAGAGACAAGCTATGAAAAACAGCTGTGTAGCTGTCTGTGAATGTGGATGGTGATTTTGAAGCATCAGAGGTAGGATAAAAGCTAAATTTTCCAGTGTGCTAATGACAGCAAAGCTACAAGACTCAAAGACTCGGTTCTGTGATCCTCAGTGATGCATGCCTGTGCCTTCTCTTCACAGAAGTGTTTTGCAATTGTCTAGTGTGCTGGTCATTTCCTGGAATGGAGAGATTTTGGAGGCTTGCTCACTAGTGTGGGAGTGCATTTTTTAATTTTAGGTTTTATTTATAGGTTAATGTTCTATTGTAAAATGGTTTGTTCT
>JBBMKD010000102.1:83150167-83161527 GCA_037834095.1 Argya squamiceps
AAAGTGGATAACAAAAGGGGTACAGAGAACAAACCATTTTACAAAAGAACATTAACTTATGAATTAAACTTAAAATTAAAAAATGTACTCCCACACCAAACCCAAACCCAAACCCAAACAAATTAGTTAAGGTCATCCAGGCCACCTTCACATCTTTTTTATGAGGGTATAATGTCAACTCAGCTGGTGAGTCATATTCTGTTTTGATAACTATCTACACGTTTGAATTACGCATAGTGAAAATTTTGTCCCCTAAAGAGCTGATGTTTGAGGATACAAACAAAAGTCTGTGAAGAGCAGGCATATATGTTTATTTATTTTTTAAAGAAGCCACTCATGTTGGTCTGGTCAGAAGTTTTTTAAAGCAATTGCAATGAAACCTCTAAAATCTAAAGCGATTTTGCAACAGCAGGAATGCAAAAAGGGGAGAGAGAAGTTTGGAAAGCAAATACTATTAGGGGAAAAAAATGAACATTTGCTATACTTTATATGTAAATTCAATTTAGGCAGCTTTATACATTTGTTTTAATAAAGAAATATGATTTAATTTCATCTCCAGTCTCTCTTTCTAATGATATTTCTAATTGTGTTATTGTAAAAGGACTCTAACATTGCTCTTTTGAGTTAAATGACTCTGTCAGAAATATTTGGACCACCATACTTCAAAAATTTAATTTGTGGTGCTCATTAATTTTCAGGGAATTTTTGGAGGTTGGGGAAATAAGTTTTCTCTATTTTCAGGGCACAATGAGGCAATTGTAACCCACCTACTGTCAGGCGATGAGTCAGTGCAAGACCCAGAAATAGAGGCTATAGGTCTCTAGATGTCTGGTTTCATAATCTAGTGATCTGACCCTAAGTAATCTTCTCTGGGACAATTCCTATGTGGTGAAGCTGCTCCAGTTGATGCCAGTAAGTTTTGTAGACATTTCATTGATATATCCTTTATCTAATTTATTGATATATCCTTTATCTAATGACCAATTGAAATCACAAGAGAATTTGTAGTGACTCACTGTAAAAGTGCAATTGATGCATCAACTTTATTTTGTTTCGCTCAAAAGTTGTTGTGCAAGAGATCTACCATCCATAGCTTTGCAGTGCTTCAAGGATGCCCTCTTGCTTCAAGATGCCTCTTGCCCTCCGCAATCAGAAGCCAAAGGTGGATCTGAACAGCTGCATGTTATGAAAAACTAAAGGAGATCTGCACTCAAAACATTAATGGTGAACCTGGAAAGATTTAGCTTCAGATTGACACAGGGCTCTTTGACCTGTCTCTATTTCCCCTATTTTTATTTAGGCATTCAAAAGCTTTTCTTGATTAATTTAACATGAGCAATTTACAGCAGTGCACAAGGAGTGAGAGAAAGGTACAGGCAAGAGTCAGCCCCTTGTCTGAACTCAGGAATCAGATGGCCTGAAAATGGAATGCACTCTCACTTCAATCTTTACCATGAAAGTTCGGAGAACAAAATCATAATTTATCTTTTTTTATAGAAAGAAAAGGGCCAAAAATAGAAAAAAAATTCTTAAAAATTTATCCTGCAATTTCATTAGATATGAACAGACTTTATCCTCACTTTTAAAATTACAAACTTACACCACCATATATTTGTTCTGTGTTTCAATATAATTTAGCTGTCTAATCTTGTGTAATGACTGATCTCTTTTCAGATTAATAGTGCATACCTCTTATTTTTTATCTTTAAATGCATACATAAAATGGATGCATCTTATTGTGTGTGTCTAATTTACTCAGTTGAAATGTGTTTATGTGGAAGTGGGTGGTGTTTTCTTCTGTTGTATTTCTCTCTGATCTGTCAGTGATAACAGCTGGAAAATGTCTTCCTGGAAATTCTCTAAACCTTGCAATGGGAGAGATAAAATATTTAAATGATTATTTCTGTTGCAAATATTTTAATCTTTTATGGCAGGGCAATACTCTTCATTTTCCTTCCTGGGCCCTGTTTTGCTCCATAATTGTTGTTGTATCTGGTGGTCTAAATATAAAATTAATGGACACTTCTGAGATGATAGAAGGAACAAGAAAGTTTTCAGAATTGTAATAACTACTATATGAACAATACCTATGTCTGAATTCTTCCTTTTCCTGAGTAGTTTTTTCGTGTTACTGTGCATTTAAAATGAACCCATTAGATTAATTAATGTTCTAGTTTTTCTTCCTCTCAAGATCTACATCTATGATTAAATTCTTGTAGCTAGGTATGAATTTCTCCACCTCCTGCTTTCCTTATCCATGTTTTGTCTTTTGCATTTTTTTGTGGTGGTAGACTGTTGCTGAATCTCAGGTTTATTTGTCTTCAGTGTTGCTGTTTTTTTCACTTTGGTTTTGCTATGGGTTTCATACTCACTTTTATTTCTGTTTAAACACTGGTTATTTACTCGATCAGTTGTTCTTGCATAATTATAATTGTGTATTTCTGTGGTCATCAGCATTATAGTCCCTTCATATGGTTTATTCAAGACAGAAATTAAAAGAGGGAGAGATGGAAAAACACTGTTCTTGAATCATATGTCCATTTCTCTGTCTTTTGTGATATAGGAAACATAGGATGATCCAGCAGTTTTCACTGGCAAACATATTTTTAATAATTTTTTAAGGCACATAAACATTATTTTGTATAATTTGAAACTACTTGAAAATTATTCTTCGCTGTGCTAGTTATTTATATTTCAAAAATCTAACCTAGAATTTTTCTGTGCCTAATAGAATGATTTATCAATTTAATACTATACTGATTATACACATTAAATGGAATGCAAGACACGTCAATCTCTCTTTTAGTCTGATTGCAATGGGAAGAAACGTTTTCATGAGAGAGTTGATATTAATAGATGATAAGGACATAATGCAGAGTTCAGTTATTTTTAACTTTTCTTTTAACAAGCTGCTCTGCAGAGCACATGGAATGAAATCATAATTAAAGATTAAGGTTGATCAGAAATACTGTGATCTCTCTGTAGAGAAAGACTCATGTCTGCCATCTTGAGAGAAAAATCTGGATTTCACATAATCACAGGATGGGTTGGGTTAGAAAGGACCACGGTGGATCATCTGCTCCAACCTCTGTGCTCAAGCAGAGTCATCCTAAAACATGTTGCACTGTGTCCAGATGGCTTTTAAATGTCTCAAACATTTAATCCCTTAATTGGTGTGTCCAAGAAGCTACCTAATTGTCCTGTGCCCTCTTTTTTTTTGAGGGGGTAATGATGGGGCTGGGTTTTTTGTTCTTTCGTTGGTGGTGGGTTAAATCATGGTACGTGAATAACTGATTTTTTTACATTAAAGATAATGTCTAAACTGTGTCAACTTCAAAGGTGGGGTGGAGAGAATCTCTAGCTGGGGGGAGCTCACTCCACCCCAGGGACTCTGAAGCCGCTGCTGGTTCTCTTGTTGGCTTCAATAGAAGAAAGAATATTCTCTAAAAGTGGTGCAGGGTTCTTTCATAATTCCTTTCTTGCCTCTGACTTCAGCTGACAAAACTTCAAGTTGTATCGCATGGGGAAGAGGTTTACTTAGGGCAGAGAAGCAGTGCCTACATCCCAGGGACATACAAGTGATTATATTTCTTGTTAGTAAAATATTTATGTGGCTGTGAGTTGCACAAGGACGTGGGAGGATGTGGTGCTGCCAGAGTGGAAGGGGAACAGCACTCTGTATGTGCTAATCAGGGAAGCTGGAAATCCCTTGTGCTGTTATTACTGGGGTCAGTATCTTGTGGTAGAGTGGAGCAACTAGGGAATGATTGCTCTCACATTTCAGCACCTCCAGGAGTGATATTAGAGGTGAATTTGGTGTCAAAGTCCCTTCAACTTAGTGCTCACACAAAGGGATATATTTGGGGCTGGAATAAGTTTCTGTGTCTTCTAACATCAGACCTCTGCCAGAAATAACCCTAGTAGGTTCTTGCAGTAGTAGAAAAAAATAAAATAATTGTAATAGCTTTTGTTTTCTCATGGGTGGCACCTCAGCATTTCTCTGTCCTTTTGTGTGTGTGAAGGTCTTGTCACAAAATTCCAAGGTATTTTGTCTCCCACCTATGCCTACCCCCTTAATTTTTGTATTTAAATATGGCTGTTATTATGCTAACTTGATAAAGACTTTTATTACTTCTCTGAAAAGTATGTTTCCAATAATGCACTTTTTTTTCTGCAGCATTTATGGTGTTACTCTAAAATGCCACAATCTTTCATAGTTCTTGAAATTAATGTGTGCCAAAGCAATACTTGTTTACATCCTTGGATGAAATCTTCAAAAGCAGCTTGGCAATTATTTGAAAAGGAAGAGATGAATCTGAAGAGAGTTTTAATTTAATATTTAATTTCATTAAGGACCTTGGAGCACAAAGTAAGAGAGCATTATTTATAACACAAAGCTTTGAGTGCTCCTCAGTAGAGAGGAGGATCAGAATAACATACAGGAGAATAGGGTCACCTGGAGGAGACAGTAATAGAAATATAATTATATTCTCTAGGGCAAAGGCCCAAGGTTGTGTTGTTCTTGTTATTAGTCTTTAAGGACAGAAATAACTACAGGAGAAAAGAGTCTTAAGAAGTATGAGGCACTGACAGAATGAATGAGAAACCAAAATGATATATTAAGGAAAAAGATAAATGTAATTTTTGTATATATCAGATGAGGAGTTTCTTGTAATACAGAAGCTACAGAGACTTTGTCAAGATTTTTTGTGTGTGTTTCTGTCACACACTGCTTAACTGGAGCTACAAAGGGCTTTGGGGATTATTTCAGGAATAGTGAGCTTCTGTTATGAAAGGAAAAGTTTGGCTTTAAGTTGCTGAAATGTAGGGTAAATAACCACTTAAATACCAAAAGTGTTGATGTGTCTTTCTCGATAGCTTTTGAGGAGAGCTTAAAACAAGAAAACTAAAGTGTATCATTTCACATTTTGAGATTTTTCAATGCAATGACCCACAGTGTCTGCTATTTTGTCTCTGATAGAAGGTGATACTCAAGGAAAACAACTTGTGTTGTCACTTTGTGTCTCTTCTTGTACTATTCCACAACTCTTAGCAATTTTTGCAATAGGTATAGACTGGATGTTAAAAAATGTTCTGGTTCTTTGACCTATATCCCTACGAAATAAGAACTTCAGTTCTTAGGTCTTTGTTGGTGCTTTTTTTTTTTTTTTTTAATTTTTATTTGTATACATTTAAATCCAGAATTCGAAATTACTAGATCAAAAAGAATGAGGGTCCTTTTCCAGCTGGACGACATAGCCATTCTTGTGGCACTTCATGTAGAAATAGGAATAGGCTCTTCAAAACATGACCTTGATGATTTCACCTATACTGAATGATCACTTGGTGATGTGGGGATGATGTCAATATTTTTCGTCTTCAATATCTTTTGGCTGGAATTCTCAGTCTGATATTGGAGACATATTATATACTGTCCTCTGGCTCCACAAGACCGAATGGGATAAAATAAGTAATCTTCTGCTAAATACAGAGGAAGGCTCAAACAGATCTACCTCTCTGATCTAGAGCAATGTCCTGCTTGCAGTTGCTGTGAGGACCCCATAATCTTGTAGTGATAGTCACAATTTTAAAAGGTAACTGAATACTATCTGCTTCTTTGAGGGGCAGTCAGAATGGGAAGTCTGTGTGTGAATGCTTGCAAGGAGGGCATGTGATGTCAGTTCTGTTTTTGGGAACAGATGGACTTCCCTGCATGTGCTATTTAGCAGTGCCTTTGGCCAGTCTTGAAAGCATGTCCACTTTCAGGTGCCTGTCTTCTGAAGTCACATTTAAAAAATGGTTTTAAACTATTCCTTTATGTAAAATTTTAAAGGGAACTGTGAATTTTCAGACTCTGCCATAAGACTGATACATGTCTTTTACTTTTATCAAGAAGAGAGTAAATGATTAGTTCTTTCCTCAGGCTGGCCACCAAAAGTGAGAATGCATGCTATGAAATCCTTCCATCATGTCCAGTAGAAAAGGCTTTGAAAAATAACAAAATAACAAATGTTAAAATGATAATAAATTAATTTTAATTTGTTGAAAATAAAAATTAAAGTTTTGGCAGTTGAGGATTTTTCATCTTCAGAAATGTCTCATTTATTTTTTTTCTCTTCACAGATCATTGGACAAGTACTGCTTTATACAGTAGTTCTGCACATTATGACCCAACACCTCCATAGCTTTGTTTAGCAAGCATGGGCTTTCATGCTTTGTATGGTTTCAGACCCATATGGTGATGGCTCACCACTGAAGGTGCTGTCCCAGCATCTTGCACACAAAGTAGACAAGCAGCACAGTGTGGGGGCAGGGGTGGGTTGAGAGGGCTGCTAACTAAGCCCAGATTATGTATCTGGGGCTCAGCCATAGGAGAGGAGAGACTCCTTGGGGAACTTGGATTCCCCAAGCCCAATTGGGGCTTGCCTGAGTTTCTGGTCCAAAGAAGCAGCCCTGCCCTGCTTCCTGCTCACCTGCCTGATAACCAAGGCTACATATACGTCTTTCTGTGCCCTGATATCAATTTCAGACCAATATTACTGAATTTACTGGACTTAATTTTGTCCTGACCCAAATGATTTTACTGCTTGTTTGTATTCATTACTCTGCTCTCATTCTGTACCTTGAATGTAGAACTTGTCAGACCTGCCTTAATTCCCTTACAGGGAAAAACTAAGAGTAATTTGTACATCTAAAGGTGACAGTAACGTGTTCTTTGTCAATCAATGACTGTATTTTTTTTCCTAAAGGAAATATATAATGATTTATATAATTTCTTTTTAAATTTGTCAAAATTTTATCTAGTTCTTTGTTACTGTTTTAATAAAAGATCATCAAATCATATTTTTTCACCAAGATGATAAAAAAATCATGTTTGTTTCACTAAAATATTTGAGCAGCAACTTCATTGCAAATATCGTTTGTAGTTCTTTGTTAGGTTCATTCAACATTTCTGTTCAAACAGTATTTGAGATTCAGTTCAGACTGGAATATCTGTAACTAGATACTGTGTTTTTCAATTTCTTGTGCTGGTTTAATTTTCAGGAAAAAATAAAGAAAATTAAAAAAAAAAGCTGTATTCATTAGGAACTAAAGCATTTGTAACAGGCCTATGATGGAAGCATCCTGCAAAAGGCCACAAATTTCTTCTGTGGTATAAAATGAATAGGTTGCTTGGGTACCAGATTCTTTCCTGTCTGAAAAGCAATCTTCTGATTCACATTAGATCTGTCTTGGGGTTAAGTTCTCAGTCAATATAAATGTCATAGTTCTACTACAGCCTCACATAATATTAAAACTAAAAATAAAATTAGAAATCCACTCATTGAGGAATTCTTTCATTCTCTCCTTCTTCCCTTAGTGAATCACTTATCTTGTGAGGATACTTTTTTTTAACAAAGCTAGAACTCTTAGTACTTTATTGTTGAAATACTTCTGTGATAAAGTTAATAGACCTCTTGGTGCAAGAAGTTCTTTTATTTCTAATGAGAGTAATGAATAAGAAAAAATGTACAAGGAAAACACTGACAACCTGGAACAAGCCTGACAGCCACCATAAGATCAGGAATTTTACCAAAGGACGGGAGAATAGAGGGAACTCAATTTGTTCAATTTTGAGGAAAGAAGACCAAAATCCTATTGCTTTCCAATTCATATTCAGGGTAGAGAAGACCGAGCCAGATATTTCTGTGGTGCATTGTGGTAGGATAGGAAATAGCTGATACAAGTTAGACACAATTTGGCAAACTTCAATTAATAGCAGGAATGATTTTTTTCTTACACAATGAGTACATGCAAAAGCTGGAAAGCATTGCCTAAAGACATTGAGGAATCTTTCACTTTGGGTAGAAACTCAATCTTTGGAAAAAGTATCCAAAATTTATTGGAATGTCCTGAGCAAGCTGCACTGAATTAGTGGTGACTTTAGTGGGGGTTGGATGAGAGGTCTTCCAGAGTTCCTTTCCAGAATCCCTTGCCAGTCAAATGGTTTATCCCCCTGTTCTACCAAGGGACTTTGCAGTGACAAGTGCAAGATTTTCTTATCTACTACCATTTTTACTGCCAAGAGAAAAATTACAAAACTGTTATTTGTTTTATCAATATTTCCCTTCCAGTAAAATGCATTGAATGCTATATTAAAATAAAATTGCATCTCTGGAAATTTGGTTAATAGGATAACTTCTGATAAATTTTCCATGATCTGAACTGGTAAACCTTCTTACAAGAATTTATCCCAAAGTATAATCGTCATAATAATTTGTAAATTAATATGTACTTTATATATATATTATTATATACTTAATACTTTGGTTGACTAAACTGAGGCATGTCAAGAATCCTACTTTGAAGTCTACCTTTCATTGAAATCACATTTTACTCAAAACTGATGTGCCGCCTTTTTTTGTTTGTTTGCTTGTTTTTGATTTTTATCAAGCCCAGCAAACTGGTAACACTAAATTAAGTTCAGCTGCAGCTCTACTTCTTGCAGAGCTATGTGTTAGGTAGTGAATAATGATGTGCATAAAGTCCTTCTAGTTTCTTTTTAACAACAAATTTGTTAATCTGCATATTTTCTCATAAAACAAGGAAGCGGTTTGTTTTTTTAACTTTATCTCCTCCTGTGAACCAGAAGCATTCAACAGAGAATTCCACAGCTTTTCAAAATTACTCTATTTTCTACCCAGTAACAGGAAGTGTCTCCCAGATGGAGACCTGCCGCTTGTTCTCTTGCAATTTCAATGGAAAACTAATACAGAGTATGCCAGCTTTTTCATGTTCTTTGTCTCCTCAGATTAAAAAAAACCTTATTGTTTTCTCATTCCTTGTTTAAAAGTGGAACTTGGCTAACTCATGACCATGATTTGCCTTAAATACTGACAAATCCCATTTGTGGGTTTCCTAATGAGGATTACTAATTTTGCTGTGAATTCAGTAACACCTTTTCTCACTAGTCACACACAAATTAATCAGACAAATCCAATAAGTACCACTGGCTGCAGAAATATTTTGAAATTGCTGTCCAGCAGTAGATATACCTTCCCTAGATCTACTCTGTATTTGTGAATAAAGGTTGAGCAGGTATTATATTTGAAGCTGAGTATCTTACAGTTCTGTCTGCCTGTTTCCAACACTTTTCACTGTGAAGTCTAAAACTTGTCAAAGATTTCTCACTATTTGGCCTTTCTATTCCATTACCTCCCTTTCTACCTCTTCTTAATAAAAATGTCTGCACCAACTTTTAAAACTAGTTGGATTTTTTCCTAAATGCTGGTATCTCAGAGGAAAATAAATTTGACTTTTACACTTAATGAATTTCATATTTTTGAAATATGACACTCTCTTCCTATTTAATTTCTCTAAGGCTCTTTTGATTGGATTTGTTGTTTTCTTTCCTATTACTTGAACTCTTTCTGCTTATTTTCCATAGTCTATTAAGAACCTTTCTTATTCCTCTTTGAATCTTTTCAAGTTCAGTTTCTCAGTCCTACTTTCTGGTTCTTTCTATAAAGGTTACTTTTGACACTAGTTTCCTTCATTTAGTTAGAAGGGATAGAGAGTAGAATTAATTCTTTAACAGACAAATGTATTTTTTTAGAGTTCTCTGAGATTATTGTATTTCATATATGATGTAGTAGATGGATCCTGACAATTATTAACAGAATTATTTTGGAGAAGGAGTTTGCAGAGCCTGTTTTCACTTGGGCCTAGTTTAAAACAACAACAACAACAACCAACCAACCAACCAACCAAACAAACAAACAAAAAAAGAAACCACAAAAACCCCAATGCAAACACATTGCAGAAGCTGGCAGCAAAGTGAAACAGTGAAAAAAACTATTTTTTTTGCTTGCAAGGAAAACATCAGTGTGAACAGTTAAATGTCAATATGGATAGCCAGATGTGTATATGTGCCCTCACATCTAAATTAATTACATAATATTGTGATACTGTCTAAAAATAGGAGACCTACTTTCTCTGAAAATATTAGGAAAGAAAAGATTTTCAGTCTTAAATCTCCAATTAAAAAAATCAAAACAACAACAATAAAAAACCAAATTGACTGGAGTAGGCTACCAGAACTATGATATATATTTTCATTTTTGATAATCAATCTCCCCAACCAACCTAAAATGTCATGAAAACTGGACTGTAATTTCCTGAAAGCAACCATTTTTGGACCTAAGAGCAGAGTTGTTCCTGGAGTTGCCTTGCCAACTTCTGGAATGGAGTTCAGGCAGTGTAACTCTGGGGATTACTGCAGTGGTATTACTACAGTGTTTCAGGGTTCATGCTTATTTTCCCACAAGAAAGTGGTCACAATTTTATATAGGAATATGTTTCTTTCAGAATTGTAACTAAAATTCATGTCTCTAGGCATTTATTATCTATAATGGCAGTGAGGCAATACTCATTCCTCCAAAACAACCTTCAGATTATTTTTGGCTGAGTCATCAGTGGGGAGGAATAGGAATCATGATAGGATATCCTGATAGGATAAGGATAGGGATCTGTGACTATTGCAAGATGAAAAAATACAGTTTGTCATTGATGGAATTGATGGAATTTGGCTGAGCTACGTTGGCAAGGAAGTTGACGTTCAGACATCCAAACATACTTTGATAAATATCTAAGATAGTACAGAAGCTCCATGGCTGATATACACTTTTTTTATAATAGATGCAATATTTCATTTGGGAAAGAATTAGTGCTCCTAAAAATAAAGTAATCACTGAAAAGCAGTTCTAATATAAATATAAGGACCTTTGATTTCCCAATTTTGTTATTGGACGATTAGTTTTTCTTGAATAGAAAATTTAATTTTTGAACATGTTATGGCATAATTTTTCCACACTGATATATTCATCTTTTCAGGAAAGATCTTCAAAAAATAAGTTGTGAAAATAAACTCATGTTTTTAATCCCCAAAGTGTTTCCCCACACTTTATGCTCTACCTGCCTGAATATGTTGCTCCATAGTTGTATCATGTTGGGAATAGTGACAAAATGCAAGTAGCTGTAACTGCAGACAACCATCTTGGAACTAATCCACAGAATATTCTTATTTTATCACAGGTTCTGTGCTCTACATGTTCTCCCAACATCTTGCCATAGAAACCTTGAACATGACTGAAGTGAACCTTCTTCACAGAAACAGTTTGCTTGAAGTTCAGTAGTTTTGGAAATGAAACCTCTCTCTGGGTATATTTACAAAGGGGACTACTTTTTATTTGAAGTGTAGTTCAGCTGATGTTTATTATCAGAAAACCATCTTTTTTAGACAGTCATGTATTACCGTCCCGCTGCTGTGCCCGCCAAGCCGGCTAGCGTCCGCACAGGTAACGAGACGGCTATATTTTAAG
>JBBMKD010000102.1:83162560-83228821 GCA_037834095.1 Argya squamiceps
CAGAGAACAAACCATTTTACAATAGAACATTAACCTATAAATAAAACCTAAAATTAAAAAATGCACTCCCACAGTCATGAAACTGGGATTTGTCCTGAGTGTGAGGTGTTGACCTTACTAAGGCCAAGCTGTGACTGCGTGCTAGAAAGATGAACAGTAAGGGCAAACTTCCTGCCAGGGTTGCACTTGACCCCTTTGAAATCCTCAAAGGGCAGCCTGCAAGCCTGTAACACCCCTCCTCTCCTGCAGCCTGCTTTGTGCAGTCTATTTGTGTATAGTGAACATGCTGAGGCAGCAGTGTCCCAGGTGTATCTAGAGAGGAGTCTAATACATCCTGATTGAGACAGAGGGCTCTGGCAAGCCCTCTAAAGAGGAAACATTAGTAATGACACATTCACTTGATGGAGACATGAGATTTTCTGGGTGTGTGCCTTACCTTCTAAAAGGAGAGACTGCATCCTTGGGTGCCTGGAAACAGACTGAACAGAATAGGGTTACATGGTGAAGTTAAGTCTAAAACAATCCACAGCTCTGTGAAATTAGAATCATGCACCACAGTTTTAAAAGAAAAATGGGGCAGTGCCAGAGGGAAAAGTTAAGCAGGGATACAGAAAGTTTGGGTAAACTGGCAAAGGTGGCAAGGAGGGGAATTAATGTACTTAGTTCTCTGGTGAGGATAAGTGATTTCAAACTGGAACTCCTTTGCCTGGTTATGGGCAGGATGAGAGGTCCCCTTCTTCTCCATGGCCTAAATGGTGGGAAAGTACATGTCTCTTCAGAGGCCAATTGGCACTGGTTCAGGCAGGCATCAGGATCTGGCTCTGGAGTTCTAATCAAATAACAAATAGGGCTAAATGCAGCTCAGCACATCGGTGGACTACCTATTTGTTTAGACTTCTTTTGTTTCACCCCAAAGCACCAAAACTGATCTACAGTTCACCATCATGCTTTAGCTGTTATTATTTCTACATATATATCCTAAATATAATTGCATTGTAAAAATTCCTTTGTTATCCACATCACATTTATTCTGCAGCTCCAATTTGTTCCAGATGTGCCCCTGTGTAAATACGAGTAGAACATGACCTTTGAATTGTTACAAACCATGTCACCAATGCACGGTAAGACTCAGAATTAATAGATGTGGTCACACTTTCAGGGAGTGTGAATTTTTTTAAGCTTGAATTTAAACTAAAGGTTTCAGAAGAGAAAACAGGGATCCAGTAGCTTAGTCTTTATCCTCTGAAATTGAAATACAATTTGTAGAAAGATACTCAGCTGGACTGAAGGCTATGCAGGGAGTAAAATAAGCTGAGATTTTAAACAGCCAAGTTGCACGAATACCAAAGACTGCTGCATTTTCCTTTCTGTACTGTTACTTGTCTCGAAAATAGAATGGGAATCTAACTTTACAAATTAGAATATCCTTTTATTTGAGAATATGCAGACATATGCAATAAAACCATCATATTTTTAGAACTTATTTTTTCATGAAGCTAATGGAATTTTGCCTTGTTTTGTAATATTTTTGACTACTTTTCTTGCTTTTTCTTTGACATACCTAAATTTTTCAAGTCATTTGTAGAAGGGCACTTGCTACTGTGCCTGACATATTTTGAAACTAGTACTACGATGCAAGGGCTGTAGAAAAGGGTAGTTTGTAAGAATTAGTTTGCTCTCTTTCCTTGGATATGTCTTCCTGATCAGGTTATTGTGAAATATAAATTTTTTGTCACTGCCTGAGACTTCTTTCCAGGATTTCTCTGCATAAGAATAGTTCAACTAAAAGAAAGCTTTATGTTTCCTTAGAGCACCAAGATAGATGAAACTGTTAAAAGGAAAACTGAATTTAAGAGCCAATGCCTCAATATATTCAGTTGTAGAAGTGGGTAGCTAGTTTTTCTTCAAGTGCTTCTTCAAATGAACATTCATATTGAATTTATATGAGCTTGTAGACTTTTTATTTGTCTTTGCTATGTATAGTTGGGCCCAGCACAGGCATAATGTGCTCTGTAATTCCTCACTGCTGTTCTAGAATCAGGACAGTGTCTATTTGATGAGCTCTGCTTCTATAAACTTGCTCTTAGTGAATATTTTGTTTCTTTATTACATTTTGCATGAACATTGTTAAATTCTTTCTTAAGTTACATGAGTTGATTTGCATAGGTTAAAAAAAATTTCTTGTCTCATGCTTCTTGGAAACTTTAGTGTCCTAGGGTTTCCTCCCAAATTTGCCCTAAACCAGGACAATAAGCTTTGCATGTGACCTAGAAAATTCCCTAAAGATCCAAGCTTGCTGCTTGTGCATTGTTTCAAAAAAAAATTCTGGGCCCTGGAAAATCCAAGGTAGAAACTAAAAACTACCTTGCTGCAGAGAACTTGCACAAAACCCAGAGAAATCTACACCAGAAAAACGTGTCTTCATTCTACCCAAAAAGAATTTGCCAGCATTTAAAAAGATGTTGTCCATAGTAGATCAGGTGAAGGGTAGTTAGTCATAATACTGAAAAGAACACTCTGTGGGATCTTGGGAGGTGGGGCAGGTTCTTGTCACTGGTCAGAGATTTGGCATTTGGACTTATCTTTTCCCTTCCCTTTGCCATGATTTCTTCTTTGACTTTTGCCCAGCATATCTGGTTAAGCTATAACTGTTTTGAATCCCAGCATTCAGCTCTTCTGCCAGGCAAAAAGGACCCTTGTCTCCCTCAGGTCCCCAGGACATAATTTCTGTGCTTCTTGTTCTTGCAGCCTCTCTATCTACCCTTACAAAACAAAAGAAAGACAAAAATATGAAAAAATATTTTTCCCTTTCTTATGTGCAAATTATCAGATTTCATGCACATAATTCCTAATCAAGCTCAGGTGTCTTGAAACAGAGCTGCACAGAGCCACTGTTCGTGCAAAATAATGTACCTAACTTGATACTGTCTTGTTGATTTTTATTTAAACATCAGTGAATCACTTAGTCTTGATTTCCTAAGAAATTGAAAACTACAAAATTTTGTTCTCCTTTCAACCTGCTCTGGTGGGGTTTCATTTGCTTTTTTAGGAAAGACAGAATGGTGAAAGAGTAATGAAATTCTTATAAATTACTATTGAAGTATAATATGTAAGTTGTTATAACTTTAAAAATTCTGATAGTTGCTGCCATGTTTTCTGTTCAGAAAAGGTGACTGGGCAGTAAGCTGGAAGAGTAGTTTCTTGTCATTTCTTGATTTTACTGGAACAAAGTGGAATTCTTTAAAATTTCCATAACATGCAAACTTTGCCTATATTTGAACACTGTTATCAAAAGCAATGACAGTGCATTTCTTCAGCAGTTTGCATCAGCCTTCCAAGCAACATTGGCCTCAGCTGAGGAAATGCAGTGTTCAAGAAGATATTGAGATCAATGATAAGATATATAAAATTCTAAGGTTTTCCTGGAATATAAACATTTGTAGGCATGACAGCTTTGATTGCACTTAAGGAAATATATTGTAGATTTTTATAAAATTTATTTGCTGAATAATACTTTAATAAACAGTCAGGCCTAATGGAAATGAGGGAAAGGATTAAGTAAGTAAATTATTTTGTTAATTTAAAGAGGCACTGTAATTACAAGGGGAGATGTGGTGCTGGTTTGTTTGATACAGCTGGCTATTCAAGCTGTTACATTTTTTCTGTGAAGAATGCTATCTTCTCCTGGTGCCAAAAAGTTAAGTATGAAGCAAGAATTGTGTTGTTCTTTCCATAGTCTGTGCAGGAAAATTAGAAAGTTTTGGTTTTTCAACATAACCCATTATAATTAGTGAGCAAAATCTCTGTCATAGGTATTGACTGCTGAGTGCCACAGGTTGGACTGAAATGTTAGTCCTGTACCTGTTCCCCTTACCATGTGTGTTGAAGCTTTCCCATTAGTTTTCTTGTTAATTCATTCTTACTTGTAACTGTGGCTATCTATCTATCTGTCTGTCTGTCTGTTTATCTGTCTATCTAATCTCTCATTTACTGCTTCCAAATTTGTTCATAGCTGTGAAAAATTTGATGTTTTTTTAGTTCTTAGCATTCATTCATACTAGGGAAAGCCCCGTTAATGCATTTGGCATGATTAATTTTTCATTTGTTATCTGAATTTGATATGACTGTGGAAATTACTTTATTTTAAATTATAATTATTATTACTGTTATTTATAATTATAATTATTATTATTTTGGCAGTAGAGAGAAGAGTTTTTTATACTTATCCTGGTACTAAAATAAGTAGAGACTTAATATTTATATAATATGCAAGAAACATTTTCAAACTTCTCTAAGAGAAGTTATAACTCTATGGGACTGTTTTTTTCTCCTAGAAAAGCTCATCTCCTTGTTAATTAACTTTTTGGAGTGAAAAATGTCCAGCATAAATTTCACAAAGTTATCTCAGATTGGACTTCATACATTATAAAGAACTGCTTTTTCCTAAGGACTGTATAGTATTTTCATGCACAAAAATATGCAGCCTGCCCATAATCCTAGCAAAATTCAATTACTCAGAGAGGTGTAAACCACATTTTATGAAAGCAATAAGACATGACTCTTGATGATTTCTGTTGAAGACTGCTACACAATTTAGAAGTGTTTGCAGCTCCACACTGAAGGCTGAGTGGATTTAACCAGCTGAGAAGCATAGTAATCTCCCAGAAGCATATTACCTAGAATATATCTTTGCTATTCATTTGAAATTGTTTGCAAAAGCAATGGATTGGAATTATCAGAATGGCAATAAATTTAGAAAAAATCAATAATGTAATTGTGGTGATTTTTACGTGGAGTATTGATGCAGGCATTACATTACTCACAACTCACTTGAGGAATGTCCATTACACTTAGAAATTCCTGGAGTGTTTATTGTCTGTGTGATCTGTCACCTGAAATCTCTCCAATCATGAAAGCATGGCTTATTCTAGAAGTATCTTGTCTTTCAAATTAAAAAGAAGCAAAAAACAAAACTACCTCAAAAAATAATGGGTAAGATTAAACTTTAAAAAATTAAAAGTTGATCAGTGTCTGCCTTCTCTTATGTAAGTCAAATCTTCATGAAATAATTTTAACTTATGGAAATTATTCTATTTTTGCTTTATCTGTAAGTGAAAAAAAATCTTCATCTAATAAAAATCTCATTTTTCTGCTGCTCGGCTGCCCTGATGACAGGAAGAACAGCATTGAAGCAGATATTTTATTAGTGGTATCTAGTGTCTAGATGAAAAAAAGGGGTGGTTTTAATTTTCATTCAGGTGAGCAGTGCTGGACCTTTCAAGTCAGAATTATGGGATCAGTCATGATTTACCTTTGTAAGGAGCTTTACAAATGAAAGCAGAATTTCCAGCAGGCCAATCAATCCAGCCTTTCCTATTCCTCACAGAGCTTTATCCCTCACATGAACATTTATATATGTATGCACACTGTGTGGCAAATCCAGGAAGAAGAATTTCTCTTATTAGCATTGAAATGGGATAGAGCTTGGTGCTAAAAATATATCTACTACCACTTTGGATACAGAATGCTTCTGTAATAATTGGCCTAAAATTATTCATTCCAATCATAAAGTTGTATCAGTTATAATCATTAAAAACCCTGAAGTATAGACATAATTGCACCCCCCAAAAAAACCCCAACACTTGAGTGTCATTAGATAATATAGATGTATTAGCTGGTCTGTAATTTTAGTTCTCCTTGATTTGTAAGGAACTCCATGGTGGCTGCAGCTGCCTGGGTATAGTATGGCTGCTTCTCTCTGGCTGTGGTCTGTTCATTGTCAGAAAAAAGTGAAGTTGCTGCATTTCAGAGTAGAACATAAGACTCCCCATGCTGAGTTATTTAACAGCTAACCTTCAGAATGTGATGCAAAAAGTGTATTCTACTAACAGATGTCCACTGTGTCTGAGCATATAATGGGATTCTATTTTTATTGAAGGAACGGTTTTATTTTCCACTAGATTCTTGAATAGACACCAAAAAGAACTGAACTGTAATAAACTACAGAGAATGATTACAGCATCCTGGGCTGCATGAGGAGGAGAATTGTCAACAAACTTCCCTCTCCTCAGCCCTGGGTCTGATACTTTGGGCCCTCAGCACAAAACCGTTTGGTCTGACTGGAGCAACTCTGGTGCAAGGTCACAGGAATGATTTGGGGTTTCAGCTTGTTGGGTAGTGATTCTGAATATTTCTAACCTGTGCTGTTAATGCTATTACTAATTCTAAATACATCAGAGTAGATTTCAGATGTGTGGCTGTTTCATTCATCACAAACCCAGTGCAGCAACCTCTTTGCAGAATACGTCTCAAGTTATATCTGCCTCTGTGTTGCTTCTGCACTCTCTCAGTTCTTTCCGCCGGGTGGGGTCAAATGAACTGCTATGAAGGCAAGAACAGGGTCCCCACCAGCTGTGACTTCCAAGTGATGCTTTAAAATTGTTTCTACTTTTCAACTTTTCTACAGCTCAAAATTAAGACCAGAACCATGGCACAGATTTTATCCCCAGTTATTTAAAGAAAAGCCTGGTATTCCACATTCTTCTTCTGTTTCTAAATGGAATCATACACCAGAATTTACAGTAAAATGACATTTTGAATGCATTCAATAAGAGAGGATATTAATTTTTACATGCTAAAATAAAATAAAAACCCAAAACATAATCTCTATTTTTCCCCAGTTAAAAAACTTAGTAAGTCAGACCCTGGGACATGAGAGTTAGGGAAATAATTCTGCATAAGAATTCCTTTGTCTTTGCAGTTTAAGAAAGCTTAAAGTAATGACTTTCTGCAGTCAGGAACTGTATATTTCTTGCTTTATGTGTGGCTTCTTTCCATAGAGTTGCAAGACCTTTACAGCCACTAGGTCTCCTCGTTGCTTTTGTCAAATCTGTTTGCAGTCATCAACTGTCCCAAAAGTTATTAAACTATTTACATGAATGCATAGAGGCAGCAGTGGTTTAGTTTAATCACATTGGCATCATTTCCTTCGCAATCAAACTCAAATAAATAAATGTTCTTTGTTTGGCAAATCAATAAATTCTTACAGGAAAACATCAATATTTTTCAGAGCTGAGGTACATTTTGCTCTTGATTATTTTGAACAGAGTTGATTAAAAACTGATGAACCTTTTACTTTTGAGAAGAATGGCTTCTTTTTTTTTCTTTTTTTAATTCTTGGTGACTCAATCATGAAAGCATTCAAGTGGGGAGGAAAGGGCAAAGTATAAGGACATATCATAAGTTGTTTGTGTCTTGAGAGAATAAACAACATTGGAAGGAGTCAGTAGCTCTTCATTTGATGTGTTTACTGCAAACTGGGGTATAAGTCTTCGGGAATTCACTGTAGGTAACAGACTGGTATGGCTGGGGGCAGAGTATCTGATTTGCTATTCTTTTGCTCTGCTCTTTTAAATACTATGTAGTCATGTACATATGTGAATTTGGGCTGACTGCACATGCTATTATAAATGTGGGAAGAAGATCCTCATATGGTGGTGTCTCTGGGGGTTTTTGTGTTCAAACACAGGCTTGCACCCAACTTGTAATAAAATGACGTATTATCCGAAGTAGATTTCTCATAACTTGTAATTGTACTTCCCTGTTTTTTCCTGCATGCTTATCTTTACATTTTAATTTTCTTTTAGCATGCTTGCTGTTTCTTTGGATTGGGTTTTTGTGGGGTTGTTAGTGTTGGTTTTTTGTTTGGTTTTTTTTGGGGGATTTATGGCTGTTTTGTTTATTGTTTTTCTTTTTAAAATCTGTTCTGCTTGGAACCTGATTGATATATTAAGTACAAAGGTAGGGTGTTGTATGTTTTAGCAATTTTGTTTTGAAAGGATTTACACTATACAGAGACAAATTTTTGTCAAATTTTAATCTCAACATTATTTCTGTATTTTAAACAGGAACAAAATTGTGAAATTATGTCTACAAATAAGTTATTGTGCATACGGGCATCATCTTTTCCTTTTTTATTGCTCCAGCAGACTACAAAGAGGTTCAGCAGGCTGAGAGCAGACCAACACACTGGGAGAAAACCCATAAACACCATAGAACATTCTTGGCTTGCCCTGTTACTATGAAATATGAAATATGACTTAGGAAGGTTTAATTGGCAGTTCTAACCTATTAATACAGAATAGTCTTAAAATGCTTAACTTTTCCCAGTGAATCTGTGTGCCTTGCAATAGTCAGCAGCAGCACACCAAATGTGATCAGAATGAAGGCACTTGGTGATTTAGTGGAGCTCCATCAGATCTTACTCATGTGAGATCAATACATGAACACTGTCTTCAACTTTTGCCATGTGTTTGAGAAAGGAAAAAAGAGTATTTCCAAAGTACAATACTCAAAAAAGAAAACACCATCCTAAAGTCTGATTTTGTACCTATCTGTGTGGTTCACAATCTTCTGTTTGCAACCCGTAAAACCCTTCCCCCTTCCCACCATATGGGATTACATAGGGAAATTAGCAGTTGTCTTGGTTTGGAATGCCAGTTGTCTGCTAGGGAAGGCAGGAGCCTCCCTTGGAATGTAGAATGCAAACCCCTCTCTTCGAATTATTATAATTTTGAAATGAAAGGGCTCTCAGGCAAAGAAATGAGGATAGGAATAGCAGTTCTTTACTAGTATGTACAACAAGGCAAACAAACAACAGTAACTATGGCATTAACAACACACAGGACTAGGAACCTCGTGACAGCCTTCTCAACCGAGAGGGGAGGGGATACAGGAGAGGCTTTGCTTCACAAAACCCCGGGGCAGTCTGATCCTGGTGCCCCTGCAGGACTCTGAGGAGCACCAAGTTGGGACAGCAAGAAATGAGCAGAAATCCCGGGCTGGTGGATGAGATGTACCAGAAGCTCTGCAGTGGTAGCTGGAATGGCAGGATGCAGTGCAGCAAAATACCCAGAGCAGTGCAGAAGGCGGGGACAGGACAGTGGCGGCCCAGCTCCAGTAGGGCAGGAAAAGGTGAACTCAGAATTCCCGGGCACATGAGCAGATGGTAGTAGGTGCCTAGGACTGGGCTCCAATGGTGACAGTGAATTCTCCCTGCAGTAAACAATAGCTTGACCCTGCTCCTTCTGATGCCAAGAACGAGAGTGAGCAGCTGCCCCTACCCCATCCTTTACCTGCCCCCAAAACTCGAGGTGTCTTCCCCCTCCAAGAGGAACTCCCAGGGACAAAAGAAGTGTAGCCAGGTAATACACTCCTCTCCCTACCTTAGCCACTTTTGTTTTTCTTAAGTACCCATAAGTGCCCAGTAACTAGTTTCCTAGCAACTTATGGGAAAAAATTCTATACGTTAAAAAACAAAAACAAAACAAAACAAACAAACAAAAAACCCCCCAAAAACCCAAAACAAAACAAAAAAACCCAAAAAACCAAAAAAAACACCAACCACCCAACTTCCAACAGCAGTATACTGAAATTTGATCTTTAAAACTATTTGTGGTTCAGAATAGGGTTGCACACTTTAGCTAGAGAGAAGGAAAATGTAGGGCACAGACAGTGATAGCAAATAGAATGCAAAGGCATGATTAGGGCATAATTTATGGTTTCTGACTCTCTTGTAATTTGCAAAGTCCTATTTTGTCAATTGCAAAAAATATGTTAGGAAGATGTTAAAATATCAAGATTGCCAGATGGCATGTAAAGGCTTATTGAAACTGGAGAGATTTAGCTATTTCAAGAAAAAAATCTCTTAATAACAACATTTCAAGAGTACCTGGAAATTTAGGAAAACTGTTATTATCCCTGTTATTATTTTTCACCATATTTTACATGCAGCTCTGTTCTCTGTCTTGTGCTCTATCAACCTTTGCCATCCTCCACAGTAATTTCTATAACATCCTTTTCTTCACTCTTATGAAAACACTAATGTTCAGATATTTATCTTACTTAGACACCTGAAGGAAATGCATTTCTTCTGTGCAAGTTGGGACAGTAGAGGCTAAAAGTGGGGAAGGAAACAACAATATAGATCTCCAATTTGACTAAAAATCTGTCCAAAGGCAGCTTGTGACATTTTGCTTCCAAATCCCTTGAGTATGTGTACGCTTTCATCTAAATGAAATAAAAGTAAATATTAGTTTTGCTAATTGGTTTCTAAGACCATTTGCATTGAACTGATGTTAAAAAAAAGTTAAAAATCCTTAAAGATGAATAGAAATGAAATTTTGCCTTAATGTTATAACGCAAGCCTTTGAAAAGTCTCTAAAAAGTCTCTGTTTCTTTTAGGAAGATTTTGAATTTCTGAGGTTTTAGAATTCTTTTGATTGTCCAAGTGCTATTTCAAGTATTTTTTTTTCTGACATACAAAAAATTGCACAAGAGAGAAGTATGAGATTACTTTCACCAATTCACAGAAAAACATGCTTGAAACTTGAAGGATTTTTGTTTGTTTTAGTCAAGTGTAAGGTTTGTTGTTTTCAACCCAAACTATGAATCTCTGCAGTCTGCTTCTTCAATAAAATCTGTATTGCTCTTTCTAATGTTTGTCCTATTTATTTGATATTATATAGGTAAAGTATAAAAAAATTAACATGCACATTCAAAAAAAGGGGCATTTACCAGTTTATTAAAAAGCTTCTCTTCCATAGTAATGTACTAGAAAAGTGCCTTTTACATGGTAGCCATAAAGTGAGCATTAAGTTAAAAAAAAAAAAAAAGTTATAGGCTAGTTTTAATAGTCTTTGTAACGGAATGATTCTTTATATAAGCAATATAGTGTTACAGAATATTTGCATATACATAAGGGTGGATATCTTAGTATGTTGGGGAAATGATACATGTAGGTCCTGCTATATGGTGTTAACTTGTTGGACATAAATGTGTGGCACTTCTGCACTGCTTCTAGGTAAAATTGTGAAAAAAAAAAAACCAGGGAAGGTGCTAATGAAAACTCCCCAGATCTTCCACTCAGGAAGGGAAATACCGCACACACAGGCCCACTCAGATTTTTCAAAGGCTGAACATGGTAATATGTCACACAGATGAGGATCGTATTTTCTGAGCTGTGTTGTATCAGCTTTTTAAACAAGGGAAGATGTCAGTTCTTGAAACCTATGCCTTTGCAGGGCATGGAGGCTGGGTGGTGGGTTATTGTTTGGTTGGGTGTTTTTTAGTGCTGAAGTTTTAAAGTGAGCTGAGGCTGTGAGTGGTGCATTTTCAGTGGCTATACAATGTCATCAACAACTGAAACCCTGGTGTGTTATCAATGTTATTCTCATACCAAATGAAAAACCTGGCACTCTACCACCCTTGAGGAAGAAAACTAATTCTACCCCAGGTAAAACAAGGACACTCGCAGTTTACAATTGCCTCAAATCTTTCTTCCTTGTGAACTTAAGTTAATATACTTGGCTTCAATTTGTTATGTGCTGAAGGCAGCCATAGGGAATGCCCAGGATAAAGAACTGATTAACTGGAAGAAGTAACGATAATAATGTATTCCTTATTACTTTCACACATTTTACCCTGAGGTGTTAGTGCAGTGTGGTCACTGAGAGAGGAAAGGAAAAAAGGGTGTTCACTATTCCTCTAAAGATGCCATTAAATCAATACTCTTTTAAAACCAAATTTATGAGAATGTGTTTATATAGATTATAGTATATTATAAGTAAATTACAATAGATTTATAAGAAATGCAAGCATATTACTATATCTTGTTTAGTTATCATTTAGGAATTACAGCTGAATGGCATAAGCTATTTCTTTGCCTTAATATCAGATCCTGATAATTGAAAAAACTATACATTGTGCTCTGTATGATCTAAGATCTTAATATGTGGTCCAATATTCCAAAGGAAAGTTGTAGATGAGGCTTCTGCTTATCTTTAGTGGAGGTCTCTTTTCAAGCAGTAAGCTATTTCAAATTTATGACTTACATAACTCTGTCAATATGTGTAGTTAAACTTCTGTAGCCAGTAATCCTTATATTCATGCATCTGGAAATCATAGGCTTGAGCTGATAAGGTTACTACTATATTACTCTTGCAGAACCTTTGTTGTTCTGTGCAGTGAGTTTTTGACATCTCTCTCAAAAGAATGTTGATTTTTCAGTTTAGAAAGAAAGGAGCTTCTTTATAATCTTTTCAGGTACTTATTCAATATGTGCATTTTCAGAGGTAAGTTTTGCACTAAAGACAATAAAAAAAGGGTGTCAGTATTCTAAACACATTGAATGCTTCTCTTTACTGCACACAGCAAATATCCCTACAGTTCTGTCAACTGAATGGCAATCTAATCTTTTTAAGACAATAAAGATAGAACTAACTTGCAATGAAGCAACCTTAAGATCAGAGAGTGCTGCTGTCTAAGGCTACAGAATGTACAGCTCAACCAAGAAGTGCACAAATACATCTGGGAAACACAGGCCAGTAAGGGCTCCTTGGACACACAAGAATGTGGCAGAATGATCATGTGCTGACTTAACAAACCATATAGGTTATGATCCTATAGTGTTGTATGAACTTCTTTTGACAGCTGTCCAGAGGCCCTTCTATTTGAATTGTTCAGTCACTGAAGTTGCTCTGGACTCTACAGAATAAAACACTAAATGATTTTGTGCTTACACAACTATCTTGAGTCTCCCATCCTGCTGCTTCCTTCCTGCACACTTTTGTTCTCTCCATAAATCCTGCAGTAATGTCCTCCTCTAAAAAGTTGTTACCTACTTTTCAATCCATATTCTGCAAGACAGAATGGCAAGAGAATTCAGCATTATTTATGCCACCCTGTAGACAAAGAACTGATTTTCTCATTAAGTACCATACAAACATGCTTATTTCAAATACAGGGTAGCTTGGAAAGCTGTCTCTGAGGATCGTAGGGAGTAATCAAGTTATGTCAAGTTTTTAAGACTCTCATTAAGTTAAAGTGTCTTTTAATAAAGTATGTAAGGGAGGGAAGAGGAGATAGTTCTGGCTGACTCAGAGACTTGAAGTGTGATACAATGTTGATGTGAATGAGATAGAGGTACAAATACAAAGTGATGAAAATGCTCTGAAAGTGGCCGCTGTGCTTTTCATCTTTCAGTATGATGTGATGTACATGATGTGTAGTTAGGTTGTTTTGTGGGGAGCAAACAGATGGAGCTTGGCATCTTGTCCCCCTGATTCAAAACTTCCCCAAGGAATATAATCTTACTTCCTGCTCTTTTATTGCACAAGAGAGAAGACACACCTTGGCATCCCTGCATACAAGATGACTTATTGACTGGTGTCTGTACACTTCCTAATTAACTAGTTTACAGCTGTCAAATTTTTTGTATGAAGGCTGAGGTTCTCCTAATTTGGTGTCTTTTATCTAGCTGAAAATCCCCATGGTAAATAATCTCTTGGTTTTCTGCTGTACTTTTATATGTGTCTGATACTAGCATGTGAGTTCAAAGCTGACAGGAAAGAGGTGAGTAGGAACAGACTGCATGGACCTTGAATCACTTCCCTTCTCCATTTGTACACAGTTTGACTTGAACAAGACCAGTGTCTACAAGACACGTTATATGTGAAAACTGCAAAATTCCTCTTGATTTGTGGTCACACTGCTAAGCATTTTAACATGGAGAACCAGGTATTTTTGCAGTGAATTTCCTTGTATTTGATCTTAATACAACTAGTTCCTCCTATTTTCTGAAATATCACAAGGAGAAAAGTTTATTTTCCTGGCCATCATAGTGAAAAAGTGAAAAAGTGACCAGGGCTAAAAATATGAATTACTTTATTTTAAAGATATCATTTCTTGGTATCAAGAAAATGTTTAACTTCTCCTCTGATTTCAAAATGCTTGGAACACTGCCAAGCCTCAAATGCACAGATTGAAAATTTCAATGCTGAGTGTGTCTCTCAGCAGGTTTTCTTTTTTAATGATTGTTCATCATTCTGTGATTTCAGAGAAGATGATGCAGGAAAAATATCTCAAGCCTTACTGGGAGAGAGGGGAAGGCAATAGTTTATCTTTTTGACTTTAGAGCTTTAAAACAAAAACTTAAAGTCTAGCATCAATCCTAAATAAGCTATCAAAAAGCTTACTGTTGCAAAAAGAAAATCTTGTATTTTTCACAGAAAATATTTGCAAGGAACTGAATTAAAGTAATTCAGGACAATAAACTAAGAAATCAGATTCACTAAATATCAGAAATAAAAATGTTACTCATTTATATTCTGGTCTTGTTGGTAGTAAATACTGAATTTCCCTTTAGACTTTTTTTAATCAAAGTGTAGTGCGCTGTCCTTGGTGATCAATATCTAGCAACTTCATAACATTACTGAGCATAAAATCAGTAAAAAGTATTATGTATTGTAAAACATACAGACTCTTCCTTTGGTCTGTGCGTACTGGCAATCTGCTCAAAATCACTATTGTGTGAAAAGCCAAGAAGAAAGGGTGTTAATGGTGAATTTATCAACATATTTATTTATATGTTGCGGACATTTTTAAATACTGACCGTATTAAGAGTCTTAAGGCTAAAAGAGTCTTAAGGCTAAAAGAGAGCTTCCTGGCAAACAAAATAATGGAAAATTGCAAAATCCTCATTTGACTGTGGTTATGCACTAAGTAAAAGCACATTGGCAGTCTCAGCCAGACACATTCACTGTTTGTGGGCACACTTCCCAATGCCTTGTTTCTATTGCAGTCTCAGGGTGCTGAGAACTCTCATTTTATGAGATACCATGATGTTAGTGAATATTTTCATTACTAGAAATGTAGGTGAAGCCTGTGTCTAGACAATTACATTCAGTGAAATGCTTCTGTGGGACGACTGAAGAATGGGCCTCTCTTGGAATATTCATGGAGACTCGACTGTGGATGTTCATCTTTCATCCTGGGGCTTTGAAAGTATTTGAGTACCTATTCAAATGTTTTCTGATGAGTGCACATGAACACAGCCAGTCAGAATTTGCCTCAGATCAGTTGAAAGGGATCTTAACTATTTGCTTTTAAATGGAAATTAATGTACATTCTCTATGGCTGTGGTACAGAAATTCTTTTTCCCGTATGTACTTGGCAGAAGACTGCAGGAATTTCATTACGGGCACTACACAAGTCTCTTACTTTAATATGGTACTACTTGAAAACCTAGTAGCCTGAAATTTAATGGATTAGTTTATGTCATGCAAGTGAGGTGGGGATGGGCCTGCTTGTCCTGCTCTGTGAGGGTTTTCTTCCTGAAGCATGGAAAAATATTAGGTTCAGTGTTATATAATCCTTACTTAGAGGTGATTTAAGGTTACTCAGGTCCCTGCAGCTCAATAGGAACCTGTGCTCAGATCAGCACTTGTTGCCCTTGGGCAACCTCATGAGGAGTGGCCTACTGTGAAGGAAGTGCTCATGCTCATGCTCTGCGATGAACAAGAATAGCAGGAATGGAAATGATGCTGAAAAAAATTGTTCCCCAATCTACATGTAGCTAATTATTCTGTTATTGCTATTAGGAATTATCCTACCCCACCATCAGCACATTTATTGATTGTTTTATTGTACACATGAAGATGCTTCTATTATTGTGTTTTGGTTATTTTAAATTAAATATTTGGTATTTATTACAGCCCATATTCTTATGCCTAAAACTTTTAGACACTGGTAAAAAGCAGAAAGAATACTGGGGACCTCAAAGAGCAAATGGCAAATCATAATGTAAGCAACAAAATGTTACAAATTTCTGTGTAAAGATGAACTTCTGTCTATAGAGACAATTCTCATTTTGAAAGCTGTCATAATGTTTCTGAGGGACTATGATTCATACTGCATTTCTGTCAAAGTTCTCAGCGATCACATCACATTCCCTGTGATTCTGTGAGCTGCTGCATTTTGGTAAAGTTGCACCAACTTTGAGAAGAAAGAAAATGGAGGAAAATTATGTAGTATTTTGTGTGGTCCACAGCACAAAATCTGAATTAATATATTTGCAATTTAGAACAATCAATATTTTATTTGGGGCAAATTCAAAAGCAGACATTTTTCAGAAAGAGTATATTTGAATTCAACTTTTTTATAGAAACCTTTCACAGAAACTTTTCATACCTATGTTGCAATATAAATAGCAAAAAATGTTTAATGATGGCAAAAAGTAATGAGGAATAAAAAACCTTTAATAATTCTTATTATGTAAAATTCTTTTCTCCATTTATGTCAATTGATATTCAGTTCATGATGATATTAAAGGTAATATTAATGTATTTGCATAGGATTTTGAATCCGCTATTAGAGCTTGTTTTTTCACAGGTGAAATTTACTGAGATTTGCTGTAATAGATTTGTATGACTATGTGGCCAAATAACCTGTCATCCAATGTGAGTTCATTTTGAGCATTTGTGGAGTAATATGCCTTCCCCTTACACCTATGAATGTGAATTTTGTGCAGCATAGCTGTGCAATGAATGTGCTGCATGTGTATATCTTTCCAGATGTGCATCTCTTATGTTGTAGAGAAGCCACTGAAATGTCCTGCTTTCATTGGCCTGTCTTACAGAATTTTTATCAGAGGGCAATGTTTAAAACTCGTTTTTTCCCCCCCTCTGGTGTGGTAACACTTAAAAGGATCAAAGCTCATAAGAGACACAAGATCATAACACTCTTTCTCCTTGATATATATGAGGCAATAGGCAGCATGTGTACAGAGCTGACCTTGGGTGGAATAGTCTGTAACTTGTAATAAAATAATTTCTTGTGACCTCTTGATTTACAGATAGTATTAAATCCTGATTAATAGTATAAGCCAAGATAGAGTAATCATGGTAACAAAAAATCTCATGTGAAGATATTTTAAGAGCAAGAAAAGCACAGTCTCAGTCTTTAAATAAATCAAGGGAATTGGAAGCTATTGACTGGGTCACAAGGTCCACCAGGGACACTGGGCAGGGCAATTCCTGTGAAGTGATAGAAGATCTATCTCTTGTCCTGGAGACACGGCCTCCCATCCATAATCCTGAGAGAGCAGGGTAGCCCACAAATTTGTTTGGTGGGAGGGGGTTTACACATTTTCTCCCCACAGCCAAAGGGCGGAAGGAGAGGTTTTGGCTGTGTGATGGTGAAACCCGTGGTTCAAAGAGGTGAACTCCCATCACCAGAGGCTAAAATCCAGGTAAGAAGCAGACTCTCTGGAGAGTCCACCCCCACACAAACTGGCTCAGTTTTAGAAGTCCCTCCCCTGTTCAACCCTCACCATGAAGGTCACATTTATGAGGGACATTCACTTGAGGGGTAGCTGTTGTGTCTTAGAAGTTGTCATAAACTATCAAAGGCAACTGAAGTTCCCCACAGGCTCCTTTCTGAGGCCTTCCACCAGAGGAGTGCACACGATCCAAAGTGTTGCAGCAGATCCAGACATTGTCGCAAAAGATAGTGTGAAACTTTCCCCATATGGCAGGTGCTTGGACATACCCAGGTGTACCTGAACACGTTAATCCATTCTATATTCATCCATATGTTTTGCAGGAACCCCTCAGCCCTCCCGTCCCCACTAAGAAGACCAGAGGAAGAGGATCAATGGGAAAGCACTGGATCCACAGGTAGCTGGGGTAATTATTTTACTTCTTAATCTCTGTCTGTCACTCTCTTTTTCTTCCCCTCTCTCTTTTTCCTATTTCTTCCTATCTCTCTACCTCACTGTTGAATAAAATCCATACTATTGACTTCAACATATGGTCTCATTTGCACCTTAATTTGGGCAGAAGCATCTCTCAATAAACTTAATAATCAGATAATAACAGGAACTCACCGTGGGGCATTCTGCAGACTGTCATGCAAAAATGGGCCTTTAGGAAAGCATTATTGATGTGGGCAGGTGGGCTGTATTAGTTATCTTATTGGATTTGTGCAAAGAATATTAAGATCACGTGATGAAAATGTTATTTCCTCAGTCAAGCACTTCTGGCCATACAAATTCTGGAAAATCTTTGTTGTAAATGTTATGATTGCATTCAAGCAGATATTCAATGAAAGTAAAAATGTGAGCTCTTTGAGATATACTACCTGAGGATGAGAAGCAAATGAGAAGGTTGATGAAGGAGCTAATAGTGTGTTAAGTAAAGAGAAGATAGATACAGAAATTCCATTAAGTTTTCAGTAAATCAATACAATAATAGCAAAGAGGGGAGAAGAAAAAGGAAGAAACACTGTGAAGAAAAAAGATTAGAAATATATTTTTGATTTGGATATGATATCAAGGAGAGCAAGGGTGGATAGAAATACCTCCTGGCAAGAGATTATTAGGAAAGGAATATAACTGTGACTTTCACATTGTGAGAAGGTCAGTTTATTCTGAAGAAATACCTAAACATAAACCCAAGAATTTGCAGTTACTGGTTTTCCCTCACTGCGCATAAGGATGTTATAGTAACTTTAGGAATCACAATTTGAATTTTACACATGAGCACAGAATGGAAAAAAAGGTTTTATCTAAGCCTGTATATTGTCTCTGCAAAGTCATAAATTGAAAAAACCAACTACTTTGCACTTGCTTGTCCCTACTGATACAGTTGTTTCCTGCATTGTCTACTCTTTTTAATGACTTCAGTTTTTTTCAGCTGACAGTCTCAAGCAATATTATGTCTGCCTATGCACTATATTCCAACTCAAAAAAAGGGTCAAAATTAACTGCCAGTTGTCATAATACAAAAACTTATTTTTTATACTTTAATCAGTACTATAATTCCAGTTCCTGCTGAATGCTGGGATAATTTCTGAGTTATTTAAAGAAAGTGAAGCTCAGTACTTTGATGCTTTTACTAGAGCTGTGTAAATAGCTTGCCAGGGATCCTTCTAAAAGCAAATATATCAACTTTTCTTCTTTCTTGGGTTAGTCTGCTTCTGTTTAATCTTTGGGCTTTGTAAACTGACAGTCAGAATCAGGAAGCCACAAACCTTTGCAAATCGAGCCATGTGAGTAAAAAAATTTGGGAGCGAGAATCTCTATAATTTCTTCCCTCTGAACAATTATTTGAGCTATTCCAATATAACAATCAGAACTGTCATTATAATAATAAAATAGGTTTGGCTTGCAGAGACTACAGGCAAGAGTGGAAGTTAAAAGGAGGCAAGGTTTAATCCTGTATCTGTGATTAAATAGGTTTCTGATAGCTTTACTCCATAAACACAAGCAAGTAGTCACTGGTTATTGTTGTTACATGTGGTTTTAATGCATATAACATAGGGCTTGTGCTAATTTTTCTTGTGAAAATCAGTAATCAAGTTTTCTCTGAATTTCTTGCAGGTAAATATTATTAGGATTAATTCTGGAAAATATTCTTCCTCTCTTTTTCTGAACTAAAGGAAATTACAAATTATTTGAAGGAAAAAATGGTGATGACTTTGGAAGTGGTTTTTGAAAAGAACAAGTGGGATGCCCTCTTAAACTGAATTGCATAGCACTTCCATGGATGTAGAGAAAATAACAGTCTAATGGAATAACTTTGTCACATGTGATGTAAAATGTCAGTGAATTCTTGCCTATATGTTTCTGTAGGTTTTAACATGAATATTTAAGCATACTGTTAGTTATATTTGGTTTTTTTCTGACCCTTAATTTGTGCTTTCCACCTATGTTTTATTTTGGAATTACTCTACTGCAATAGTTAGATATGCAATATCATCACAAAATTTAAATACCTGAGTCTCAGTGTCTTTTTGTTGAATGTGTCTGTAAAAACTCTTCTGCCTTTCATGTTTTTCTTGAGAGTTGTGATAACCAAAACCTCCCATTTGTCATGTTTCTTCTTTCCTATATCCCATGCTGACAAAGGCATTTACATTAGAGAGGCTTCTTGTGGAGAACTGTATCAGTGGCATTTTTTGACTGAGAATACAGTTCATGCTATTACAAGAGAATTCTGGTGCAGCAAGTTCATAAATAACTTTGATTACATATTCAACTTTCTCTGGAAGTAATTTGCAGACACATCCTTCAGGTCTCACACACCATGTGAGTTCTAACGATTAAGAAATAAATGCACTGTGTATTGGAAATGTATGATGTTTAGAGGCTCAAACTGGCTCTTTTCTTGCTCCTTCTTTTGTTATAACAATTGTTAATGTTGGAGATTTATGCCAAAGACATAAGTAGACAAATATTACTATTGCAAAGGAATTACCAGGGAATGAAATGCTTTCGCATATTACTGTTAAATTTCAATATTGTGCATGCACAGCATGTAATGCTAGGAGGAAAGGGAATTGAAACATTCATATGCAAAACTGAGTGCATATTTTCAGTATGAACATCACCTCTGTTGAATATATAGGAAGAAACATTAAAGATATTTTAGGATTTTTTTTAGAGTAACAGAATAATAAAACAACAAAATCATACTTTCTGTAAAAAATATATATAGATGTCATATGCATGGCACAATGTACCTATTAGGGTTTGAATTACTGCACTTTTCATTTGTCTGGGATAAAAAATTTAAAAATATCACAAAAAGCTGTTTTGTTCTTATTCTAACTTTTGGATGTCTGCATAGACACAAGAAAGTTTAATTTTGAAATACTTTTAAGAGTTTTCTTGGGATTCAGAAATTTGGGAGAAGAATTAAATTATTTACTCACTTGCACTGCAACCCAGGACATAATGCAAGAAATTGCTGAGACATGCTTGAAACCACAATTGTCTAAAAGTATGACATAATTTATCCAAAAAAGTTAGGGATGTAATTGGCCTTCTAATTCCACATATTCATGAAAATCACACATAAAATTCATATTTTGCTGTATTTGGGAATATTTAGACTTCAGCAGGTCTGACCTAGTAATTTATATTTATGCACTTTAAGTTGAAAACTTTGCACATCATAAATTGCTTAAATGGATCATGAAGGACTATAAGCTGTAGACCAGTCGAAGACGAATAAAGTCAGTGTGTTTTCCAGAAATGGAAAGTAATGATTTCATTATGCTATCTGTTTCTCTCAATTAATTTTATTCTACCTCCATTTTTCTGCTAAGAAAGGGATACTGAAAAACAAGAAATTCTTTAGAATTTTCCTAAGTCACTGTTTCTTCTTCAGTGGAATGCATTGAACAAAATCTTTACCCTCTAGGGGCTTTGCCATATTGAATGTAGCAAAATGTTTTTTGTTTTTTTGGTTTTCATTTGTTTTAATTTGTTTGGTTTTTAGGGGATTTTGGTTGTTTTGTTTGTTGTTGTTGTTGTTGTTTTGGTTTGTTTGGTTTCTTGTGGGGTTTTTTTGGGTGTGGTTTGGTTTTGTTTTTTTTTTTTAATTTGTTTAAGGTTTTTTGTTAACCAGAAAATCAAACAAATGAACAAAAAAAGCATATGTCATGAAATTTTTCTGCACATATACAAGCCTAAGTTTGGAAAAGCCAAACAGCTTTATAAAGAAATTTATCTTCAACTTTTACTCTTTCATTTTACCCTTTATCTATCCTTGTCAGAGGCAAGAGAAGAATAATTAACCTTGATAAATTTTAAATAACAAACTAATAAGAAAAGTGTATGTATTATTAAAACTGACTTTTACCTCTGTGTTTTACACACTTTTAAATCCATGTCACCTTAAAATTATACAATGCATATCCTCTCTTTGCAAATTTATCTAGTGTGAAGTGTTATATCATGTTCTAAATATTATAACTGGCATAAGGATGAGGGAAAACTCTGAGTTTTGAACATAGAGTTCTGGGGCAATATCTTAATAGAGCACAGACATGAAATATTTAATTAATGTTAATATTATGATTATTAATACTTTATGCCACTCAATCAAGATGCAAATTTTCCAAAGTTATAAAGAAAAGGAGAGAGAGACATGAAGGTCTGATTCAGCCACGTGAGAATTTAGGGGTGAGGTTGCCAAAAGAACAGAACTACACCTCTCAGTAATAACCTCAAATCTCTACAGTAATATCGAAATAGTGTGATGGGTCTACCATGTGTTTAATGACTTCTGTTCTACACTCACAGATATGAAACTAATATAAACCATCAAATGGTTTATATGCACAGTAGTAGCAGTAACCAGCACCATGGATCTGGGGAAAGAGGACATTTTGGGAAAGAGGACATCCGGGTAGTTGACGAGTCTGGCTCCTGGCTGGCGGCCAGCCCTTTATGCACAGTGCACTTGGCTCAGCCTTCTGCTCATTCTTAGACATCAGCCTTCCCAAGGGGTGGTTGTTTCTATTACTAATTGCTATCCAATCTAGGCAGTTGGCATAAGTAGCCCATGGCCTTGTTGATCATCCCAAGCAAATTTTCTTAGATTTTGCCATAACTAAACCAAGCAGCTTTACTGTCATCGAACCTGATATGAGCATTTAAAATTTTTCAATATTCATTGTTCATCTTTGTTTCTTTTTCATGAACAGTTAAACAAGGGCAGATACACTAAAGTGCTTTTGAGAAAGATTTTCCTGCAGCAATTGTCTGAATATGACTTGCTTTATTAGGATATACCAGAATCATCAAACATGTTAGACTTGGGCAGATGTAGTCAAGGTTTTATTTACCTGAGCACCAATTTTGGGTAGGCTTCATCCCATAATATTTTTCCACTGAATGTCTTTCTTTTCTTGACTTAAAAACTTCTCAATCCTCAGACTGAAAGACCCAGAAAGTAAAATTTTCTACAAACCTTTTCCATATTGTGATCATTTCCATGTATGGTCTAAAAAGTCATTAAGAAACATGAAGATTTGGATGATGTAAAACCATATGTAACAACCAAATTTCTGTTAGGAAAATGAATGATTTTTTTAATCTAAAAGCTTGCCCCTTACTAATTGGTAGAGAGCTTAAAGTTATCATCACCAAGCTCTGCCTATTACAAAGTGTGTGTTTTGAGCTGCTAGAACAGAGTGTCACAGTTAGAAGAAACTTGGCTAAGATATCTGAGCTTTTTGGCAGAAACATACTGGTATTTTTATAGACAGCTGCCCTGGAATAAAAAGTGAAGTTTTTGTAGCTTGAAACAGATAAATGAGAACACCTGCCTTTTAAAATGCAACACAACTATTATGTTCCAGTAGTTATCATTAAAAATGCAACATTTCCCATATAGGAAAAGACAAGCAAATAGGAATAAAGATTACATACTGTACATGCACATGCACACACATGCATGAAAATTAAAATAAGGGTTAATTTTCCAAGTTTTTATGCTTATAAACATATTTTATATTTTATTGATGACAAAAGACTTGAGAGGAAAAAGACGATGTGTGCATGATTCTAGATGAGTTGTTAACACGTTGACATAAAAATGCACATTTTTCTATGTTGTGGAGAACATCCATTGAAGTCCATATAATTCCAGTCCAAATAATTCCATTACTGTCGGTGACTCTCTATTTCATAGGAAAGATCAGCCTTCTCATTTTTGTCCCCATCACTTTCTGTCCAGAGTATCTCTGTGTACGTTATTTTCACAAGCTTAAACTGGGTCCTCACTTTTCTCCTGCATATTTTTAGTACATTTTTAAATATTTAGCCATCATATGGGTTTTTGGGTTTTTTTTCAAGGCTTAAAATATCTGGTAGAAAATGGCTGATATATTTACTTTTAAAGTTTCTTCTTGTAAAAAAGTTCTGGCAAGCTGGCTGGGGTGGCCTTGGAGAAAAATATTCCATTGAAGAGTCTTTCTTTTGTATTCCTTTCACAAGAATTTTCCTGAAATGATCTGCTTCCTGTTACTGACCGAAGTAAACACAGTGGTAGGTACATTCACAAGGGTATGCATCCACTGTGCAGCAAAGACCAACAACATGCATACAACTGCTCTGCACAGTTTTGGTAACCCAAGCTCATTTTAACCTCCAGTTTCCTTCTTGTCACAAGACAAACCCCTTTGTTACCTTAAAATCTGGTTTCTTCCTACCCAAGTGTTTGAATTCATTGAGTTCTCTTACAAAACATGTTTTGTTTTAGAATATTCTTGTGTAGTAACTTCATCTGAAAAAAATGAGGCTTCAAAGGCAAAGAATCAAAGTTTGCTCCTTTCCAGAAGGAATCAAAGCTTGTTTCTTTTCCAGGAGTCCTTTTCTTCAAATATTCCTGGTTTTTACAGTCTGTGAGAAGTGTTGCTTGACACTTGATTTAGTTTGACAGTCTGCATCTGAAAGGTGAGATTCTTTTTTGTGTGTCCAATGTTTCAGCTTGGGATCAGCAGGCTGAGTGAATGATGATGGAGGGTGAAACAGACTTGTTTATACCATTCTGAGACTTCTCTGTGGTTTCGGGAGGAAAAAAAAAAAAAAAAAAGTAAATTTCCAATATGAAATTGTTGTATATAGAACAAAAAGTACGTTTTCCTATTCATAACATGGAAAGGTATGAATTTAATTAAAACTTTATGTTTCATTTGCATTATTTATAATTTATTTTTACTTTTGATTCATACCTAGATGCTTGTCATGCTAAAAATACGAGCTATTTTAGGTTAAGTCAGTTATTACTGACTCCATGGAAAACTAGTCATTAGCTCTCAGCTTGTCTGTTTGGTAACTTTTCTGGCAGTCTACTAATTGCATCCTTCTAATAGGAATTACAAACAATAAGTTAAATTCAGTTCCAGTGTTATTAAATGCAAAAACTGTATTCCCACAAAGATGGTAAATTTCTAATTGAACTTTTATGCATATGTTTGATTTTGATTATAGCAAATTATTCTTGCCAGAGCTGTTAGCAAAAGCAGAGCAGAAAGCCCTAATTAAGAGGGTAAAACATAGAACTTCATTGCAGCCATGTCTAGACATGCTTGATAACAACATAAATATGGCAATGTGTCATGATTTAAAGCATTGTAAAATACATGAATGCTATTTATCATTCACTTGCAGAATGAGAAATCCAATTTAATTAAATGTTGATCCCATTTTACTGGACTTCATAGGCTTTGATTCTTACTTCAATCACCATATTTTATTTTGTGTTCTGTGTCTTTTGATAACACTGTCCTTCAAGTGCACCACATTTTTTATAGTAATCATTTACAGAAAAATGACACAACTTTTTAATAAATGAACTATTTTTAAAGCTCCTGAAGTATGGCAATTTTAAAAATTATTTTCAAAGGAATGTAGAGATAAAACAAATAAAGTTTTTCCTCTGGGTTCAGGTGTTTCTGGATATGGCACAATCACTCTGATATGCCTGTGACTTGTCTCTAGTATTAGATTGCACAGCTGGCATTAGCTGCCTCAGAACACAAGAATATCATTCTAACAATAAAACTTTCTTGCAGTGGAGTATTACAAGCTTGTAAAGTGATATGGTTGGCTCTTATCTGTCATCAAGTTGGATCATTTCAATGACAATGGAGGACACTCCAGGTACTTTCTGAATTTAGGTGTAGGGTGCATTCCCAGTGTTGCCACTATACCCAGAACTTCAGATCCTGTGTCTCAGAATTAAATAAAACATTTTGAATATTTTAAATACATATGATTGATAATATATAGATTTTTGTAATACACTGGGACAAGGAAAACAAGGGCAGAGACAAAGACATATTTTCTTCTTAGCTGCCTAACAGATGAAAAGTAAACATGAAAGACAAATAGCAGTGCAGAATAGCCTATTGTCTTCCTAAAAGAGTACACTTGTTGAGTAGAATAAGTCATCCTGTATGACTCCTGTAAAAATAATCTCTTAAATTATTGCATTTTTGTATAGTGCTTTCAAAATAATGTGCTCATCATAACTTACCAGAACAGCTTCATGACTGACTTAAGTTTACAGGGTACTATGATTAATAGGTAATGCAGAAGGATCTATATGATGTTATGATCAAAATATGGACTGAAATAATTTTGTATTAATACCTTAAGTGTGAGAGTTACATTTATTACTAAATATAATTATAATTTAGGAAGTCAGTTACTTAGCATGGTATCAAAGCAGTATTAATCTGATATTTTTAAGACTTGGTATTTAATGTTAAAAGGTCAATGTAATCTACTTTACTAGGGTCTAATGGTTCATATGAAAATTCTTTTCCTGGCATTTAGTTCTTTCTCTTTTAGGTATATTTCAGTTCTTTGATGAGAACTCTGTTGTGCATTTATATCTTTTGCTCAAAAGATATAAAACCACTTCAACCCTAAATCTTTTCTAGAATATTTGTTTAATTAGTATTTGAAAGTGACATATAGGAAGATCATTGTTAGCTTTTAAGAAGTATCAAATATAGAAAGAATTGATACTAAGTAGACACCTAACGTTAAACAAAAGAAACTTTGTGTTGCCATATTCACAGTAGAATATATATTTATCTTCAATTGTTTTGATATTTAGATATACACACATAGACATAGACATAGACATAGACAGACATAGACATAGACATAGACATAGACATAGACATAGACATAGACATAGACATAGACATAGACATAGACATAGACATATACATACAATATTTGTAACTCATCGTCCACATTTCTTCTGGAGAACTAGAGTTCTATAGTTAACCCAAACTCAATTGGTGACAATTTCAGGGTTTAGCACTCTTTCTACTCTTGCTTCCAAGGTTACCAAAGAACATCTTTTTTACTCTGAACGCTAAATTGCTTTCCTGTTCTGGCGTCACAAAATGAATTAGCTCAAGAATAACATCCTCTGATATCACCAGAGGTATAATACTTCAGCTTAGATGTTTTAGACCTTTATTAGATGCTTTTTTGTTGGACAGTGAATTCACCAGACAACAATTGGAGTACAAAATTGTGCTGTGGGCAGCTATATCTTAAAAGTAACATTTCTATCTTGCATTTTTCAAGAAATAAATCTAAAAAGTTTCTGGTTTAAAATGCTTTGACTTTAAAATGCTTTTCTGTCTTTTAAGGAATATATAGATATTTCTGACTGTTACAAGAATTTTGCAATGAAATCAGTATTAATATGGACTTTCTAAATTAGAGCCGGTAGAAAGATCGAAAGATCCCCAAGGATCTCTGAGGACTTTAAGTCAAGGTTATAGTTACTGCATCTTATGTTTCAGACAAATTAAAGAAATATTTTATTGGATGTGATTTATTAAGTATGAATTTATTACAGTGGTTTAAGACAATCTTCATGGTAAAAAAAAAAAAAAATCTTTACCCCCTGAGGGTTTTTATTTCTAAAGCCCAAAACAATTGATTTCTAGTAACCCTAAAGGGTTTTCAAGCTTTGAAACAGGCTGTCCAGAGAAGAGGTTGAGTCACCATCCCTGGAGGTATTAAAAAGACCTGTGGATGTGACACTTAGGGATATGGTTAATGTGGTGCACTTGGCATTTCTGGATTAACTGTTGGACTCTCTGGTCTTGAGGATCCTTTTCAACCTAAAAAATTCTATGATTGTAAAAAACTGACAAATATTTAATGGGATTTTGAGACCCTGGATGAAATTTCCCATAGGGGAATCAAAGCATATGTTCCTGAGACTGGAGCCTTAGTATTACCTAACAAAGTCTCTCCTTGATAATGAAGGATAATCTGCAAGGCATTTCAGAAGCTTGAATTTGGCATTACAAACACATCCATAAATGAAATTCTGTTCTATACAGTAACACTTCGAAAGTGCCTTGCTTTTTTAAACATGCCATAGGGAGAAACAATCTGTTTTACTAATGTCTTAAGCTCTTCAAAAAACCCCAAGCTTCTTGGTTAAAAATTCATGGTGCTTTTTAAATGATACCTCAATGTTGGGAAATGAGGAGTCAGCTCCGGTGCTTTGCTGCAGAGCTTGTTTGGGCAGTGCTGAGACGTAACCTACTTTGCCATTCCCAGAAAGCCCTTGAAAAAAGAGATACATTTTCATTAGTGCTAAGTGGTAACTGTTTCAACACTGATTCTGTTTTTTCTTAATAACTATGAATCTAAAACTTCCCTAAACACTCAGACCTAGACATGATGGCCCTAGATTAGATTTTTGTCCCTGCATATGAAGCCCTACAGAAAATCATAGCATCATTTTGCTAGGAAGAAATCTTTAAGATCATGGAGTTCAACCATTAACCCAGCACTGCCAAGACCGTCACTAAATCATGTCCCTCAGTGCCACATCCACACATCTTTTAAATACCTTCAGGGATGGTGACTCAGCCAGGCAGTTCGTGTTAATGCTTGACAAACCTGATAAATGATAAAACTGCTCACAGAGAAAGAAAAATTCTAGTTTAAATAAAGGTATCATGGTGTGGCCCCAATAGGTTCTGACTGATTTTTCCCTTTATGTATTTATTAAATACTTGCAGTTGAGTTTCTGCACTGTTTCCCTGATTGAAGGAGAACTAGAGGGTGTGTTTGTGGCTGATTGCAACTCCTGATTGATAGGGAGAACGACAGATTGCTATTAATATCAAATCAACTCTTTTAAGGGAAATATGCCTGACAAATACTAACAGTTCCTATCAAGAGAATCTCTTGTTTATTGCAAAACTGATTGCTTTAAAACCCATACTGAGAAAAAAAAATGGTATTTGCATTATCTTTTATATAACCTCTTCCAAAATCTATTTAACATGATGATAGAGTGGAAAACTTGTAATACACAGATGACAGAAAAGAATAGTATCAGGGCAGTGTAGTTTGGTTATAATGAAAGTATGCTTTAAAAGAAGAGGCAAAATGTTTAGAAAATGTCATGGTCCCTTAACCTGTACTATTTAAAGCATAAGGATATTGACTGGTACTCTAGCTCTCATGTTTTGGGCCAGAAGAGCCTGATTATTTAAATAATATTACATAGCAGAGCAGAGAAGGGAAAAAAAAAGGCATTTTCAGAGATGTAAATGGGAAACTAGAGATTTGTGTTTGCTGCTGGCTTGTGATTTTGTATGTATATAATTAAAAAAAATGTTCCAAGAATAGTCAGTCCTCCAGGCTCAATATCCCACCAGAAAGAAAAGTAAAACCATGCTGATTCCTAGCCATGAGATTTACTCAGTCAATATGAATTCTCAGGTTATGCTAGGTTCATTTGTCTGTTTTCTGATCAAGTGGAGTTCATGTTTCCAATTTTTACTTCTACAGACTTAATACTGTCATATTTACAGCCAAAATGTTTATATATTTTACCCTGGAAATTATTTTAGCCTCCCTACACATGATGACAATCTCAATAAAATGCAGATTTAGAGGAAGAACGTGAGTTTTCAACTGCATGGCAAAAACTCACTTTTACCTTGGGCAAGGAGGCACATGTCTGAGGAAATCCTCTGGGTTCTGATGCCTGCACACCCAGCAGAGGGGTCACCCCACACATTCAGCTTGACCTCAGTGTTAGAGGTCTGGTTGTAAATCAATGGACTGTGCGCAGGGTGATCTGGATATTTGTGTGGTTTCCATTGCATGATGGACTCCTGCATGCTCAGTAGGGGTTTTTGGTTGAGCAAGGACACATCAAGGACAGGTCTTCCCATGTGAGGAGAAAAAAGTGCAGTTTCAATAGGGCTGCATGTTTTCTAAATGGAAAAAAAAGACATAAGAAATTATGCTCAAGCATTCTTATTGCACATGTAAATGCTGAGAAATCAAAGAAACCCCTCAGGAATCCCCAAACATGAAGAAGGTTTTATCTGACATATGGTGACAAAACAGGATGACCCTCTACCAAATATGTAGACAGAAAAACAACCTCATTTAATCATGCCAACATGTATTTCTGAGTATGTGATGTACATGTTCTGATGAGAAATGATGATTAGAGGTGGCAGTACCTCCAGAAATGAGATCACACTATCTCCATCATGGTCTGTATACAGCCAGCACTTAATTTTGAGAGTCTCTTCCTTGTTCTGGGAAAGGTACACTAGAGGCTTTGTCTTTATATTAAAGAGTGCTGGACATCCAGTGGAAAGTGCATTTGTTTTTGTACTGCTTGCAGGTATAAAAGCTCAAGGGAGACATGTTCCTGTGCCATAACTTTCACAAAAGGTTTTGCTGGAGCAAAAATTACAGAGTATATAAATCAGATGTGCTGCTTCTTCCCACACCTTTTCCCACTGGATTACACAATGATGAGAGAAACAATTTTATAACTGCTTTCATTTTGGGTACCTTGAATACTTTTCAGAAGTGACCATAGCAAAATAAATGGAAATAGTTTGTTAGGGATACACTTGTGAATAAGATCTTATGTGACTGGGGAGACCTTAGAGCAGTCTTTCAGCACCTGAAGGGGTTTAGAAGAAAGGTGGAGACAGACGTTTTAAAAAGGACCTATAGCAATAGAACAAAGGGATTTAAACTGAAAGACAGTTGGTTTAGAAAGGAAGAAAATATTTTCTGTGAGTGTGGTGAAGCAGGTCATCCAGAGAAGCTGTGCATACACCATCCCTGGAAGTGTTCAAGGCCAGGTTGGATGGGATACTAAACAAATTGTTTAGTGAAGGTGTTCCTGACTATGGCAAGGAGGGTTGGAGCTAGGTGATCTTTAAAGTTGCTTTCAAACCTAAACCATTCTATGATTTTATGACCCACAATGTATCAAGTCAAGACCATAACCAGCTAAAAAGGTATTCCTAAAAATTGCTAGTTCATTTGGAACTTTAGATGTCTCCTTGGAGTCAAGGGTTCCTAAAATTGAAATGTTTTTTAAACTGCATTTACATTCTGAGTTCATTTTGGTAACCAGTGTGGCTGTTGCAGAGTTTTGATTTGTGATGCTAGTCTATTTCTCATTTGTTTGAAATGGTTTGAACTGATGGGTGTATAATGGGCAGTACTATCAGGTAAATGTAACCCAGAGTAAAGTTTCTGACATTCAATAGTTTGTACCTGGAACTGTAATCCACTGATTTGGAAGCAGATGGTGCTCTCACAAAACCATGCTTGTGAAATCAGAAAATTTCTTGTCATACCCCCCATGGGTGCTGACAGCACATAGCATTTAACCCTGAGTACATCCTATTTGGCTAAGCAAGTTCCAGTATGGGCCTTTTGGCTTTTGTCAGGTTGGTAACTTCAACACTTAAAGGGCTGAGGGCAATGATATTCACTATCAATTACAAGTAAAAATTTTTTGTGATTGTGGCAGAAATAACAGCATTTAGACTGTAAAATGAGCTACTTCATGGTAATGGCAGATGTATGTTTTGATGACTCTACATTCCCATAGCTATTTTTGTTTCCCCTCCATGATCTTTTTCTTCTCAGTCCCTCTGTATGAGTTTAATTGCTACTGCTTGTCCTGTTCGTAAGACACCAAACTTAAGACAGTTTTCCCCCTTTAGTGATGGGCTGCATGAATTACATGCCCCCTGCTATTTCTAAAGAGTGATTAAACAAATATAGGAGATATATACATATGGAGAAAAATTAAAGGCTTCTTGATAAAGGCTAGTTTGGTTTCATTTCATAGAGAGTAAATGATACCTTTAACAGACCTCAAAATTTACATTGAAATATTGAGAACCACTGAGTTGAAATTAATCTCTTTTTAAAGAAACCTGACCTGCTCAGAGGCATTCCCAGAGCTGACAATAAAAGGTGGTGGCTTCAGACCTGAATGAGAGTGAAATTTTTACTTTCTCACTATAAGTGGTGTGGGATATTAAAGCGATCACCTGAATTAACAGATGCTGATAATATTCAGTCTTTCAGATCATCAGGGCTCTGAGCTTATGGCTCTTTGGTACTTAGGCTGTTCACAAGAAGCTGGTGACATTTGGATCTAATAACTCCAGGAGAAAAAAATATGTCCAGCAAGTTATAATGTTGATATTTAGTTTTATACAAGATATTTGTGAAAGATCAAAGTAAAAATAGAAATGTAGTACAACCAACCTGTTGCCACTTACTAGAAAAATAAACAACCAAACAAAACATCCCCCCCACTGTTCTTTATCAGTAGATTAGCTGGTTTTATTACTATTTCCTGAATCTATAAAATTAAAAAACCTAAAATTTATGGGTCACTGGAGAATTAAACATATGCCATTGTGCTTTTTTTCCTGATGTGTCCTCTCTTTCATTTCCAATCCTAATGCAAACCAAGGTTTTCCTGGTCTAGTTTAACTTGGGGCTGTTTCTGTTTCTCCCTTGTCTTTTGAAGATAGATACTAGTGATAAAAATATATATGTTGTTCTGGAATTCATCAGCAAACTATGTTGTTGGCATCCATTTGTCATATGACAGAAGATGATTAGATTAATAGTTGAGATTCTACTGGTTTGGGGTGAGGGGATGGGGAAGGAGAGGAAATGATATTTAATTCATTTGAAGCAGTCATACTTTTAGATTATTAATGAAAATAGATAAGAAGAGAATTTACCTCTTATGGTGTCTAGAACTTTTACCAGCAAACACATATAGATTTAAAACTGCACTAATTTGACACCAATAGCAGGAATGATTGATCTGAAATGGAAAAAAATAGTGCCATTCTTTTTGCAAAGTGTCATAAAATAACCCAGTGCTTTTTGACTAATCATTTATTTAGGAACATTTTGTTGTTGTATGTAATTGGCTGTCTTTTAGCTCTTGTGTTTGGATAACATATTTTTATTGGTTTTAAAAGATCCCGAGGGGGTGCAAAGTACCTAAATTATTAGTGTACATGAAAAAAGCTAATGAGAATAAACATTTTGACTCATGTATTTCTGTGCTGCTGGCTGTTGGAATTTTTTTAAATAACGATGCAATACAATCCTTTGCTTTTAATTCTATGGCATATCTGCCCCAGAAACCCAACTAAGATAAAGATAGATGGTGGAGGTTTATTTTTTAAGTGAAAACTTGTTTGCTTCCTAACATTCTGTGAATATACTGAATAAACTTTTTCTTGGAAGAAATTTGTTGGTTTGTGGGGCAGGGGGTGGGAACGAGGCTGGGAGGAATTTGTTTGGGGTTTTTTTTGTTTTTTTTAAAGCTTCATGCAGTGTGAATGCAAGGAGTAGATATTTTAACAGCTGGTGAAGAACTCTGTCAGTTTTGAACTTTCTGTCTCCCACCTGTGTCTGTATCCACATCACTCATGTTTAGACTGCCTATGAAATGTTTTCTAGGACTATGTGTTTCAGGGAAAACTTCACCATTCATAATGCCATGTTTTATATTTTTGAAATCCTGGAGAGAAATATGTGGTGTTATCAAGATACATATAAAATAAGATGGTCTTCTTTTAAGCAATTGAAGACTTTTACATTTGTTTTCTTGTATTTTATTTTGCCGACCTCTGAATAAATACATAAAGAAGTGATCATAAAGCTATGGAAGCTCATGGTTACTTACTTCTATAAAAGTATAAAAGTATAGGTGTATTAATTTTTTAAACCCACGTACTTACACTAATTTTGTGTAGTAATTTAGCATTGTTGTAAAAAAAGACAAATGCATTCTTTCTAGACCTTGCTATACACCATCTACTAATACAGCATAGTTTGTAATAATAAAAGAAAAGAAAATAATAAATGCATTTTATTAGCAATAAGTAAAACATTGAAATGCCCAGCACCTAATCTATAAACAAAATCTTAAAAACCTCACCAGAATACCTGTAGGGTGTATGTTCCATTCCCAAGACTGCTCTGATGTTCTTGTCTCACCCTGGCTGATGCACAGCATATATACTCCTGACATTCACTTCTAAGAAAGACACAGAGCACTGTGTTTTTTTGATTTCTTGGAGCAATATTTCAGCTACTTGATGCATTTTGAGACATTCAGCTATGAGTACCAATTATAATATTGTTGTCCAAAGCTGAAAAGAAGAAATTGAACTGCAAGTATGACAAAAGACAAATGCCAAGTAATGAGGAAAAAAAAGGAAATAAAAAGGTGAAAGAAAAGAAATTTGAAATGAAAAAAAAGTATTTTCTATCCTTTTTTTCAGATTTAAATTTTCTATGTTATTCATTATTTCAATTTGCTCATAATAATTTCTACTTCCCAAGAAGAAAAAATAATAGCATTTTTTGGAACTTTCTAGGAAGCAAGTTAGGTTTTTTCCTAGATAATATGGCTTTGAAAGATCCATCAGGTAGACCAGAATTGTTATATGTCCAGAATGGGCTATGACTGCTAAGCTTGCTTCTCTTGCTGATTCCAAGTTTTCCTTTAGGACTCCTCCCCCTGGTATTCTGGAGCACCTTAACAGCATCTGATACCAGGATCTTAGCCTCTGTAATGGTTTCGTGTTCGCCAGATTGTGTTTACCAAATTTAGTGCAGTGGTTTGAGTGTCTTTTCTGCTGTGAGATAGAAGAAATGCAAGCAGCCCCAAACTTAAAGGATACAAAGATAGATTTATTAATACACACTAAAAGAAGAAAATAAGAATCAAAATGAACCTTTCAAAACAATCCCATCAGCAGCTTTCCCAACACTGCATATGGGTCATGTCTGCTTATTTTAGGGTACCATTTAATGATGCCTCTTCTAGTAAAAAACAAAGGTTCTCTTATTCTATTTCCCAAAAATCATCTTCATCTTAAGGAACAGAGTCCTCCCTTTTCCCAGGGAGCAAAGGGCTTCACATCACTTTCTCTCTATCTTCCTCTGGTTAAAGTTGTCCATTAAATCTCAGTTATATCAGTCCACAGCTATAAGTAGATCTCTGCATCCCCCTAACAGCACTCATATGTTACAGGGAAAGTTAGTCCATTCTCCATGGTTTCACAAGAGAAGTCCAGCCAAATGAGGCAACTCTTCACTCTTTTGTCCCACTTAGGACTTAACTGTCTCTCTTCACTCACTCGAATCTCATGCCGTGTCTTCTCTACATTCACTCTGTCCCTTTCCTCTCACTCAAAGAAGGGTTAGGCTTTGGAAGAAGAAAAGATAAAGAGAGTGAGGTCTTTCTCATTTGCTTGGTTGGTTGGGTGTTCTGTTGTTTTTAGTGTGGTTTTGTTTTTGTTTGGGTTGTTTTATTAACTTGTTGATGCTGGTTGTCATTATTCCTCTCTTCCTGCAGTGTCTTCATGCCAAAATCTTACTTTGCCTGACATTAGCTTTGCAAGCATCCCCCAACACGCTGCACATATTTATATCATGTCTCATATAATCTGTGCTTGAACAATCTGCACACTACATGTTACACTTCTGTAAGATTTCAGGGATAAGAACATTTAAATAGTATTGAAAAAAATATACAGTTGCTGAAGTACATACCTTAATGATACCAGTATTTCTTCTCACTGCAGTAGGCATGCAAGTAGTGTGGTGTCCCAGTGACAAGTTCAGAATTTACCTACTTCTTTAGCACACAGTTTTTTGCTGCTTCCTGGACTTCATTCGTGTGTGAATCAGTTTACAACACTTTCTGCTGACAAATGCCATTTCAGAAGGCACTAGGAAAAAGATGAATTTCAGTGACCCTCTGCCACAGCTTAACTCTTGCCAGCAACCAAGAGCTTGCCAGCAGCCTTGTGTAGGCCCTTACTCATTCCCCCACCAGCAGCTTCAGGGAGAGAACACGAAAGGTACAAGAAAACACATGGGTTGAGATAAAGACTGTGTAATAGGGAAAGCAAAAGTCACTCATACAAGCGGAGCAAAACAAGGAGTTAATTCACTGCTTCCCATGGGCGGACAGGTGTTCAGCCATCTCCAGTAGAGCAGGGCCCCATCACACGTAATGGTTACCTGGGAAGACAAACAACATCACTCCAAATGTCTCCCCCTCCCTCCTCCTTCCCCCCACTTTATATACTGAACATGATTTCCTGTGGTCTGGAATATCGCTTTGTTCAGCTGAGGTCACCTGTCCTGGCTATGCCTTTTCCCAACCCCCATGCACCAGCAACTTCCTTGCCAGCATGGCCATATGAAAAGCAGAAAAGGCCTTTTCCTTGTGTAAGCCCTGCTCAGAAATAACAGAAACATCTCCATGTTATGAACCCTCTGTTCAGCACAGATCCAAAATACAGCCCCATACCAGTCACTGTGAAGATAATTAATTCTACCCCAGAATTCTACCCTGGTTTGTATTATGAACTTCTTGGAGACCCAGGAGAGTCACTAAAATATTGGCAGGGTGCAGTCTGGACGGAATTATGGGTGAACAAAATTGTGGCATGAGCTATGATACTCAAGAATTTTAATATGTGACATTTTTTCATTTACTGGAAATCTGCACCTTAGCTGTTACAACAGAGACATAATAAAAGCATGAGTTATGAGTGGATCTAAAGGGACATGCCTTGTGGATGTGAACATACTGCTGGTCGATGTAGCATAAAAAGAGAAATCCTTTATGTCTGCTAACTGGTAGATTGTATTCGGGTTAATTTCTCATTAGTATTAGTGTTTGAGTTTAATATAAAATCATCTTAAAGCTTTTTGGTTTCATAGCCATCAAATTAAATAAAATTAATATTATTTCTTTTAAAATTGCAAGACAAATTTATTTTTGAAAAAAATCTCAGCAAATATGAAAAAAATTATTCTGCAAAGAAAAGGACGATTTTAGATTACTTGTGGTGTGTAGTGATTTTGATGATTGCTCTAGGCATTTCACAGAATCATTTTATGGTGAATTTAATACTAGCTTTCTGAAAGATGCATGCAAAGATAACTACTCAAACCCGCATTTTCACTAGAAACTTCCTACATGGAATGATCTTTCCCTTTCCTCTTGGATGATTGTCTCTATTTCTCTCTGACATTAGGGCAAAGCATGGGACAGATAAAGCAGATAGATACACTTTAATAAAGGAAAAAAATTATCTTCTGATGATTAACAGAACTAAGTGAGCAACTCCAACTTATTTGGAAATCATTTACAGGCAAAATTGAGCTCACACTCTAGCTGCTACCATATACTTGTTCTTTCTGTTCTGCTTATTTCTGAGGCAGCCTTTGTAGACGTGGGTTTCTTGACACAGCAAAGCTTTTGCTGTCAGACAGTCTGCTTTTTCTGGTCTTGCCATGCCTCAGCTCAGTTGACTCTGCCTAAAATAATGAGGCAAAACATCATGCTATTCATCTCCATCCATTTTAGGAACTGCTGTGTATCTTCACCATGGATAAAAGATCATATATTGGTGAAATTATCCAGCTCAGGGGCTGGGAAGATTTTCATATTTTCCTATTAAATAAGCTGGAAGTTTTTTCCTTCACTTCTTTTGAGGCTACATCTTAAGAACATATAGTCTAACAAATATACAAATAGACATATAAAATGTCCTCTCACATTGTGAGAAATGGATAATTTAAAAGATTAACCAGGAAGAAAACAAAGAAACAAACAATGATAGAACCACATACACACACAAAACCCCAAACCTCCCAACCAGCCAATTAACCACAAAAAAAAAGCCCAAACCAAAAAAAGCACACAGAATCACTGTGAATTAAGCAGTCAAGCAGGAAATGGAAACCTCATCTCCTGATACTGTTTATGCATTTAGAATGTGACGATTCCAAAATCTAATCAGGAAGCCTTGTACAGAGTTAATAATTGTGTTATTTGGTACTTCTGAACAGACAGCACTTACAAAGCAACAAAACCTCCTTTTAACTCGGTTATAAAAAACATTATTAATAGCTGTCTGGAAATGGAGAGTTATTAGAGAATGTGTGATTTGTCATTTGGATTGCAGCTGCTTTGTTGGTGTAAAACTCTCTTCACAGACCTGTAATTGCATGACCTTAAGTACGGCTAACTTAATTATAATTTTAAACAAGTTAATTAGATTATTTGATGAATTATGGTATGTAGAGAACTTGGCACAGTGTTCAAGATGAATGGAAGTGAGCCTTGACCTTTACTTCCATGAGGAGGTTCTGCATTTTTTGGTAATGCATCTTTATGCTATGAGTACAGAAAGTCTTGTTAAATTTTTATGAGGAAGTTTAAAATTCCTCCAGTTTATGGAGTAATAAACAAAAAGCCTACTCTTTATTTATTTTTTCTGATTAACCCACTGTATCACCAAAGTTGTGCTTATGTCAGCATGTGTGGTAACCTACATGAATGAAATCAGTCCCATTTAGCTACTTCTCTAAGTGCATGCTGAATATAAAAGTAGGCATTAACAGGTACTTGCTGGGTACAAATATTTTTGCAGGGATTTCTGTAAGGTCTGATCTCTGCATAGTGGGGTGCTCAGTTTACATGTTATATAGTGATAGAATTTATCAAAATGGAAACTTGGAAAAATCAGAAAATGTTTGGATTCAATTGAAGGAGCACAGAAAGAAAGATTCATCACACATTTCTTTACAGAAACTTTTTCTTCAAGAAAAATTATGAATTTGGAAAGGGAGGCTGCAATACTCTTAGTACATCAAGCTTAATATAATCTTCAATTTTTTTTCTAATTAGGCTATGAGAAAAAAAGATATGATAATCTGAATATATAGTTAATTTTAGTTAAACATATTATTCAATTACAGGATTTATTTTATACATTGGTAAAACTGGAAGTACGTTTGTATAGTCTTAGGATGAAGAGTGTGCATATATTTTACCCAGTCTGAGAGATTGTTGGACTTTGGCTTTTGGATGAGTTTCAGCCATGATACTAAATGTGCCCTGCTCAAATTATCCTAATTTATCCCTGTTGGAGGTTTTTTTTGCAAGACCTGATGAGTTGTGTGGACCAAAAGATCCATGCCTTTTTTAAAAGAAATGAAAAATCACACATGTCAATGACTTTGAGGCACTGGGAATCTGAGAACATAGTTCTTTGTGGTTAAAGTGGTAGAGACAGTGTTATTGTTTTTGTCTACTAGGATCAGGAGGTCCATAAAACAAATTGTAGAAAAATATCTACTTCAATATATTTAGTAGCTCAGGCCCATAGTACTAAAATATTGGACTTCTTGACACTTTCAGGTCAGATAGTAACAGATGGCCCGCAGCAGAATTAGTTAGGTGAAAAGTGTATTTTTTCCTCTGTCCTGTGTGGATAGTCCTCTGAAAATGGCTATAAATACTCTTACACATTTGTGTAAGCCCAGTCTATTTCTCCTGGGACCCAAGCCTCTGAAATAAAAAGTTCCATTCACTTGAGCTGTGGGTGGATTTGTCACATACAAAATACTCTCAGGAAACAGCATCTACTGATATAAACAGTTAATTCTGCTGATGTCTTTTTTACATGATAACACTAAAATAGTGTTTTGTCTAGGCTTATTTTTAGAGCTGCATTAGTTGTACATATGGAGAGACAGGTGTACATGTGAATTGAAAAAAAGCTTGTGGGAATTTTTGTATGCATTTCTTCTTTAGATTTGCTGTTGAAGAATTAGGACTGTACACAGAAGAAAACACTTCATAAAAGAAAAATCTCACTTCTTTCTTTTATCTTTCCAGTTATGTGTATCTATTTTCAGAAGGTGGTGTAAATAGTCTGCAGTTTTGAAAAAGGACTGTAGAACATATAGAACTCTAGAAAACAAATAATAAATATCAACAATTTTTTTTTAGTTGCTTGAAGCTACACATTATTAGTTCTCAAAATGTAATCACTTTCCCTCTGCTGCAGCATAAATGTTCAGCATCATCTTTATAGATAAAAAGTTTGGAATAGTACTCCTCTTAGAAAGTTACATACTATTAAATTAACAATATTTTAATATAAGCACATAATGTTAACTCTCGGTAACATACTTAATGAAAACATTTTTATTGATAGCTATTTCTATCATTGGAAGCAGGGAGAAAATGTAGTTTCTGTTAATATGTTTGCATTTAATACTGCCTTTGATGACAAGAGTGCGACTCAAAATGTGACCTTCTCAATAATGAGAAGCCCAGACTATTGTTTAAGTGTTCTCTGGTGAGTTTTGACCATAGAGAAAAGTACCTTTAATGTTGGTCTGTGCTGTCCTTGAAATTCAAGGAAATTTAAGCCTTGTATTTATAAAATATCTTTCCATTTTAGGTAGGTTCAGTCCTAGATGAGCCTTGTGTTGGTAGTTTTCAAGGTACAACTTCTGTCTCCTGCACTGGATTGTTTCCTGGTATGCAGTAATCTGATACTCACATGCGCAAAATCACATTAAGATCCAGGACATGACAGGATTTCCTGGAAAAGACAAATTTAGTGCAACTACCTGGAATACCATTGCTGAAAAGTCAACACTGGGGAAAAAAAAGAAAAAAAAACAACCAAACCAAACAAAATTGTTCTTAAAAGGTATGTATCTTCAAACATTAAACTTCAGCTAATGGACTTTCTCTACAGGCAGAAAAATCCCTATCATTCAGTGAAAAATTGTTTTCAGTGTTTCTCCAGAATCTGAGACATCTAGTACTCTTTGATTTGTTCAAGATGGAGCACTCTAAGAAACGCAGTGATTGATTCAATTTCTGGCTGTTTATCCCATTTTCTCCTTACATTTTCATATTGTCATCCAAGACTTTAATTGTTTTGTTTTTCAAGTTTCAAATGCAACAAACCTCCCAAACCAGAACTGTCTTGCTTGAGCATAAAGGCTGGTGACCTGAGGAAAAAATTACTTCTAATTATTTATGTCACTCTCTCCAAGTAGACAACAGGGGTCAAGCTGATGAAGCCTTTCAAACAATTTCTGCAATCGCTCAGACTGTATTTCTCTTGTAATGGTTTGCCTAGGAGCAAGACTGAAAGAATATTTGCTGCATAGTTATTGGGACAAGTTGCTAAGTAATTAAACTTATGAGACACTTTCATTTTTTATCATGTCTGTTCCTTGGAAGGAATATAGCTTAGAAAAGGGGGGTTTAGGCATTCTTCAACAGCATGCAAAAATTTAATACTAAGTCATGTTTCTGCAAGGTTGGAGCATTGCTGTTTTAGTAATTTTCCCGTATATTTTCCACTGATTGTATAAATTTTGAAAGTGATACTAAATGAAGTGAAGCTATTTATTAGTTGCTTGACATTTGTTGAGTTTGTTGGGTAATAAATAAGCAATTATAATTGCTAATAATGAGAATCCAAATGCCCTACCACTAAAAGTATTCATGCAGAATAGTTCTGTTGGATTTGAATTTACCAATAATCTGACAAGTTACTAGTTAGGGGAGGAACTCTAATGAAACTACCTATGTCACCCATTGAGCCTGTTTGTTTCATCCTTCACTTTGTGTGAGGAGCATTTTTAGCTGTTTCTTCCATGGATGTTCAAACCAGATAGCACAGTCACAAGAGATGTGAAGGTCTAAGGAAGAGTGTTGCCTATCAGCAGACCTGTGGATTTTTTGGAGGAGGACTGTTTGAGTTAAGATGACCTGATTCAAAAAGGTTTTACAAAAATGAGTTTAAAGAAAATAGGAGCCTTGTTAGTTTTACTATATTTCTCAATGTTTTGCTCTTAAACTCAGTGTTAGAAATATACAAATACAGGAGCTGTCTTACACTTACACTGCATAAGATACCATCTATGTAAATAACTGGCTTTATGATTACAGATCTTAAACAGACTGACAGCTCATCAACGTGAAGATTAATGGTAGGATGTTTGAATATTGTAAAACATGTCAATGAATATGCATTCCAGTTCTGAAACCAATTTTCTGCATCCATGTTTATTTCTTTTCTGAATTTGGGTTTTGCACCTATTTAAATGATTGTTTTCCTGTCTGAGAAGCAGATTTTAAAATTACCCATACATGTATTTATAGAAAGTATTTTATAATTTGATGTACTTGAATATGTTTGCCAGGAATATACTGTGTACTAATTCAGTACACTGAAGAGTATTTCAGAGAAGTCTTAAAATGCTTCTGTTCAACTCTATGAAAAAGAAACAATGAATTGTGGTGAAATATTCTTAGAGATAATAAATTTAACAAACAAAAAAATCCTTTAAAATGGTAAATAGTTGCATACCAAAAACACATTACAAGAAACTGAGATTAGTATTCTGGGAAGGAAAAAAACCAACAAAAAACCATCCAGATTTTCTGTTTAATTTTTCTGAAATCTTAGAATCTGAGATAATATATCTGTAGCTTTCTAACACAATTGAGCAACAATACTGATGATGATCAAATACTGTTACAGCATTAACAGGCAGAATTTCTTACAAAGTACTTTTATGCAGACTAAGAATGTATCGGAGACACAGAAACTCAAAGGTCACTTGAACAGCCTGAATTGTAAGCTACATCAGCTACAAAAATCCAGAGCAGCTCTTCAGATGGAAACTTAAGTAAAATGTATTGAGTGCTGTAATCTCCCCAAAGTCATCAAATATCTCCTGCAGAAGTGTTCCTTCTCATATTAAAATTGATAAATTGTTTTAAAACTAGTGGATAAAACTTTGCAGCATCAGTAATTTAAATACAATTACTTTGAGTAGAAAATTTTTGTTCATACCTAAGCATTCAACAGGGAGTGAAAAATAGAAAATTTAAAATAAAGAGAATGGGTCTAGTCATCAACATCTAGAATAAATATGTTGAATAAGACATGATGCACTGAATATCTTTGGCTGATTGTTTGGAAGAGTTCACAGATGTGTGATAATAGAACTTAACCACAACACTGGAAGAAATATTTGCATTAACTTAATCTCATGAGTGACAACTATACTGTCAATACTAAATGAGATCCTGGCTTCTGTGAACAAACATGAAAAATAATATCATAATTTCAGCAGAAACAATTGTTTCCACGAACACTTTTTTTCCTAATTTCTTGTCATTGTTTTCTAAGAGATATAAAATACACTAAAGGGCGTTAGGAAGAAGAATGACACATGAAGAAAACAGCATAAGAACCAGAACTGTGAATTTGAAAACAGGTCTATAGGAGGTGAGTTTATGCCACACAGATTAGTGAGCGAAGTGTTAGAAAACAGATCTGCTGGTTTTCAGGATTTTTTTTGTGTGGATAAAATAATATTCTGTAGAAAAGTTTATTCCTGCAGACAGCTTTTTCTTAATACTTTGTGCAAAAGCCCAGAGTCATGATAGTGTAGTTGAATGAAGAGTCAAATATTCCTAGAATGTGTAAATGCTCTGTATATTTGATATAAAATAACTTTGTATCATTTTATAAACATTGAGAAGAGTGACCTTTGAGGTGAGTGAAAAACAGAAAAGGAGAAGAAGAAAAACATACAGAAAAGTGAAAATACAAAACCCCCTATCTATTTTGAAAATAAAGTTTTTTTCTTTCCTAGACTGGAAATGCTTGAATAACATCTGGTGAAAACATTTTCAAAGAGTACCACGTCAAAAGTGGGTTAAAAAATTAGAGGGGAATGTTAAAATATAGATTGGTCCAAATACCTCTTATTTCTTAAAAAATTGTAGTAACAAATGGATGAAACAATTATTTGAAAATTTTCAAGATTTATAGTAATTTTTCTTGTCTGTGCTCTTGACCTTTCTGTTTCATTCTGCTTATTTTAGTTAAGTTTATTGCACTATAAATTTCCCAGTCTAATTTAGCTGATCTATGTCAAAGGTTTTTTTAGCACTAAACCATTTCAATCATCAGCAAGGAATCGTCCTCAAATTCTATTGAAAATTAATCACCTCTTTGTTCCTCTGTTTCATTTAATTTCTGAAACCTATTTCTTTTTTCCATGCTTACTCCAAATGTTCTGATTTTCTTCTACTTTACCACAAGCTGAGAGTAATTTTCATTGCAGTTTTGGAATTAGAGGTACTGATATATCAAACAGTACACAATAATAGTTTGTAGGTCTTCGATATTTTAAAAATCCTGAATCTCCCTTTGTTTTTCTTATAGATCCTTCTAATTTTCTGAGCAGCAGAAGAAAGATCTTTCAAATTACAGAGTAGGTTGAAATATGAATAAGAAACTGTATCAAAACCAAAGAAATACTTGTAATATACCACTGAAATCCTAATTTCAAATAGAGTGAAGAGATATCTTGGAAATAAAAAGAATAATATTTAATACCTTAAAAGAACTTGGTGTACCTTGTATACTTGTAACAGAAGAATAATTTCATTTTCTGTATCCAGAAAAAGGCAATCTGATTTGAAATGGAATCTTAAGCAAAGTTGATTCATTATCCTATAAAGCAGATTCACTGTGAACAAAAATTCTTCAAATATTAAGAGATGCTAAAAGATGGGAACTAGAATAGGAATAAAATCTTGTGTTTTTGTTAAAATAAAGTGAACAAATATTGTCAGTCAGGTGTCACATGCATTTCTATTCACATATCAGTACAGAGATTCTTATATGCATGCCACCACCATTAACCATCACAAATAAAAACTTCACAAGCAGTTTTGAAATCCTCTGAGAGCATGTGAATAAACCCGTGAACTGTGCTATCAATGAAATCATTGGGAGCAGCTGTAGGTGTTCTACATCCACCTAAATACGTCAATAGAGTTATAATTACAGCAGATTCTCTTAACTCTGATAATTATAAACAAGCATTCTTTTAGCTGAAAAATTAATTTTAGTGTATTATAGTTATTTGTGGAGAAATTACTACCAAAATCCAAACATTACATGTTGTGAAAGAATCACACTTGAGTAGCTGGAATAAAAGAACTATACACAGTGTATAAACTTAATGAACACTAATAATTTGTCATGTCTGTATAGCTATACCATGACTAAACTAGAGGTGAAGTCTGAAATAAAGACCAATGTTTCTGTCACTCTTTTTTAAAACAGTAGTACAAATGAAGGACAGTTAAAAGGTATATACTGGAACAACTAAGTGCTCAGATGAGATTTGCATTTATGAAAATTTGGATTTTGTGAATTAAGGAATTTTAGTTTTAAATTAAAGTATTTTGGCTAATCTAATTGGTAGACTGATTCAAATTTAGCAGGGCTTGAAAAGCATCCATTGGTGTGTGTGAAATTTCCATGACAGACAGCAGAAAAAAACATTCAAATTTAATATAGAAAATACTTTGGAAAAAAAAACAATGTAGATGCAACACTTATAACACATGTACCTGAAAGGTCCTCGAATTATCTGTTAAATTATCCCCCAATTTTTTTATCAAGTAAAAGAAGCTTGGCACAAAATCAAAACTGCTATCTTTCTTTACTGTTTGGTAAATTTTGTTTGGAAAAATTATATTCAGTTTCCAATGTGTCAGAAACTGTCATATGACTACTTCTCTGTCTAGTTTTTCAAATTTAACTTAATCTAGTATGTATTACCTTTAAATCTTACCCTGATCTCCTAACAAGTTGACCAATTATGATCTTCTCACGGCTTATACAAACAAGGAATTTAAATTATAATAGTGTATTCTGGATGAGCTGGAGCAGGAGGCTGTGTAAAACTGGTTTTAAGCCATCATTTTTTTCTGTTGTCACGGAATAGGAGAATTATTTATTGCAAGTACCCAAAATAGTTTTGAGCAGCCTCAGAACTGTGTTCTGAAACATCTAACCATTTGTGCTTTATGAAATACTATATGCCCTTCTCTGGGGAATTAAATACTTCAACCAGAGATGTGATTCATCAGTAGATTTTTCTTCTACATCCTGTCCACTGAAAATAAGATGCTGTGAACTAAAATGACTTCCACTGTGTGTGAGGAAACAATGACAATTTTACTCTTTGGGCCCTGATTTTATCACATAGGGATGTTAGGATGTATTTTAGAGATGTATAAGCTGTGCACCGAGTTGTTTTTCATCAAAGGCAAGTAAAGCTAAGGCAATAACATAACACCTGGGTAATTTGGTGGGTTAAATCCATTGTCAGGGTACAAGAGGCAGCTAAAATACTTGAATTTGAGGAAACATGGAACAATGGTTGTTCCAAAGCTCTTTGCATTTGAAAGGTGCATGCAAGAATATACAAGTAATGCTATCTCTGAAATTTAAGCTTCACTGTTGCTTATTTCCCTTTAGATTTTTGTGGTTTTAAGGTTAATTGGTTGTCTGCTGCCTTCATCTTGAGTGAAGAATGTCAAAGTGCTTATTAGAAGTAGGATAGAAGAAGCAATTTACAAGATGTTCCTATCACAGTATAAATCAGAGATGATTTTTCTCCTCTTTTTTTTTGATTTAATGGTCTGTAAGTTACTGCCCTTTGAAGAGTTTACCAGTCAAGATGTTTCAGTATCTTCAGAAAAATACTTTGTACAATGATTGATCAGACTGGTTTTAGCATTGTATTCTCAATAGGGCTCCAAGTTTGCATGTGCATGAAAAAATATAACTTATCTCCCTCTTTGTCAACATTCCAATTTCTAGTAATTCCAGTAAATACCTTATAAGTTAAGAATAATTTTATGATTATGTTTAAAAATTAATTATCCCATACTAGAGCCTTTGGTATGCATTGCAATCTACAAAGGTAAGATGGATATATTAAAATTTTTAAGCTGTTTTATAAATGACACATTTCTGTATTGAAATTGATATTCAATTTGTAGACTATATTTGAAGAGATTAATTTATTTTATAATGATTTTTTGACTAATTTATTGATTAGAATACAGATAGGCTTTAGTAGAAGTAAATGTTCTGTATTGTTTCTAAGGAGAATTACATTATCTTATTCATGCATTCAACTAGTGCCACCTTTTTGGGTTTTTTTTTGTTCAGCAAGGTTTCTTCCACTTCTTTATTGACAGTCCTCCTTTTACTGCTGATGTGCTGATGCATGACTGCTGCGTGAAGAGTTCTTTTTTGGCAGCGAAGTAACCTACCTATGCTTACTAGAGCTCTATGAACTATTAGATCATACAAAAAGTTCACCACAAAATTAATGCCCCAGTTACATCAGAAACTTTACACTTCTGGGCAAGCTAGAGAATATTGGAAAAGCTGTGAAGTAGAAAATCACTCACATTCAGGTGCTGAGTTCTTCTATGCTTTTATATGGTGATCATTTCACTGCTAGTAAGCCATTTGCCATTTAAAGATAGACCAATATATTCTGCTAGGCTGTTCTTGTAAGAAAAGTAGCTAATACAACTAGTGTACCTGGCTGTTTAGCAAGACTTTGGAGACAGATAACTTCAACCTTAGTGATTTAAAAAGATACACTGTGTTAAAGGTTAATCCTATATCTCTCTGAACAAACAAAAATACTATAGTGGCAGTTTTCTTTCTCTTTCTTCCTTAGGAAGTTAGTAAAATTAAACAAAACTATTTGAAAATTATTTCTAAATGTTGTTACAAATTTAGGCCTTGGTATAAATTGTGGTTTGTTTCACGTTCTGTAAGTAAGACACTTTTCTAAGTCCTCAGATGCCAAAAGTGTCACTAAATGTCCAAAATATAGGAATAAGACTCTCCAAAACTAAAGCTGTGTTAAAGAGGGCATAATTTATTCAGGCTTAAGATCCCACAGGGGATACACCCAGCCTTATGTGGACATGTGATTTTACAAGTGTGTTGCATATATACAGTTGCTACAGGCATTTTACAAGTTACCCATTAACATAAATCCCACTGCAAGTTCCCAGAGATTCAGTCCTTGTTTTGTCTACCAGTGCATTCTTGAGCCAGATATTTTCCTCTTATCTTCCAACTGTCCTTGCTGAAGGCAGCTTTTGCATGCCTTGTTTCAATGCTAAAATTTTCATGGGCAGTGTGAAAATTGAATTAAAACTTTTGGTATCAACTTACATTTGATTAAAAAAGTACTCTTGAATTCTGATTTTTTTCTGTTGCCTCGACTCGATTTCAAGGAAATTGACATAGATCTCAGTGTTTTTTAACCAGCAGAATATTTATGCAACAAGTCAAAGTGGTACAAGTCCACTGGTCCAGAAACTACTTGGTCCTACTGTAGCTTTAAGGTAGTTCATGAACGTGAGTATAGAGATACTTACATATCCATAATTGCCAGCTCCTTGTAACTTGTACCTAATGACAGATTTCCACAAAGCTTTCTCCTAGGTCATAATTTCCTTGTGTCAGAAATAAATCTGCCATTTCTAACTTTTTCTGCCCCAATAAAGAAATTAACTTTGTTGATCACAAAAAAATTGAAAATATCTCTTCAGAAGTTCTTTACAGTAATTGACTTTGTCTTTTTTTTCCACTTCTGAATGTTATATTTACCAGAATTACAGATTCTATTGCATATAGAAAGTCCATTTACATCCATATTTTCTCATATTATCTATCCATTGTCTGCCTAGAAAAGTGGATTTTTCTGCATCACTTAAATGGTTTAAAAGTGTTTTCAGCAACTTCTGTTGCTGTTAGTTGGTTTTTTTTTATAACTTCAAACTGCAGTGCTTTTATTCTTCTGATGGCTTTAAAGTTTGAAATTGCATGATTCTATTTCATAACAGTAACGACCTTTCCTAAATGAGCTCTTGAAGGTGGATACAGAGGAGTGGTGCTGTGCTCCTGACCTTTTAGGTGAGTTTCAGAAGTCTGATCTTGAGGCTGCCAGGTGCTGCAAAAGGCTGAGTGTAGGCAGTACTGATCAATGAGGAAATAAGTTATGGAGGTGAAGGAACAGGAGCAATGAAGTAAAATGTTCAGAAATTTAGTGTAGAGAAAAGACTGTGGGAGGCAAATAGCTTAGTAGGATATTTGGGTCAATCAAATTTTCTAAAGCTCTAATTTTGATGTAATCCATTTCATAATGAGATGGCTTGACCTGATACAGAGAGACTTAGTCAATGTATTCCAGTGTAAATGACTTTATCATGTTTCTTTTCAATTCAAGACAGTGTTACATGCTGACTTCTAATGCATTTTTCTTTTCTATTTCATCATGGATTGCTGAGATATAAATCATTTTTCTATTGCTGTGCCCACAGGCTATTTACTTTTTCATCATGTTGTTATCAAACTTCAGTCTTGTTTCTTATGTGTTAGCTGTTACCAAATCACATATTTATTTGACAGAAACATTAAATGGGTTGCTTGGTGATTCTTCAAAAAACTGATAATGTTTTGTACTTTGATGGGGGGTGGTGAGTGGGTGTCAGGCTTACTGCCAAGGAAATTGTGATTTGAAAGGGAGTTAACAAAAACAAGGGTATATAATTTATAGTCTACAGGCCAGTTCAAAGCCTACCTTTTTATGAACTGTGGTCTATTCTATTTTATTTGGGTAATACTACTGGACAGCATTAGAGTGTAGGTTAATGTGTGCCCTATCAAAGTATTTGCAAACTCTCAGTTTTCAGCAAGACTAATTTAACATTGAAAAAACTGGCTGTCACGGAACCACAGAATCACAGAATAAGCTGAGTAGGAAGAGACCCTCAATGATCATCGAGTCTATCTCCTGGCCCAGCACAGCAAGGGTTACACTATGTGCATGAAATGCATCACCACTGGAGATTCGGATGAGGGAGACTGAAAGAGTATCCTGTAATTTTAGTGATAAACAGTGTGTTTAGCATTATGAAGCTTAAATAGGAGGGATGGGAAAATCCATTATAATATATTTATGTAGAACTACTTAAAATTATTTAAAATATGTAGCAAATTTTATGCCCGTGTGCCCATATGTAGATATTGGTGTCTGATCCTATCTGATCACAGTATATATATAATTTTATTCTGGGTCACAGTGGTTGACGAAGTAGAAGTTTGATCTGCTAGATCCAAAGATCTTTGATTCCCTATTTTCTTGCTAAAGTTTGTTGGACAAGTTTCTTGATAGGAACTCTCTTAGCTGTGTCTTTGAGGTCCTCTGACATTCTCCAGTTTTCTAAAGCTGGCTGTTGTCATCTGACATCCAGACTTCATTTACTCATTCAGAGAGTTCAGTGAAGAAGTTTGAAGGCCTTCTCTCTGACTCCCAACAACAATAGAAAAAGCAAAATAGCTCAAACAATGTAACCCTCGCCTTATTTGCATGATTAGTTGAAGACTGACAAAAATTCTTGTCTGTTGCAAGTTGTTCATGATGTTCCTGGGCAGTTTTCTTTTACAGCTTCTTTTTATGGGGAGTGGAGGAGTAACCCAAATCTCTAGAGATCAATGTCTTGACCCCTGTTAATGTCTTGACCCCTGTTAATAGCCTTTCCTTTTTTTCTTTCCTTGTCTTTGTCCTTGTAAAGGAATATTCTGTATACATATATGTGTCTGGAGGTGATCTTTCCAAATGAGTGGAGTCAATACATCTTGAATTTGTCAACAATATTGTGGCATTGAACAGGCTAATCTAAATTACTTCTGTTACTCCTGACTGATATTATCTACAAGCATGGAAAACGGAGGGTAAGGTTTTGAATTACAGATAGTCTACCCTAAGTATTGTGCCTGTCTCTGACCACTTTTCCACTTACTCATGACTTCTGCTTCACCCATACAATCAGAATAATATTTGCTTTTGTATGATTCAAATTAGGGTTGAAGCAAGATACAGGTTAATTTAAAACTGGTAATAGACTGGCATTTAATGAACTATGCATTCAGCATTAGTAATGAAACAAATAAATCACTGTACTGGACATTTAAAACTGTTAAGACAATGAATTTCTTAACATTACTATAGACCTAATCCCAAAAAAACTTTACCTTCCTCCCCCCCACATTCAGCACGCTTGGGTTTCAGGCCTCTTTTTCCTTTTCAGGGAGGAATAGTAACCCCATATAATCTTATTCTCATGCCCCTCTAATCTTTCCAGCCCAGCTGCTGCTCATGCTGCTCCTTACAGCCATGCCCCTTTCAACAGTGACAAAGTCGCCACAGCCCCAGGCACCGCAGGATGGGAGACTTACATGCTGCCAGATGCAGCACCCTTGGGAGGGCTCCTTTGTACCTCTTTGTAGGGTCCCAGTGCAATGAGGAGACAGCTGGCAATGCTCAGTCAGACCATGTCTGCAGTCACTGCCACTCCAGTGTCTCTACCCACAGCTAGAGATTTTCATGCTTCATTTATACTTCTCTTTATGCTGATTTCTTTTGTCGAAAGCCTCTTGGATGTTCTCTGATTACTCTGAAATCTGTATGTCTTCCTCCCAAACATGATAAGTTTGGTGACAAATATCTCTCAAAGTGTTTTGGCTTTTCAGTCATGCGCCCCATGTTTGTTTAGCCTTCTATCCTAACAGCAGTTTTCATCCAGACCATATTTCCAAGAATGGCATATCTGGAATTCCCTACTGATCCCAGTTTTATGAATGGGAGAATCAAGGCAAGAAGGTTTTTTGGGGATACATTATATCAGCAAGTGAGGGTAGATTCCAAATTTCTGGTCAAGCATTGAGTGTGCCAGCAGAAATAAAGGTGTCAGGGCCAAGGGGAGTTTGAACAGTGAGAATTGTATTATCCAGTCCAGCCAGGATAGTTGGACTGTAGCAGGGAAAGCAATGTAGCTAAGCAAAAGCACAGTGGAAAAGAGATAAACCTTTGGTGTTCTCCACAAGATGCTGCAGTGATGATTCCCTCAGTTTGGTGTCTAGTGTACAGTCTGAGGGAAAAATTTGGCTACCATCATGGTAACACCAATGTAAGGAGACAGTTTCACTCTCTGTTTTCTTTTAGGGCAAAGCTCCAAGTGAAGTCTGTTGTAAGATTTATGAAGCCCACTGCAGCACTGATATTGATATGCCATACTGCTGAAACCTCACTGACTTCAGTGGGAATGAGCTATCTGCTATAGGAGATTTGTGTCTGGGAGAATATCTGCTGTACATCAAGATCTAGAATCACTGTTTAGACCTATGTAAAAAACTCATATGCAAAATAAAATTACTTTTACCATTGGTGTAGAACTTAATGTCTGGACTTCCTTAAAAATATTAAGGAGGAGTATACATGTCTTAAGTGTTTTGACAAGTCTGAGACAGTTTATGTCTATAATAATATGTCTGTAATTTACTTATTGACCATCAAGATCCAATGTTTTTTCCTTTTTATTTTATCTCAAAAAGAAAGTACTCTTTTATTCCATCTGTACGTAACAAAGTTTTAATGTGTTTCTCTGTCAGGTAAATTTGGTTCTCCCTCAAATATTTTCCTTTTTCTTTTCCTTCTTTCTTTTTTTTTTTTTCAACCTTTAATGAAGATAGTCTATTTGAAAAGAATAAAAAACCAATACCAAATAAACAGGTGGATCGGATAGTATTCTGTTGGTTGCCATATTAGTAGCCTTTTAGTTGTAAAGGGAAAGCCTAAGGCTGTGGCTAATTAGATTAGATTTAATCTCTTTATTCTTTGTCTGCTAGGAATGCTTTTATAGGAACTTGTCAGTTCATAATGCGCTACCATAATTGGTTCATAGGTTCAGCTGGAATTGGACTAAACTGTTCCTTTCCTCAGATGAAGTGCAAACTGTACAAGACTAGGAAATGTTATTTTCTGAAGAAGTGCTTTTGTCTGTGGAATCAGAGTTTCACCATACCCAGTGAAATCAATATAGTTGTTGAAGTCTAAAAGAATTGCCCTCAGGTGTAGGAACTATTATAGTTGAAAGTTGTGGATTTTTTAGAGAAATTGCTTTCTATTACAGCTGTACGTTGCCTAGAGATACTAGTAGAATTACAGGTGTGTTTGTTTTTTGGGTATAAGCACCTATGCAAGGCAAAACTCCCCTTACAACAGAATGCATAAATGTGTGTGGCTTGGGAACACTCACAGGAAGAAATATTTGTGTGCATAATGCCACACAAAGAGCAATTTTGTGCAGATAATTTTAGAAGAGCAGAATCTTTTAGTCTCTTAAAAAATCATCTGAATCAGAGTTCTAGTTTTTGCATGGTACTCTGGTACATAGAAACCCAGTTCTAGGACTTCTTCGGGCTAATTTATCCCTTATCTTAAGCAGTTAGGAATTTGAGTTTCTAATGAGAGTTTGAAGTAGGCAAAATTTATTTTTTTAATGTTTGCATGAAGATTAGAATTCACAAGTACATGGGTTATAGGTACCCAGTGTGCAAAGGATTATACCAAAGTAGCCTTGTTTTAACATACTCCATGGATCATTTCCTTCTCAAACAATACTCTGGCTGTTAGGCTGTGCATCCACATTAAATAGTATTGTTTATTACCCAAATCTAACCAAGAGATAGAATAACAAAGGGGTGAGACTTGGGCAGTAAAAATAGAAAGTAAGAGGGACACTGTGTGTCAGCAGGACAAAGCACACCCGTGAGACTTGTGGTGATGTGCCTTGGGTCAGAGATGAGCCAGTCACCATGAAGCAAGGACCTGGATAGTGGGGGAGAATAGGCCAACTTTCACAAGCTGTGGGTGGCTCCAATTTTGGCAAGGCAGAGAGGCTGATATTCAAAAGGGCGCAGGAATGCAGTGGTTGGGAAAGACCCTTGGAGGTCTCCAGTCCAAGCTCCTGATCAGAACAGCCCCAGTCAGACCAGGTTGCACAGTTCAATCACGTTCAGATGCCACGAACGACAGAGACTCTGCAGCATTCCTGGGCTCCCACCACTAACTGTGTCAATCATTTCCTTTTTCCTGATTGCGATTTTTCATCTTTCATCTGGGTACTATATATCTCTCTCTTTGCAATTTTACATATAAAATTTACAAATGAATCTAGGGAACAAGAAACTTAAGGGTTTTTTTAACCATTCCCATAATCATTACTTGTAACTACAGAAATTATGAACTAGTCATATTTGTCCTCTGAAAAGTATTCGAGTTATGCTTCATATGCATGAGATAACTTTAATGTCAGGCTGTTGCCAACAAAAATGTAAGGATCAAAATCAGAGTGAAAATACAGGTTAGCATTGATGGCATGTTTAAATTAAAATAAAACATCATAGCTAGCATGTCTGTCTACCTAATTAATCTTTACAATTTTTACCAGGGCTGGTATGCTTTAGAGTGTGCTGGGCACGTAGGCAACTATCTTGTCAACAAAGTTTGTTAGTAGAGTCACTGATGGCAGTAAATTCTTTTCTGTTGTTCAAAATCATATGAATTTCTCAAAGTGTTTCTGTTTTGGTTTCTGTTCATGGAAGCTAAGGATAGCAATGGTGACATGGATGGAGGCCTGAACTTCTTCTTGTGTCCCAAAACTTTTTGAATAATGATAACCTTCCACATATCCATAATCTTCTGAAACTAGTAGTAGTATTAACTCTTCATATATTTTATATCATGATGAATAGCAAGCATGAAACTTACCTTTAAGATATATGATATTTAGTTTACTATGGGACTTGTATATTAAAAAAGACAGGGATTCAGATTTGGAATTGTTCTCTCCTTTCAGGAATGATTTCAGGGGAGTATCTTGTATCTCCATAATACTTACCTTTAAAAGAGTTTGACATCTGTGACAATGTTTTATTTCCATCAAAATAATAACTTGATTACTTCCTTGTGTTTGCATTTAATTGAAAGTAATTTAAATTATTACTGGCGGCTTTATTTAGCCATTGTAAGTCATAGGAAGAAATTAGTTAGCAACTCATTTTAACTGGGTCTGCTGATATCACACTCATTAAATTGGATCTGCTGGATCTGAGCCTAGTTTAACCCAAGCTTGCATTTCCACTTTGTAAGATACTCACATTGGCTGATTGTTGACATTCATTCTTTCTAGGTGTGACAACATGTCAGGATAACACAGCATAATTTTTCTGTCCCATGTAACAGTTAGAAGGAGAATAATAAATATTGGGTTATTTAAAGTGCTTTTACTCTTAGGTCACTTAAGCTGCTTCTCTTTTGAGTTTTGCATACCCCACACCTAATTATGCAGAGATCTTGATTTAATTTGTATTTATCTGTCATTTCACACCTTGCTCATGGCCAAGTCAAAAATTAAACAAATCAATCCCTCACCTACTTTAAAGAAAGTATGTATATCCACATACCTAAAAATTAGAAGTAATCCTCTTTCCCAGAGATATTTAGAGACAATAAAATTAATACTTAAAGGCTGTCTAAAATATTTGCTGATGTGTTCCTAAATTTGTCTCTCGTCCCAAGACGATCCATTGAACTGAGCAGACAGCTTGTCAACACAATAATTAATAAAGCAAATAGAGCACTAGGCAAGAACAAATTGTTGTGTGAAAGTACTTCAAGGGAATTTATAAAGTGCATTTAAATGATTAGCAACATAATACAGTTTATGCTCAGTTGTAGAGAACATATGGGTGAGAGATTGTGGAAAATTGCTAAAAATTTCCACAGGTTGATCTAAAAATCCCAGATTCTGTGGCTCACAGCATTGGTCTCAGAATTTCATGCCAAAGTACATCTTAAGATTTAGAAAGTACCTTATGGAAGTGTCAAAAAGGCAATGCAAGGACAGACTTAACCACTGACTACATCTTCATTATTCTACAAGGCATCTTCTGGCATCATTCAAAGCAGAGGTCATTGGCTGTCATGCTAATTCTGTGGCTGTGATGGCACGCAATTTACAAAGTATGCATGAAAAAGCCTTTACCTTTAGTCTGTTCCTGAGAAGAGACGTTTTTCTGCCTTTAGAATATTGTGCAGATGTATCCAGATAAAATCAAGGATGTATATCCACATTTTTTTCCCAACAATATAATGCATTTCATTTTATAGCCCTATAAACCTACTGCTAATTAACTGGGAATAAAAGAAAAAATAAAAGTAGATTAATTGTCTCTGTTAGGGTTTTTGTTCATAAGCGTGTATCGTCTGCTTTGTGTTCATCTGAAAGAGCAACACAGCTTTAATCCAGAGCAACAGTTTTGAACAAGTCTACTTCCATGAGGTTCAACTTCCCTGCGTTTTCTTGGATACTTTCTGCAACAGATAAAATCCCTTAATAGGAAACTGTGCTGCGTGCTTAGTACTGGTCTGATAAGCTGTTTCTGAAATTTAAAACAGAGAAATTACAGTTGATTTTATAAATCTTATCATCACTTGAGTTGCTTGTTATTTTTATCTGGTTTTCTTGTTATTTCCTGGTTTTGAGATTTTGTACAATTTTGAAACCAGAAAGAGTTCCTAAATAAGCATTTGGCTTTAATAACTAAACTGTGAATTCCTGTCACTGACTGAAAGTCAAGAAAGAAAAGAACATTTTAAGGATGTTATCTCATATTTCTAATATTTAACCTAAAAAATTTAGAGATAAGACTGGCCTGAAATACCTGTAATAACCAGAGGAAGAAAAAAAGGAAATCAACTGAGAAGGTAACCTGAACATGTTTAAGACAAACTTATCTCTTTCCCTCAATGGCAACACAAAAAAGTTAGAAAAAATTATATTTGAACATAACTGTAGGCAAAACCCAATGTGTATGTTCAAATTATAATCACAAAAGGATTTCAGTATAACTATATCTATGTGTCTATGACTTATTATGTAAAAAAATAAAAGGGAGGACAGAAAGATTCTAAGGTCTAGATGCCTTATGTGATGAAGATTGAAGTGACTGCATGAACAGAAAATCTTTCAAATAAATATTCTGCTGAAACATTTTCAGAGAATCACAGAATCATTAATGTTGTAAGGGACCTCTGGAGATCATCCAGTCCAATTCCTCTGCCAAGGCAGGGTCACCCAGAGCAGGTTACACAGGGATGTGTCCAGTTGGGTTTGGAATGTCTTCATAGAGGGAGATTCCACAGCCTCCCTGGGAAACCTGTTCCAGTGCTCTGCCACCCTCAACGTGGCAAAGTTCTTCCTCACATTGAGATGGAACATCTTGTCCTTTAGTTTATGGCCACTGCCCCTTATTCTGTCACAGGGAATCTTTGAAAAGAGTCTGTCACCATCCCCTTGGCACCATCTGCTTCTGAGATATAAATATGCATTGATGAGATCCCTTCTCAGTCTTCTCTTCCTTCTTTCCCTGAAAAACCCGGGTCCTTCAGTCTCTCTTCCTAAGAGAGGTGCTCCAGATGTCAAAACCACTTTGTGACCACCACTGGACCCTCTTCAATACCTTCTTGTCTCTCTTGTACTTAGGAGCCCAGAATTGGGCACAACACTCCAGGTACAGCTTCACTAGGGCTGAGTAAAGAGGGAGGACCACCTCCCTCAACCTGCTGACCACACCCTTTCTAGTCCAGCCAAACTGGGGAATTCTTGTTGCTTTTAGAACAGAGATTAAATCAGGGTCTGGTCCAAACTGAAGAAAGTTGCAGAGAGTTTCAGATGGAGGTCTTTTAAAAGTATTGTAAGTGGTAAGCTCATGTCTTCAGCATTAGTTTGGCTAAAGAATTCTGTTGAAATGTCATACATAAAATAAGAGTGGAAGTAATTCCAAGTCGTTACTCCTTCCTTTTGGAGAGAAATAATATTCCTTTTCTTTTTTTTTTAATGTGGGTGTGGGTGTGGGTGTGCGTAGGTTTTAACAGCCTGTCATCTCAGCTTTTTTTGGGCTTTGATTACCTTTGTTTCTGGGGTGATGACCTTATGGACCTTTCTGGAGTATTCTTTAAGTATTCTTTAAGCTTAGAGAAATATATTTCATTGATGAGCACTCTCATCAGAGGTGGCAGTGTTAATCATAATGTGCATGCCAATGGGGGCAGTCTCTTTTGGTGAAAAAACATTTTCTTTCCTAACTTAGAATGGCCTAACCCTCCTAACACTGAGCCTTATGCTCAAAGTTGAGACTTCTGATTTAGCTTTTTCTTCTCTGTTTGGTTTTTCCAGGCTACATTTTGAATTATATCTAGAATAGTATGCAAACTTCAAGTGCTCAAAGCTTATAAGCCAGCTTCACTTAAAGATCATGAAAATTATCTCATTAAAATTCAGAGGGTTGGCCTGATGTACAATTAAAAAGAGAAAAAAATCTTCCCATTTTCTGGGTTGTTTGCTTTTTTTCAAATCAGTGTTAAGAGGTTACAGCTCTCTCACCTTTGGTACTTGAACAAGTGACTGACTTCAACTTAGCAGATGCTTGAATAAACTCAATAGTCATTTCAGTGGTGAAAGCCTTCTTGGCCTAGCCTAGAAGATTGGGTCAGGAAGAAGGAGCATTACTCAGATAGTCATCCCCAAGCACTTAAAATTTCTTATTCCAGTCTACCAATGGTTCCTTATATCTGTATTTGAAAGTCTATCAAAAATACAGAATGCTTTGAGGATCCTTTATATTCTTGTGCAATTTTTGGTTATCCCAGTGTATTTTATGCTAAAAAAAATAATGAGCAAGTTGTCTAAGGTATATAAAAGAAAAAAAAAATCATACAGTTTCTCTTCTTCTACTTTGTCATACCTGTCCTCCCCATTCCTAGTTTTCACCTCAATAAACAGACCTGAGGCAGCCATGTCTCTGTGCAGTTTCTAATGGGTATCTATCTTCTTTTGATTTCACTACTTCAAAAAAAATTAAAAATGACATGAATTGACTGAAACATTAAAAGATGGCTACCTTACTGTGAGCCCCCTTGTGCTGTGGTCTCTGTTATGGCTTCAGTGTAAAGTACCTGGACATCCATCATGATCCTTCAGCAGCTCTCCTGTGTTACATAAGAATGGTGAAAGGTAATCAATCAATGAGTGTGAGAAGAACCATGCCTTTAAAAGCTATTTTGTTGCTACTGTGTATCTTTAGAGTTTATAGAAATATTATATGTTTCATGTATTCCTTCTCATTACTTTAATCAGCAAATACTACCAGAAATTTCCAAGAAAAATTGTGAAAATAGAAATGTCATCTTAACAGTTTGAGGTAAATTGGCTAGAATGGTCTCCAAACCTCAGGAAGTATTAACTTTGAAAACGCAAAGTTCAGTTTCAACAATAAATCCTACATTATGCAAATGTACCTGTGGAACTTAAATATCTTTGAAAATCAGCTTGGCCTAATTTGGAGGTCCAAACCCTAAAGCAGTCCAATGATACTGCAATATTGTATAAAACATAAAACAACCATATGCAAATGTAAGTCAAAAAGCAATTTGGAGCTGAATGGTAGTCATAGTACCTGTGTAACATACATTTAGTTGTCATACTCTTTTGTTGTAGGGTTTTTAACAGGTCCCTGTAACAGTAACTCCAATTTGTTTTATACTCCAAACATTCCATTATGAAAGTACAAAATACTATTGGGCATAATAAATAATACTGCAAATACTTTGATAAATTTCAAATGCAAATTCAAGTACTCTTTTATGATACATACTCTATTTTGCTTATTCCATGCAAGGTTTCAAATGTAAAAATTGGTGGTATTATGCAACAGTATATAAATATTCAGATTAATCATTATAAATTATAATCTTATAGAAATTATTCATTCTAAAATTCCCATGGGAAAAAATGACTCAAAAATGTTACCAGATGTTCCATTTTGGATACATCTTGGGTATTTAGACTTCTGATTCAGCCCATGGTATTTCAACTGCTCAGGATATTTTGAAAAATCTTTCCATTTTATATCCTTCAAAATGTAAAATATATTAAGTTAAAGTGAGAAAACACAGTCAAAATAGGAGTAAATGTAGTAATGATTTTAAACGTCTTTGATTGTTTTTAGAGCTATCAGCTAGTTTACTCAGGTTGTTTCCTCTAATTATTGGTAGAAAGGGCCACAAAGCAACAACTCAACAAAGGAAGAAGTGTTGGCTTTCAAATTATTACCTGGAGACACAGGATAAGAGAAGCAAAACATTTGCTAAGAGAAGCTGATTATAAAAAATACGTTTTTTGCTTTTTCTGCTTAACTTCAATGACTAAGGGCTTTCTGAAATTCAGACAAGCAAACGAAATGTATTTAAATTTATTATTTGCTTCTAAGAGTTTTTCCAGCTCAATTTACACACTGTATGATGAGTCACTGTCATGGTTGAGACAAATTTCAGTTTTTAGAATCAAAGTGTTATACAATATTTTCTGAGCTTACTTCTTGTCTAAAGTACTATCAGTAAAACTGCTAATTTCAGAGTCCATGCTGTCTTCTACTAATCTGGACTCTTCATGGTATTCAAAATGTGGTACTTTTCTATGAATTGTCTACATAATACGCAAATGTTACTAAATATTTTCTCAAACATTTTTTTTTAAGAAAACTTTGAGACTCTCTTTATAGTAGTCCTCTCATGGACAGAGGAATACTTAAATGCTTTTAAATTTAACTGATTAGAAAGTCTTATGAGAAGACTGATTAAGGTGAATTTGGATAGAAAGATCTAGGCAGTATGCAAAGCTTAGCATGAAAAAAGAGGGTGGGGAAAAGGAGAGATTAAAATTTACCTTCATTTTGGTTTTGCGGGGTAGAAGGGATGAAAGAGGTGATTTTTAAAGTATTTCTACCAATAGTAATATCTTAACTGCCATTTGTAAAATGGAGAAACAGCCAGCGTATCCACTAAAAAGAAAATACCTAAAATACCTACGCCCCAAAATAAAATTAGGTACTTTGTTTCAACTGACACAGTTTTTACCCACCATGAAAAATTCTTTTCTTTTTGAATTAAGGAAAAGCTGTTCAAAAACCCAGATAGAAGATGTACTGTTAGGTAACAAAGAAATTATTATATTAAGATCAATGTAGAATATCTATGGGTACTACTATTTTTTTTTGTTTTGCCATCTAGGAGCCTTGAGAACTATAACCAAAAAAAAAAAAAAAAAGCAAACCAAAAAGAATTTGAGAGTTAAGAAGGATGAGTGGATTGTTAAGGAATGTTTCCCTAGCTGTCAGTGTTTATGACTACAAACAGAAATTCAGCATAAATAATCTTGAAAAAATAGTAGCAATTTCTGGTAGATACAGGCAGTCATAAGTGACAAAAACCACTGTTATTCCTTGACTGTATTTGGTTTCAGACTTATCAGCTTTTTAGATTGAAAATACTGCAGAATAAGAAATCTGAATGAATGATTTTAGAAATTGGACTGCTGGGGAAAAATAAAAAGAAAAACCAAACCAGAAAGCAATGTCAGTAGCTCTTCTGAGACAAAATCTCCTGAGATTAAGGTAAGAAGGAAATTTTTATGAAGAAACATATTTTATTTTATGGTCATATTTCTGGAGTATGTATGTGGGAAATAATTTTGTTAAGTTCAGGAAATAAAGGAAGTCTTCCTCTTTGAAATGTCTCCTCATGACATGCAGTTGTATGCATGTTTCTCCTGAAAGAACAAGCTTTTCCACGGATTCTGTTAAGTTAGTTTGCCATTAGATTGTGGAAAATAAACTAATGGAAACTCATGGACAATCTTGTCAAGAAATTTTTTACCACAGAAATGGAAAAGTTTTACAACTGAAATAAAAATGGAGCCAAATTTGAAGTTTAAGAATATGACTTCTTCATAACATTGATCACTGGACAGGAAAGCTTGGGAGCTCTTCTTCAAAAGAGAAAATAATTTTCTACCTTCCTGATTTGCTTTTCTATCTATTGTTACTACTCTTTGTAAATTGATTAAAAACCCCCAGATTATTATGGAAATTAAAGATTATTATGGCATCATTATTTCATCTCTTTGTTTTCTAAAGAAAGTATATATTTTTCTACATCCTTTATAGTCTTATACAAAACATGAAAAAGCCTAATATTAATCTAAAAGCAACAATTCAGCCTGTGTGAAGCAGCTACAGTGATGACCTCAATTAAAAATATCTCTTCAGGATAACAATAGTATTTCATTATGAGGTTGGTCTATAGGATCTCAAGCAGTCACTTCCAACCTAAACAATCTGTGAGACTGTGACTCATGCTTAGTGGACTCAGTTTTCATGCTGGTTTTTTGTTTTGTTTCTGTTTAATTTCCCACTCCAAAACCATGCCTGATTCAGATGGTTAAAATTTGTTCCTTAATTTTTGGAAAAAAATGAAAAAAATGTGAGTTTATATAAACTTGGAAAATTCCATAACTAAAAATTATGCTCCCAATTGTAATTCTAAATTGATTTTAGGGACTTTTCACATCTATTGATGACTGAGGAGAAATATGATTCCATCATCATTACACAGAATATATTTTAACTGTATTCGCCCTCATGAACTATGGTATCACAGTTGCCTACAAATTGCTTATTTTGCAAAATGTGCTGCAAATCACTAATGGATATGCTTTGAGGTATTTGCATGAATAACTAAAGCTAAACTCATTAATTAGCACAGTCCATTTTGCATATGTACTGTCCCTGCATCTCTTATGTTTTGTGTTTAATTATCAGACAGTTTGCAAGCATTAGTTATTTTTTTATCAGATTAGTAAGAGTATAGTTGAAATCTTTTGTCTTTTCATAGGCAATAAGAAATAGAATTTGGCTTCTGGACATGAAATATGAACTAATGAATATGCCTGAAATATTACTTTTATTAACTGCTATGGTTTATAATAGTGAAAGGTCAATGTCAACCTAGCCAGTTTAATTATTCAGACTTTGCATTTGATTATATTTCTGTCTCCAAGTTAAGCCTGAAATGCTCCAAAACATTAGAAATCCTTAGGGAAAAAGGTGTTTTCCCCTTGTAGAATATTGCCAGGACACCCTGGCAGCCTTCACTGTATACAGTACATGTCATGCATCATTTCTCAAAATAAGTCTGTCCATAATAAGAGACACTTCAATAACATATGCAAAATATTCTTAGAGAATATTATTCAGTGATGTACTCTGCCCAAAACTGTTTGTGTTGCCATGTATTTTTCCTTGTTGTAGAACTCAAAGAAAACATGGTAGATGTAGTAGAAAAAGTAGCAAATTGAATATGTGTTATCTTTTTATTGGCAGCTGTCTGTCTCTCACAATGTACAGTCAAGCTCATAAATTGCTTCATAGGCTATGGTACATTAAACTGGAAAACCTTTTTTACCCTTTTTTCCCCTTAATGCTGATAAATAGCAATTATGTTAAGCTGAATTCAAATACAATTCTTCTTGTATTTGTCATCAGAAAAATCAATATTTCATTTGATGAAGCTGTTAGCCAGCCTAATAAAATGAAAATATCAGGAAAATCCATGCTTCACTTTTAATTCCTATCCTTTGGTTATGATCACATACATTATCCTTGTTATTTTCATGTTGAATAGGAACAAGCATCACAAAACCTGAATGAGCCCCTTCAGGATCAAGGACAACAGGATACAGACCAGAACAAAAGACTGAGTCCTGTGTCTGAGGTTGTTCTCTCCACTGACTTCAAAATTTTTAATAATTCTAGAAAATGAAGCTGCACCATCCTGTTTTTACTATGACATTTACTGTGTAAACTTCTGCACTTGGAGGAAAAATATCCTGTGCATAGGGTGAGTAATCTTCTAAATAGGTAATCTGAAAAAAGTAAAAATAAGGTAATCCGCAATTTTCCCTGTGCAAAGCATTCCCTGTGAAGTCACATGTTGCAGCAGGTCTATTATTTTCTACCACTTTGCATTAAAAAGCATAAACTGAATTCTTTTTATCTACCAACTCTTGTTCTGAGCTGAATATGTCTACAACATTAGAGGATAAACATTATCTTTCTTCTGAGGAAAAGAACAGTAGTTTTCAGTTAATGTTGCGTATACTATCCTAATGGCATATCTTTTATGTGATGTATCAGGATAAGGCAATCATAATAATTTGACGTAGCTCATTAAACTTTTCATGCATTGGTACTTATCTGCAGTTGTAACTAGTATATAAAATGAGCCAGAACATGTGAAATCATAAATACCTTTAATTTCCCCTTCCCTTTAGGTTTCAAATTTCTTTTTAAATTAGAATATTCTATCCTATGTATCTATAAGATATATAATATCCTGTCTTTTAGTCTTAATAGATTAAAACAATAAATTAAATTATCAAAAATGTTGAAAATGCCCATCTCCAGTTTCCAGTTCTCCCCGGTTTCCAGTTCTCCTGAATTTTTTCTGCCTGTTGCATTTGCATTTGTTAGGAATCACAGTCTAAACTGTAGAGTTCCTCCAAAACATGTGTTCTTAGAGATATTAAAAAAACTGAGAGTGAGTGGGAAGAGGGCAGAGTGTTTAACGATGCAGTCCCACAGTCCTTTTTGACTCTCTGTGGGAAGTGCTTATGGAAGTAGCCCAAACAAGTCTCTGCAGCTACAGATGATTTTTTCCCCTTTTGAATAATTTTGACAGATAGCAAAAAGGTGTCATATCTGCTTGCAGGGAGTGCATAACATTTAGTGGTTATAAAGCCTATGGTAGTAAGAGCTGCTAGTCTGCTTTATTTCCATTGCAAATTTAATGTAACAGTGTGGAAATGTCACATCAGACACCCTCTCTTTCAACTGCCTCTGTTCTTTAATATAATTGTTATCTCTCTATTTCCATTTTGGAAAGCTTAGTGTTTAGAAACTGGGGGTCAACTGCTCAGTTTAGGATAAATTATCAGGGCTCCTGGAGTTAAGGCAGCTTAGTCCAGCTGAGATCTACCCTGAAGAATGTAAAAAAAGAATCTGATAAATAAACTTTATGAGAAGACTGTTATTTAACCTTTCTCATAGCAAAGTATTAGTAATGGATATCATGCTTGTCTGTGACCCTTCCAATCAAGAAGGCATTTCGTATTTCAGAGACAATTTAGGTCTAATGTTAGGCAAAAAAGTTGCATAACAAAAATAAAAAAAGATATTTTCTCTTAGTGGTACTCTCCTCTTTACGGCCTTTCACAAATAGGGAGATAATTGCATGGAGGGATTTGGTACCATATGTTTCTTATCTTTGTTGATATTTTTTCCTTTAAAAAAAAAGGTAGGAAAAAAGCTGACGATAAAAATACCTCATAGAAGGTTGTAAGATTTCTTTTGGGAAATCAAACAATATGATGTTTATTGTTGGTACTGTGGGGATAGGGACGATCTGGTTATATTATCTAAAATGGAGGCTGAGAACAAGATGACAGGAGATGGAAAAAAAAAAGGAAAGGGGCTTTACTTTCCTTCCCAGGGAGAGAAAATTAAATCTGGTATCTAATGTAAATTCTTTAAATTCTAGTTCTGTCTGATTTTGTGATAATGGCCACTAAGAAGGTAAAATATTCAACTAAAACCCTTCACTCTCTGCTGTGGATTTGGGACACTTAGTGGTAATTCCACTGCTCATATTTGAGTTTGAATACAAGCAAAGGTACGCAATATGTCCTTCTTGAAAGCCTTAGGGCATTTTGTTTTGGGAAAAACAAATTACTAACCAGCTCTGGGTTTAGAATGATAGAGTAGTGTCTGTCTGGGAGCTCATTCTTTTTCTGCTATTCCTGTCTGCAGAACTGTAAAAGCTAGTTTTAGATACCTAGACCTTAATTCTAATGTCAGACATGAAGGTATGCCAAAATACAAGCAGCTGGTTAAAAAATCCTACTTGGCCCATGCAGTCATTAATTTTGGTGCTCATGTGTGCGTGATTAAAATAGAGCTCTCAAAGAATCAAATCTGCAACATCTGTAAAAAAAAAAATTCTGAGACTAGGGGAAACATCTACATTGTGTTTCAGTAATACTGCCTGAAATATTATTCATATTCTATGTCATGGATTTCTAGGTAAATTTAAGTGGTAAGTTCCATAAATTAACATTCATATCTATAGGGTGTTGATTTGCTGACTGGAATATAGAATAGAAAACTTTTATTGGCTAGCATGAATTTCTGCAAGGTTAGGCCTTAGACACCAAAATTCAGGGAGTTGCTGTTTACTCTTCCTGCAGCAGCTGCAATACATACACTGCTAGGTAGGGAAATCTTAATTTTATTTAATTCGGTCAGTTATCCTGATACCTAATCTATTATAAAACAGGCCATTTTCACTGAATGTAGAGAACAGTTAGTAAGAAATATTTAAATACACATAAAACTTCATTATAAAGCCTGCTAGCAAGAGCTGAGTAGTGTCTAAATCTTTGGTACCTCATTTAAATTACTTAGCCTTCAAGAAAAATACACTTTTATTTGCTAATTAATTGCACAGTCCTTCTGAGCTGCAGCCTTACTGATGTACATTTTTTTATTCATGAATAAAACAGTAATCATTTAGGTTGCTTTCTTTTGCTGGAAAAAATAGAGACTGTAGGAAGTGAAGAGAGAGCACATAGAGAGAACACACTAAAGAACTGTGTGAGCAAATTAAAGACTAATGAATCAAGTATTTGTAGGTGTCTAAATAAATGACAAACTAATAGTTGTTTTGTCTCATGTCCTGAGTTTAATCAGTTGACGTCTCTCCATTTTCTATGCTTGTGCACACTGTGATGACTTTCTACTGTTTCGTTCACCTCATTACTTTGATAAAAATGAGAAGTAGGGTGAAAAGAATACAGAAGTGTTTTCATAGAAAAATGCCTCCAGGTCACCTGTCTACCTATACCCTTTCAGAAATGTGTTGCAACTGAAAAACAGGAAAAATAAAAACTCATCTTCTGGAAACCACTTACTTGGAAAAACTGAGTTTCTTCGATGTGCATCAAAATCCTGTAAGAAAGGAGTCCTGGACGAGAGAGGAGCTCCCACTATCTGCCCATGTGCATGGCTTATTGGTTACTTGCCTAACTTTAAGCACTTACTTAGATTCTGTGCCTAATTTAATCACATTTGGTAACTGATGCAACAAGATGTACTTTGATCACAAGTGTTCTGGATACTTCAAATCACAAAATCATTGCCTACTCCTTTTTCTC
>JBBMKD010000102.1:83228831-83258668 GCA_037834095.1 Argya squamiceps
CCGTGCTTCTTCGGTTTTTTTTTTTTTTTTTTTTTTTTTTTTTTTGCGGTTTTTTTACGCCGTTTTCGGCCCTTTTTAGGGGTGTTTCTGCTTTCCGGGAGAGGGGAGGGGTGCGCTCTCCGTTCGCTCGCACGCGCGTTACGTGTGCGCGCACGCGTAGGCGGCCGCCCCGCCCCCGCCGTCCCTCCCCCTTTTCCTTTCCCCCCCCCCCCCCCCCCCTTTTTTATTAGTATCCTGAAGAGGATTAATCTAATGATAAGAACTTAATTTAATTGCTTTAAGTAAGGTAACTTGAATTTTGACCCTTGAATGAATGTGATGATGATTTATATATATATATATGTATGTATGTATTGGGTTTGCATTGCCAAGTTTTGGCAGTGGTGGGGCTACAGGAGTGTTGTCTGTGAGAAGCTGCCAGAAGCTTCATCTTTGTCTAATGGGGGGAATTGAGCCAATGCCAGCCAGCTCTGGGACAGATCCGCTGCTGGCCAAGGCTGAGCCAGTCAGAGGCGATTGTAGGGCCTCTGTGATAACATATTTAGGAATGAAAAAATTGTTATTGAACAGATGTAACTGTGGCCTGAGAAGAGTGGAGCAAGGCTATGTGAGAGCAACAATTCTGCAGATACTGAGGTCAGTGGCGAAGGAGGGGCAGGAGGTGCTCCAGACACTGGAGCAGAGGTTCCTCCGCAGCCCGCGGTGTAGTCCATGGTGAAATGGTTGAAACTAAACCCATGAAAGCTTATAGTAGAAACAAATAAAGCATATATTTGAATATATATTTGCTTTCATATCCTTAGTAGTGTGATGCTTTAGAGTTGCTTTAGACTAATGCAAATATATTGAAGAACAAAAACTTTCAGGGTTGCTTAGGGTATGTAAAAGCTTTTTGCTTATTAAATGAAAAACTGCAGCCTCCCTTGAGGAAAAGTCTGGACACTTGTTCAGATTATCTTTTCATTCTAATACCTAGCACTAATTAATGCTTACTGGGTAAAAAAATAACTACACTACATAAAAATATATATATGTTTTAAATACTGGGAAGATAAAACCAAGTCTATTGCACATGCATAAATAATACAAATAAAATACAAATAGAATAAAGAAATGAAAATAATGTGCAAAAGTACAAATAATGCAAATGAGGATGACTGTGATGTTTTCAGAAAAGAGAAGCATAAAAAACCACCTCAAAAAATCTCTGTTAAACTGAAAACTATCTGTAAGCCAAAGAGTTTTAGGGCAAGTTTTAATTATTAAAATCTTCATAGATGTCTATAAATGGCCTTTGTTGCTGGTAAACATCCAGTCTAGGTCTGCATGAAAGCTGAAATAAAGAGATAACAAATGAAAATCTAAATTACAAGAACAACATCATCAGTGTAAATTCAAGGATGTTGAAATAACAAGTGTCAGAATTAATGTGACTGTGTAGTTATTTGGATTTCCCTTTATTGTAATGATTGTGAATGTTTGTTGCCATTGACACTCTTGTGTCTAACATACAAGTCATGTGGAGATAAAGAGAGAACCAATAAAGCTGATATACCCATGAGATGAGAACAACATGTGCCAACATTTCCCTGAAAGAAAGAAATTTTCCTGAATCGAGTCTTTCTGCTTCAGACACAGTACACTCTATCAGGAGATTTTATTAGCTGCTCTTCCACGCACTTTGTCTTATCTGATTTTCTCCTGACCTTTGAGCTTTGCTTTTCCTTATCTTTTCATCTAACTTTTTCATTCCTGTCTCCAACGAGGTTATTATCCACTCATAAATGTAAGGTTATTATAACAACCTTATAATATATATATTATAAGTTTATAACAAGATTTCCCAGTCAAGCCTAATTCTTCCACCATTCTGTCCCCTTTTTTTTCTAAGTTGCTTTTTTCTCTGCTGGAAGCTTGTTATCAGTTCTTGCCTAGGCAATATAGATCTCCCTTTCCTGAGTTCTAAGCCTGGATTTCCACTGTTCTCACATCGATATATTTTTCTGCTTAGTTTCAGTTATAAACTAGTTTCCTAACCTTCTGCCTTTTCCCATGATTGTTCAAATACAAGCTTTTAATATAAGATTTCAAATCTTAGAAGACTGAAATCATTACATGAAAACTAATTGATGCCAGTTGAGAATAAGGGCATATTATAGGGAAATTGCTTGTGGTATGTACTATGGAGGTTTTCTGACACTACCACCCAATAGATCCCTTTTTCAGTTGTTTATAACTTTGCAAAACTTTAAAGTTAGGTATGAATTTTTCCATGCTGTGTGCCTGCCTCAGGCTATACTTAGCCAGTTTCATGCAGAACAATACAGTTTTTTTCCAGGAGCAATACTGCGCAAAATGTAGCAAATGTTAAAATAGAAAAAATAGTAATGTTGAGAAGCCAAATAATTTTTATCAAGCCTTCACCTCCTGTTGTCATGACCACCACATGAAAATCCACAAAGAAATTAATTACTCTTTCTTTAGAGAAGGTTATGCACTAACAGTAGAAGAGATTCTATGCAAAAATGAATGTGATCAGGTAATTAAAATCTTCCTTATAATACAGGTGCAGAGGACACAATTAGAGCTGTACCAGAAACCACAATTTAGCCTTAATTTTCAGAGTTTAACTTTCTCAATCTAGTAATGCTGTTTTAGGATCATTGCATCTCTACTATGTAAAGTAGTAAGTTTAGCAAAAATATCTGCATAATATTTGTTCTTTTTTTCCCTAATTCATGTAATTTTATCTTTTACTTCTACCCTAAAAGAGTAGTGATAGAAAACAATCGGAAGTCTTTGTTTTAAAGAACCATTAATTTTATCATTTACCTTTAAAATAACCTTTCATGCTAGGCACTCTTCCAAATAAAATTATATTTTAGACTATATTATCTGAGGTTGGTTTAGCCTCCGTATTCTTTTTATCTGACCTGAATAAATCTGATTTCTTTCCTGGAATAGTATGATTGTTGTAGGTTTGGAACATTGATGAAGATACTTTCTCTCTCCCAGTTTGTCATAAGGAGACCAGCTTCTGATCTTGTGTTGATTTTTTGCTGTGGTGAAATCATTGACAACGAAGCTTATGTTTGACTTGTATAATGGTCTGATCAGATGACTTGAATATATTCAACACTTAAATATGGTATATTGCTTGAATTAATATGTTCCCTTAAAAATTAAACTTTGATCTTCAGAAGCAGATTAGTATTCGCTAATTTCAATTTCATTATGTCTACATTGACATGGGGTTATGTAAGTTAGCTTCCACAGTGGGCTCAAGTTCTTTAATGTTATAACCTCACTTTTTTTTAGCTTGTTTTTCTAAGTAGTCACGATTTAAAATATGTTATATCACAGATTCATATAGGTTTATCAGGGCTTAAATGGAATTATGCACCTAAGCCTTATTAAAACTCAGAAAGAGTTAAGTAGCTAATTCTCAGGCAGTTTTAAAGACTAGTGGATAACTTTTATATAAGCTAATTTTACAACTTATTTGGGTCAAAAATTTGTTTTTATTTGAATTCACAGAATCACAGAATAAGCTGAGCAGGAAGGAACCCACAAGGATCACCAAGTCCAACTCCTGGCCCTTTACAGGACCATCCCCAGGAGTCAAACAATGTGTCCAAGAGTGTTGTCCAAATGCTTCACGAACTCTGTCACGCTTGGTTCTCTTATCACTCCCCTGGGGAGCCTGTTCCAGTGCCCAACCACCCTCTGGTTGAAGAACCTTTTCTAATATCCAACCTAAACCTCCCTATACACAACTTCAGGCCATTCCCTCAGGTCCTGTCACTGGTCACCACAGAGATGACATCAGTGTCTGCCCCTCCTCTTCCCCTCATTAGGAAGTTGTAGACTGCAGTGAGGTGTGCCCTCAGTCTCCTTAGACTGACCCGACCAAGTGACCTCAGCTGCTCTTCATACAATTTCCCCTCCAGGCCTTCACCATCTTTGTTGCCCTCCTTTGGATGTTCTGTAATAGCTCAATGTCTTTTTTATATTGTGCCTCCCAAAACTGCCCCCAGCACTCGAGGCAAGGCCCCCCAGCTCAGAGCAGAGCAGGACAATCCCTTCCTTTGCCCAGCTGGTGATGCTGTGCCTGATGCCCCCCAGGACAGGGTTGCCCCTCCTGGCTGCCAGGGCACTGCTGGCTCATGTTCAAATTGCCATCGACCAGGACCACCAGGCTCCTTTCCATGGCACTGCTTTCCAGCATCTCATTCTCCAGCCTGTCTGTACATCCAGGGTTGCCCCATCCCAGGCTGGTGATTACCCAGTCCTCTAATTTTTTGAGGTGTCTCTGAAGGGCCTCTCAGCCTTCAAGGGAGTCAACAGCTCCTCCTAGTTTTATTTTGTCTACAAGTTGCTTAGTATGCCTTCCAGTCTTTTATTTTTCTCTTGTATTTGGCTTTTTTTTCAGCTCCAGGAAAAAAATGAGTAACTGGATCTTACACTATGTCTCAGCTACAAAGATAAGAAACACTAGAAGAATTCAAGGATGTGGACTCACTGTCTATGGATTCCTCAGTCTTATGACACTGTGCTTTAGATAATATCATTAACACCTTTTTTGGATTTGGTTTTAATCTTTCTGGGAAGCATGTTCAACAGAACTCTTGATTTTTCTTTTTTATATTTACTTGTACTTACACTTACATATACTATATGTTCTGTATGATTACAAAAATTGCATGTTCCATGCTGCCAAGAAATTTTATATATGAATATTTTATTTGTGTATATATCTGTATGGTATGTTAAGATACATTAATATAACAGCATGATATATGTTATTACATATGTAGAAGCAAGCACTTAACAGACAAATGGTGTTTGTTGTATCTCTAGTTTACATTGGAGACAGTAGTTCACAGAAATATGCCTTGCAAATACACTGTTACTTAGGGTGGTTCCTGTCCCGATACCTATATTGAAAGTTCCCTTAGAACAGCAGTTTCCAGTGGACATATGTAATTCCATCAAACTTGGACCGAATTTCGGCAGACTGGTAACATTTTATGGATAATGTTAGAAGTATTGAACCTTACGAATGATATTACTCTGGGAGAAAATGAGAATTCCCAATGACATGGGACCATATGCTCCAGCTTTATGGTACCAATGGTTGAGTTGCTGGTGCATGTTTGCAAACACTTCGGTTTTTTTTTAATAAAGCATATGTAAACCAATGTCCATTCCCTGAAGTTATACCCTTTCCCAAATTAAGCTCAGTAAAATTGACACATTGCAAACTTTTTGTCCTGCACATACACCCTGCATGTTTGCTTGAGGTATGTGCAGAGCTTAAACACTAATGCAAGCAGTGCCCTTGGGCAGCTCACAGGAAAATATTTGCAGTATTGAGGAGGATGCATTGGCAGTCAGTGTGAAGCCTCAGATGATGTTCCTCCTGGAGATCAGCAGGCCCTTTGGTCACTATGAATTACAGTCTTTAAGAACTGGAACAGTGGTAGCCAATATCCATGTGTTAAAGCCAGCCATGTAGCACAGAATGAGCTGTCAAAATCTTCTGAGTGAGACAGATCATACACGAAGGGCAGCGTGCATATGAAATAAAGGGCAAGAAAAAAGGTGCAGTAAACAAGGATCCAACCGTGAAAGTGAGGAAGTCTCTGCCTCACCAGCAGATAGAGTTCAGCCACAGAGGGCAGAGCTCTTCCTTGAACATGACAAGAGGCTGAGTAACAAAAGGAAAGGCACAACTCCTCAGACACACCTGAGTTTTTAAAATGATTGTGTGGGATTTTTAACTGCTTTCTAGAAATAAGGTAAGCCTTAATAAAGCATATGCATAGAACTTTCTAGTTTTATGAGATTCATATTGGAACCCAGATTCTAGGAAAAATGACAGTCCTGTCAGAGAATGGAATTGTGTCACAGAGTGTGATTTGTCCAAAAATAAAATTAATGCAAATACAAGGGATGACTAATTACCACTTGAACAATAATAACAACTAATAATAATTTTCAAAAATACCTGTTCCTAATCATAATCTGATGACAATCTTCAGATTCAAAAGGATACCTTTAAATGTCATTGAACTAAATTCAGATACTGATAATGTACATTAAATAACCCAACAAACTGTTCACAGACGTTCCATGAATAGAAACAGAATTTTAAATTAGATCAGTAAATGATGTGTCCTATTTGTTCAACTGTATTTATTATTAATTTCTTATGGACCATTATAAAGTTGTTAAACTTTTTTTAAAATTTAGAATGATTATTTTGTTGCCTTAAATGTGCCCTATAAGAATATTAATATTTTTAATAATGTGATCAAATATTTTGATCAAAAAATTTTTAAAGCCAATAAATCAATCTTTCTCCTATATCTTAACATGTCCACCAAAATGATCTATTTGATTGGAAAGTAACATGAAAAATAATTTTCAAAGTTTGAGTAGTAATAACAACACCAGAATCTAATTATTTAATTACTGCACCTGGATAGCATCTAAGTTTAAATTATAAGGATTTTTACTGCCATACAAATTGCTACTTAGTCACCCATATTTTTTTTGGAATTGTTTTCAGATATTTTTTCGTATGGTTTCTTCCTGATTTCTAGGTAATGGCAATCAGCATTACTGGACTACAGGCATTTATTAGACTTCCTTCTTGGCAGATTTTGGCAGTCAAAGACATTAAATAAAACATTGTAAATGAACTTGCAAAAACAGGATTAGTAAATATGCCTGTAACTACGCCATGTGGTTCTCTTTTAACACACACTTGAGGAGAAAGTGGAAGAAAATGTCTGTGGGTTTGATTTTTTGTGTTGTGGGGTGTTTGGGAGTGCATGTGTGTGTTTCTGAAAGACAAGGGCAGCAACTTCAAAACTCTCTCTTATTTATACAACCAGCTAGTGAGGCACTAACAGGAATTTGCCTAAATCTACTAAATATATGCTGAACCTCTTTAAATCCTATTGACTGGGGTTTTTTTTAAGGACTGGACAAGTTTAATCAACAGTGTGTGTATTTTGATATATTTGAGCTAAATTTATCCAATACTTCCGTGGCAAACCATGAAATTTACTAAATATATATGATGTTAGAGAATGTGTTTCTGTATTCATCACAAAACAAAGAGGAGGATCAGAGGAGAGTTATACAATCTACAGAACAAATTATTTCACGGTTTATTACCTTTTTAATTATTGATGATCTTTGGTAATTATGAGTATTCTTTCTTTATAGACATATTTGGTGTGATTTTTAAAATCTATTTTACCCTTGACTTACAATTATTTCATCACATTTCATAGAGTAATTTAACATGGCACAAAAATATTTCCATTTATATGATCTGAGTTTTCTGGTTTTAAGTTTTGTTGAATATTCCTATGATTTTGTACTGCAAAAATGCAGAAGAAAAGTGCTTAATTTATCCTCACTATACCATATTTTATGTTGTATACATTCATCAAGTTTTATTTTCTAAATTTACAGTGCAGATCTCTTCATTTCTGTCATATGAAATTCTTTCATGTCCCTAGTAATTTTTACACTTGCATTGGAATTCTTTAATATCTTCATCTTATTTTTTTTCTGTTGAAATAAAATGTTTTTAAAAATGCTTAGAAATACGCAAAATTTTCACCAGACTGTAAATTATAAGCTGTCATGTACTGCTATTTTCAAAACTGTCTTTAGAGACTTATAAGAACATTGTACTTTTTCAGATCTTTGTCCTTTTTCCTTTGAGTTCTTTCTTTTTACTTGTCTTGCACTGAATTTGAAAATTAGGAAATGAAGGCCCTGGAAAACTTGAAATGTTCTTTAGTTTTCATTATTGTGCGCATGAAAGGTTAATACAGGATCCTAAAAGGTGTTCCCATGGGCTTTTTCTTTTCTTCTTTTCTTTTAATCAAATGATAATATGATTCCTATATGAGTACAGTAACTGATTTTTGTGACTTATATTCATATATTTTCAGATCCTCACCAGTACAGTGTGTTTTTGTTTTTGTTTTTGTTTTTTGTTTTGTTTTGGTTTTGGTTTTGTTTTTACTTTTTTTTTTTGTTTTTAATTTTACTTTACTAATAATTTTCCTTTACTAATAATAGAACATCTACTTAATATATATTTCCTTTGGAAATTTATTCTTGAAATAGAGTACCTCTGACATATGAAAATTACCCTATCTGAAAAATCCTCAAAGTCCATGGACAGTTCCCATTTACATGGATGATAGTGGAGTAAAAATGTCAGAGTGGGATTTATGTTAGTTGAAAAGCAGTCAAATGAAAAAGTAAGACACTTCTTGCCCATAATATGAGAAATAAAATTAAAAGAAAATATGAATATTTAGATATGCAGAAGGCATTAAAACCACTAAAAGAAGGGTGATAACTAAGGGGAATGAATTGGTTTGTGAGAATCAATTTTGAAAAAGACTTGTAGAAAATGGTAGGTGTAGATGACGAACACTTTAGTAGTCCCCCCAAAAAATTCTGAAGTCTTGACAGTTGCTGGTGAGAAAAGATTAGTCACTGAGAGCTGGCTGAGATGGAATAGCAGAATTAAATGTTGGAAATCAACCGTTTTTTAGGAACACAAGAGGAAAAAATGTAATTAAATCCCATAAATCTGTCTCACTCCTGCCTTTTGCTCTCAGTAAACATTGTTCTCATTGAAATCTCCTGATAGATGAATATATACCAGCTGATTTTTCGCTTTGCCTATAACCAGAATTTGCTTTGATGGAAGATTTCTTCTCTTTTTATAATATTAAATAAGTGGAATTAAGTGTTTCTGGTCTTTTTGCCAAATATCCTGTTTAGAAATCTGACAAATGATATTTGTAATAATTGTTTATTCTGTGAAACTAGTAAAATTCCTGAGTGTGTGGAATTCAAAAAGACTTCTAACATGTCCCCAGGATGTATAGAGGTTCAATTACTTTAGTGTATCTTTTTATTTTCTTATTCAACTTGTTTCTGTACTAGGAATTTCAAACACAGTTCAGAACCATCTCATTACTGTTGTCAACAAGAAGACTTTCCAAATAGACCAAAGTATAATACGAGAAGAAGGCACACTTCTATAAATATCTTTCATTTGCATATGCCAAGCAGATCTGCCAAAGGATGCAATTCCACATGGCAGTCCTGTGCAATGTGCTCTAGGATGACCCTTCTTGAGCAGGGAGGTTGGATCAGATGACTCCTGTGTTGCTTCCAAACTTATCCATTTCAATTCCTTGCTTCCAGAAGCCAGTTTCTGTCTCTGTGCTACCTCAGCCTTTTGGAGGACAAGCGTATTTGAATGGTTGCACAGTGAGGTGAATCAAGGAGTTGGTTTAATTGAAGGTAACCTAGCAGGAGAAAAATGTTTGAAGTTCAGCACCAAGTTTTGTTTATTCTCCATGGGAAGCAAAATCAAATTAATCACAGCAAAGTGCAACTAAACTTATTCCCAGCATGTTTCATGAACTTCTTCCTAAAGATCCTAGGTTGAAGTTAATGATGTTTTCAAACTATTCAATTTGTTACAGATTTTACAATTAGTAGGGATTTTTTATGTCTGATTTAAATTTTGTTTCTGCATTATTAGCTTTTTATTCTTGCCCTATTTACTATGTACCTAGATACCAGATGATTTAATTTCACTGCCATTCTCGCATTTAAAGACTTGTATTTGCTTTCCTGTCTCTTTCCAAGTTGAAACAGTCCAAATATGTTGATATCTTCCAATTTGCCTGCATTTTTTTCTAGTCTTCATGTACTTTTACAGTTTTCCACTGAATCATTTCTTGAAAAGAATGTCTAATGCTGTACATGATTCCAGCTGAGAACACACTCATTTTGAGGAAAAGGTCAAAAAACTCAGAGAACAGAACTGTGTAATTTTAATTGCTAAAGAGTAAGCTTTTCCTTTCTTTGTATAAACCCCTTTAATAATTGCAATTTCTTACCTCTTCTTTTCTTTCACTTCCTTGAATCCTTGATAGTTGCCTTTCAAAATATATCATACTTTGTACAGAAAATCAAGCCAAATTAAATTTATATAGCTTAAGTGGTCATGTTGGAAAGCTTTCAGCTCCAAAATAGGGATCCCAGTCTGTCTCTTTACCATTATATGAAAATGTATGATTCAGTAAATGCTCATTTCAAAATTAAGTTGAGGTAGAGGATAGTTGAAAAACCATTGTTATTTTGTTGGTGATGTAATCAGTGTACAGCACAGGAACTAGCAAAAAAAATTTATGGTTTATTTTCCATTTTACCTGTCTTTTGAACCCATTTGTTTTCCATTATACCATAAAATGGTGCTAACACAGCATAAAACTCTGTTAATGCAGCATAAAATGCTATTATGAAATACAGTGCCTGAGATTCTGGAAATAAAATTAAACCCCAAATATCCCCTCTATACCTGCTTTAATTTCAATCATAAAATAATAATAATATGAAATTGTTGTTGAGATATTTCTTATAACCTTTCCAATATTCTGGTTTTTGCACTTAAAAATAAATAAGCCAAGGTAAAAATCAGTTTGAATAGTTTTACTGGTGAATTTTTTTCTATTCATATATTTTTCAAAACTTTTTTATGTACAGGTATTGCAAGTTTAAAGATTGAAATGGAAAATAAACTGTTTTGTCACCTAAGAGTTCTAAGACTTAAAATAAGCCTGAACAAAACCTGGCATAAATGCCTGAAAATACTGTCAACTATAGTATCTGAGCACTGTGCCATACCCAAGAGGACCAAAAATATGAGGACAGAAGACTATTCTGAAAACAGACACAGTGCAGTTCAGGAAGCAGGAATTTGTGTCTGTAAATTCCCAACCATATTATTCTAAGAAATTGTTTCAAAGTCGTAATTAGACACCAGCATTAAGAGATTTTACAGAGATCCTTGAAATACTAAGGGTGTATTTACAAAGAAAGACAACCCTGGGAAATGGAGCATTAATCTAAGAGACAGCAACCTCCTCATAGTCAGGGAAGCCCTGGACACAGTGTGAGCAGTGAACCAACTGCTGTATAAACGCAAAGGAAGTCAGTGGTGCGTGAATGACACATGAATTGCACTCACCATGAATTTGATGTTAAATCCACTGTGTAAATATAGTGCACTGGATTTGCTAACTGCCTGTTATCTCTGCAGTTAACTAACTGATCACCTATATAATTTCAAAGCGTGAAAATAACAACAGAATGTAAAGTGGCAATATATGATTCTGGAAAATCAGTAACTGGAATCTAATTATGGCTCCTGAATAAAATTGTCTTAGTTACAAATTGGAAGTCTTTTTGAAAAAAATTAACCATGGACACAAGTGATGTCCTTTTAGCTAAGGCCCAGATTCAGTATTCAATCCAACCACTAAAGACCAGTGAGCTGCATTTTCTCAGTTGCTCATTCTTTGGGATTCTCTCTTGGTAGCCCTTCAGAAACTAATTTTTGTATTTTTAGTATGGAGTAACTTTTGCAGTTTCTGTCATGTTGCAAGTTTCTTTTGACCCCTTTGATATTTCCAAATGGCTTTGTACATGGTCTGCTCTCTGCTGCAAATCTCAGGGGAATCTTGCTCACAAGCATGAACTCATCTTCCATTGTTGTGTTGATCTGTTTCCCATTAGGCCACCCTCTACCACTGAAAAATACAGCATCAACCTGCTATTTTCACTTTAGACATCTGTAAAACATTTACGCTTTTCCTTCAGAAATCCCACTTCACTCATCATGATGAAAAAACTCAAAAAAATATAAAATTTCATATTAGTGCAGCACTAGCCTGAGCAAAATTTCTGCTTATGATAATGTCTGATGTTACCTCTCTGTTTCCTTCTCCTCTTCCACCTTTCTGTACATATGCCTGTTGTCTCAAGTGAGCTGTATATATCTCCTCTAATGTGTTTTTATGTTTATGCACAGCACACCTATGAAAAGCAGCCACTGCTGCCCATTCTGCAGTAGGACATGCCCTGTGTTCTGGTACAGCCTGCAGCTGTGGTTTCTTATTTATTTCCTCCCCTATTAAAGGTTTGTTAAAGAGCAGGGATATGGTTGTTAAAAGTTTTGGCCACTAAGGAAAGTTTTTATGTTGACTGGATTAATTTATTCTCAGATCAGTCTCAGTGTAGGAATGAATAGAAATATCCCATGTCATTACCATGGCTAAATATTTTGAAATGTCAAACCACAGCCCAGGGCTGTAAGAGTGAATAATAAATAATATATCTACTTTGCCTGAAGTAGCATGTTGTATACAATTTTGATGACTTTCCAGTACTTGTAATACAGAGGGCAAAGATTGTGAATATGTGGTTATATTTCTAAGTTTGAAAAAAAAAATAATAGCAATCCAGTTACAAACAGATTTAAAAGGTTTGATTATTTGTTGTTTTTCCTTTGGATCCTCCTTAAAAAAAACCTGTTGGAAATTGATTTTTAAACTTATGAAATGCCTAAAACAATTTAGGAATTAATGTAAGTATCACATTAAAAAGAAATGTATTTTAACTTCATCCTATGTAGTTTTGCATTTCTTCATTTTAAACAAGGAGCAATGTTTCATGGAAGCATTAACTATATAGGAGAATATTAGAAGATTCAATTCTGCAGAAAGAGAATATTTAACATAATTCAGGTAACTAATCCAAATACAGCTGAATACAACACATCTAATTAATATATGAGTGAGGAAAAATTGCATTCTTCTACATTCATGAAAAATATGCGCAAAATGTGTATCTAGTCTGGTTGGTTTAATTTTTACAAAGGGGTTAATTATCCTGAAACACAAGTTGTTACAATAGAAATAGCATGTCATTGTATATGTTTTTACAATTTTTCTGATTGTTTCAAAGACTAATCTTGCAACAGCTTCTGTTGGCTTTGTTTGCTTGTTTTCTGAAAAAGTGAAATTTAAAGGTCTAATTTTTTCCTACTAATTAGATGGACAACTGCAGAAATGGAAAATTTGAGTAGTAAAGACTGCTTTGTTTTTTTATTCTCCCAAGAGAGGTATGGTTTTACCTAAGTCTGAAATGGGCTGAAGTATTTAACTTCTAAAATAGACCTAGTATCCTGCTCAATTTGTGTTCTTGTTAAGCCTGGTTAGAAGCAAAGGGTATGAATGAAATTTTGACCTTTTGGTCAACCGCATTGGATTCAATGTAGTCCAGGTGTGTTTAGGATATGCAATGATATATTGAATGCTATGAGTGCCCAATGATTTTGTTTAATGGATGATCTTAGTAAATCATTATCCACCAGGACCTGCATGACACATTTATGAAGTAATGTCAAAGAGTGAACACCTTGTATAGTAGAATTATTTTAGATAGTGGGTTTCAGTGTAGATTCAGACCCTATTTGCTCAGGGTTTTAATAAGGTTTTAGACCTGCAAGATGAAATTCAGTTATAGATATGGTGGTCTGCATGTGAGTGGATTACATTTCTGGGGCCATGGGATTTTTTTGTTTCCCAGGCCATAACAGTCATGAGTATGAGTAACTATTTGAATTTGTCCCCATAGTTGCTATCATTCTTCCTAAAATACCCCCATGAACTTGTAATTTTCAATAATTGTTCCAGCAGTAAGAAATCAAGAATTCAACATTGGGAAGTTCAGTATTTCTATCAGAGCACTCAAAGCTAGTTAAATCCCTCTCTTCATTTCCCTAGCTCTAGCCTAATATATGACACTGTACAAAAAAGACATGGAGGTCAAATTTTCAGTCTATTTTTCCATACCAATTTGACAGTGCAATAACCCAATATGTATTATTTTTGCCTTTCATCTGTTACTGAAAAACAAGTTACTGAGGTTCCAGAGACAGAAGAAGTTTCTAATTAACCTCTCTGACTGGACATCTGGTGTCTAAGCAGCTACAACTCACAGCATTTGGAAAAAGTTACATTTTGCAAAAGGATATGGTGACACTCCCATGTGGTAAGGTATTGAAATAATATATTTCTTTACTTTTAATCTTTCCATCCTGATAACTGATGCAGATGCTTTGTCTTTCAGGAGATACCAGGCACCAAAGATTTTTAACTGTGAAAGTGTGAGTGCCCCCAGCTACTTCTATTTGATTTTACTACTAACAGAACTGCCATGGGTGCTGACAATAACTGCTAAGTTCATTAGTTTATTTCATTTCTTTGTGCTATCTCACCTAACTCTCAACATCTGATATCTTAAGCAAGGTCTTGATGCAGAGGACAGACATCCCTTCTAGCTAAGACTTCCATGGGAATAAGAGACATTCATTGTCTTTGCCAGAAACTGCTACAAATCTAGCAAGAAGAAGCATCCTACATCCCTAAGAGCTTCAATCTGAGACCTAAAGAAGATGGTTCATACCATCTCAAATAAACCCAGAATAAAAGGGGAGATTTCAGTCTTCAGAGAAATTTCACTAAGAAATTTCACATCAACTACAATTTAAAATGTTGGCTTCCTTAAATATTGTTTGAAATTGGCATCCAAATCAATGACTATAGGCTAAGAAGTCAAGACTGAGAGTGGTACATTATCTAAGACATACTTTCATACTTTGCAAATAAAAAAAAAATAACTTGCATCAACCTGGAAGAGAAAAAAAAGAAATGAGGATGATGAGATGCCATCTTTTGTGTCATTGCATTCCACAGAATTTAAGCAGGGTTATCAAGTTATGTTGTGCTGACATTTGTCAAATTGTCAATTTCAGAGTTCACATGGACCAGTGTAGTCAAGGCAAGGGAAAATTTAAAGTTTTAGAGCTCATGAATATAAATTCAAAGCACAACCAATGATTTCTAAACAGTTTTACAGGTTATCATATCTTCAGTTGCCATTTTTTTAGTGAAAGTGTGAAATACAGAGATGGATATTAATGTAAACTAAATCTTCAATTTCTCTTTGTATGCCAAATGATCAAATTGTATAGCACATTTGCATAAACACAAAACACCTAATCCTCAAAGCATCTAGCTTTCAAGTAAAATTAGAGGCATCTTGGGTAACCCATTACATTGTTCATTTCCTTTTTCATGTTTTCAAATGAGAAGAGATCTATCATCAGGCCCGTGACTCAAATGAAATTACTTAACACAGAATAATTTCTTCTCCTTACATTACACTCATAGGTAACAGGTTTGAGCTGTGTAGCATTTTATTGTGTTTGCAAAATAAAAAACATAGCATTCAAAAATTCAACTGTGACATTATAATTTTTACTGCTTTTTAACATAAAAAGGTCTTAATTAAGTTTTGGGTATATCTCTTTATTGCTCCTGACTAGTTCTTTCTGTTATGAGGAGGAAGAGGTATTATGAAATTTGTTGTTAGTGATGGGTCTTTCCCATGGGAAGCAGTTTCCAGAAACTTTTTCTAAAGTGGATAAATTTAATTCAGTTACTTAAAAAATTAAAAATTAAAAAAAAATCAAGATCTCTATGAAAAATCTGTAATATCTTGGGTAGCACTTGTTTAAAAAAAGGAGATAGTATATTATAATCAATGAACAGAAGAGCAGCATTATTAATAAATAGAAATAGCTCAGATGATCAAGAAGAGAAAATTCATATAAACAGGCCAATCTTGTATTGACATGTTTCGAAACTAAGCCTCATTTTCTTCAGTAATTTCCTTTGCTTCCTATAAAGCCATACCAATTTATCAGTATGAAATTTTTCTCTTTTGGGAACTATGAGCTTTTGGTTGGGCTCTAGAAATATCTGCGCCTTGGAGGGGAGAAGTGAAAAGATGGAATCCCAGCTGCATGGCCAGTCTGGTATTTACGAAGTGCTGACAGGTATGTCTAGCACTTGACTTCCACTAGTTCTTATATGCCTGTGCTGTAAGGATAGAAAATCTTGGCCTAGGGCTTATGCTTCTTTTAAGCTATTACTGTTTTTCTGTAACTCTGCAGTAGCTGCTTCTGATAGCTAAAACCAGTTTATGTGGTTGCACAACCTTGAGTCACAAGCCAGAGGGTATGAGCCAGGTCTCTGTATGCCAAGAGGAGAAAAAGCAATTTTAGAGATGACTTCTTAAGTGGATAAGGTCACTAAACATTGCAGTCCTCTGGCACTGAAAAAAAAAAAATCCTTCCCTTAGTGACATAGTTTTCATGTATTTTTAAGCAAGGTGTGGAAATCATGCTATCTGGGAAATGCTATATGTTAAAAGTGATACACCACTGCATAAATGAAGAAGGGAAGATGTGTGAATTAGTTAGACACAGCTGAAATACCAGAAACAAAACAGGGAAAGTAGGACTTGTTTATGTAGAATACTGATTGAATATTGCCAACTATAGGGGAACAGTGTTTTTTTTTCCTTGCGATATTGACCAGATTCTCAAAACACAAGGTCACAAGGTTTAGGAGTTCAAAAACTATGAGTGAGACCTCATTTTCAAAAAATTCAAGTTATCATATAGGTACTTAAGAAAATGTTCTTTCACTTATTTGTTTTTATTCTTTTTTTATAATTTAGCGATGGCTTGCAGTTACTGTGTTGCCTTGGAATGGCTTGAAAAGACAGCCTGTAACTGTTAATAATTTTGCTTACCTTAGCAGCCCATGTCAAAATTCTTTATACTGAAATTCGTTTCTTGAAGGCTTTTTGTGAATATAATTTAATTTAATTAACTTCCAAGAGTTGATGTTTTCATCCTTTTGCTTTTAGTATTTTTTTTAAGTGCTTCTCTTTGAAGGCATCAGTCTCATCATAGTGAGACTACATTCTTGTTAGCAAAGACTGCTGGACATCCGTGACTGACACACAGAGAGCAGATTGCATGTTTACAGAGGTGTTAAAGCTGAGCAGCCTGTACTACATTTAATATTCTTACTCACCAGTGAGTTAATAATATCTGTTATGAAACACAAGGCAATGCTTTGTTCAGCACTGACAGTGATAAATATGGTTTTCAGTGGTTTTGGTCATTTCCTCATTCAGTCTCTAGTCCTTAGAGAAAAAAACAGTTAAAATTATTGCCAGCCTTTCCTTGTGATGATATTGGCTCATTGTTTGTTTGCCACCACCATTTGGTCAGGATGGAACTACTGGGAAAAATAACCTCCCTGAAAATGCAAAGTGCTGCCAGCTGTGAAGAGAAATGACACACGGTGGATATTTGCTGTTCAGTGTTTGCATTTCCAGGGTCTTTTAGAAAGGACAATTTTTTCAGCCACTGTTGATATAGCTAGCATATTTCCTGGATGTGAATGGCAATGTTATCAAACATGTCTAATGCAGCCAGTGACATTCAAAAATCTGATGAATCTGTGACCTGATTCTGGAGGTGTCTACATGAAATAATTTCAAAGTCCACTGATATTAAATAGGGGTAAAGCTGGCTGTGTTCCTGCTAGGGTCATTCAGTATTGCAGGTTTCTCTAGCTTTATTATTTTAACATGGCCACAGGACTTTTGATATCCATCCAGCGTGTTTCAAACTTTCTTTGTTGTTTTCCAATCATTACCCACCTAATACACAAAATAGCTAGAGATATCTCCAAACAGGTAATTGTCAATAAAGCCTGTTTTGGTATTCAAATATAATATACCTGCTGGCAAAAATTGTAAATAGGAGCTACTGAAACAACTAAAATTACAAATTGTTCTGTCTGGCTTTTATTCATTGCTAAGCTAAAAGTAGAAATTGATACCTACTGAGTACTAATAAATAATTAAAGATTTCAACATATAACAACCTTTTTTTCACTTTTGTAAATAAATTTCTTTTAGGAATAAATTAATAATCTTAGATTATATCCTTATATTTTCTGCTCTACTGGAGCGTTCTACCTTCTTTTGCTGTGACTTGCCAATAAGTGTTTCAACACAGCAAAAAAAGGAATGAATCAAGGCATAGTGTTGCCCGACATTTTTTTATGAGTCTTAGATCACTTGTAGTCTTAAGTATCAACCCCTGGAGTTCCTCCCTAAAAGAAGACTAGTTTGACTATTAAAAATAAAAAATAATTGAAGATATATAATAGATTAAGAAACCTGCAATATTTTTGGTGGGCAAAAGCTGGAAAATGTGCAACTACAGGCTCAATGAACAGATGGCAAATTAAAAACATACGGGGATAAATAAATAAATAAATAAATAAATAAATAAATAAATAAATCCTTCAATCTTCAATTTTATGTTGCATCAAAACACTTTGAGGGTCTGATTTTTAGTGTTATGAAGTGAAAATTCATGGCAAATATAACAGGAATTACATGTGGTAATCTTACCCTTTGTTTATATTTCTTCAGTTTGACCACAACTTTTATGTCATTTTTTTAAACAAATAATTCGGCCTTTAAGAAACCAGCATTATGAGGTGTGAACTTACTGATGACCTTGAAGGGCAAAATGAAGTCCCTTTAGGAAATAAAAGCAACCAACCTTCATGTTGCTGACAGAATTTTTGTTGAACAAGCATATTCCATGAACGGGTCAAGAAACTTTCCCATTTTGCTGTCATGTTCCCATACTGGAAGACCAAGATCCTTGGGATATCACAGGCTCCCTTCTGTACTGTGATCCTCTTCTGTGCTACCTGGCATTTCCTCTGCTATATGGCTGTTCATTTCTTTAACAAAGAATGGACACTTCTCAGACACAAATGCTTTTCATGCTGGCTATTGTTCATGGTCCAAAAAGTAACCAAACATCCTTACAGTTCTAAGTCTCAGCTATGATAAATGTCCTGCAGCACCGTAATATGACTTGTAGACTTCTGGATATCTGAAACACCTCGACAGATGGCCAGCAGGGTTTTCAGTAAGATTTTCAGAAAAAAACCCTTGCTATTAAAAAGTCATAGATACTATGAAGGTCCGTTTTTGCCAAATAATTTAGAATTTTAATGATTTTAATCTGTATTTCCTTAGGGATCTCCCTGCTAAATGATACCATTTGGGGGAGCTGTTTCACTGCAACTCTGCGAAGCTTGCAGCTTGTCTTTGTCCCATCAGGAGCACAGCAACACCAGGGAAGGGCAGGACAGGAGACAGTCTGTGACAAAAGGCAAGAGCTGACCTTGACAAGCTAATAGAAAAGATCATATTATCTTTAGAAAATAGTAAATAGAATGAAATAAAAACAACCAATGGATTTGCACAATCAAAAAAATCTGAAAATTTGCTGGGCATTTCAAACTTCCTGTGAGACTTGTATTTGTTCTGGAGCTAACCAAGCAGGAAAGATGCCACTACTGAGGAGTCCTAGTTGCTCTGGAGAGCAAAGGTCAAAGGAAAAGTAGAACAGTAATCTAGGTAAATGGATTCAGAATTTAAAAATACTTTTCTATCTCTCCAGTTTCTGCAGCCTTATGTGCTTGGGTAAATAAACAAAACCAATTTTAGATTCAAGGCTACTGCCTTTTCATGTTTATTAATAGACTAGGAAATGTTTCAGTAACAGAAACCTCTCATACAGTGTGATGTTGGAAGCTCAGTTTCAGAGTAGTTGGGAGTTTTGCTCTCACTTCTCCATCTGAAATTACAGTCAAAAAACAATCTTTCTTGATCATGTTTGTAAATTTCTGCTCACTCCAACACTGGTATTTGTATTCTTGACCATGACATATTTATAGATAGTAGATCTATCATGTTTCAGTGTTCCTTTTGTGGGCCAAAATATTTCATTCTGATCTTGAAAGATATGACTTTCACTCCCTCTGATGATCCATATAAACTTTCTTTTTATTTTTTTTTACCTGAATTACATGCCATTATTATTACTACTACACTAATTATTGAGAAAACCTGGTTTTGGATTTTTTTTTCTCTGTGATGTGCCAGTCTCTTGTGAAACAACTTATGCTTTCCAATCTTCTTATTAAAAGTGGGCATTGAAAAAAGCATTTGATAACTCCCATTATTTAGAATAGTAGCTTTACTGAGAATCTCACTCTGTGACAGTATTTTCTCTGAAGGTTAATGGTTGTTATCAGTAGCTTCTCATCCATCGCACTTACTTTCTGTCTTTTCCAACTATTAGTTTTTCATGTCACAAACCAACTATGCAATGAAATACAATTAGATTATATTTCTTGTATTTCTCTGATTTAGGAACTCTATCTGCCAGATTATCTTTGCTGAGACCTTTAATGTCTCACCCCATTTGCTTTAACTTCCATATCCATAGTTGCTCTTGACATAAAGTTTTGTTATAATCCCTTGGACAGTGCTGAATTTATATCAACAGTTCTGATGTTTGGATCAAATAATTCTCTTCTGAATTATGGTGGGTCTGCTTTGGTGGTTTTGTTTGTTTGTTTTCTTTTTTTTTTAAACTTTTTTTTATTATGTACTATTCACTAGATATTAAAAACAAACCCAAAATCTTTATATGAATTCTTGGTGTGTTGTGTTTTTGGTTGGACTTGATGATCTTAAGGGTCTTTTCCAACCAAAATGACTCTATGATTCTATGCTGATTTTGTGTGTCAGATATGGAACAACTTGTGGGACGAGGTCCTTGGTTCCAGCCAATTTGGTGTCATTAACTCTTAGTTTTCCTTCCAGTTTTGTTGTGGTGGATTCTGTTTTCCTACTATCCTCAAGTTCATCCTCTTTTTGTACCCCAAAAAAGAACTGCATCATTTTTAAAAATTCTATATTAACTTTTTTTCAGAGCCACATCAAGTTTATCTTTAATCTTTTTTCAGAACCTTCTTCAAAGTAATTTTACTTTAAATTTTTTTTCTGTACACTGAAGAATCTTTATTTGTTTTAACAACCTTTCCCAGGTCTGACTCACCTGCCTCTTATCTTTCTGTGCTCTGATTCCTAAAGCATAATTGTCCTGGCTAACCATGTTGTTTGTTTGGGTTTTTTACTGTCTACATATAAGTCCTTCTGAAGGACCTATTAATTCATTTAAGAACTTATTTTCCAGAATTTTTTTTAAACTCTTTTTTCCTATCATTTTCCCTGCATAGATCGCTGCCAATTTTAGAATCCTGGACTTTAAGGAGTACAAGGCCTCTATCATATCTGGGGTCCTCAGATGTACTTCTTTCCCTACCTTTTTGATATTCAGCTTTTTGATACAGGGAAATTAGGATTCAGAATATAGCTGAGACTTCTAAGTATAACATAATGAATAATAAGTGGTGACAGACAAAATAAAAGCTAATTGACTTTACACTTCAGATGTTTTTTTCCTGTAATAACTATGAGCAAAAGTTTGAAATTGAATTTAATATGAAAACCAGAGTAATTTCCTCTACAGAGTATTATTTTTATATTTTTGACTTCCAAAATTATAAGAATGCAGTGTTCACATTGTACATGTTAGTATAAGAAAAAAAAGCCCTTGATTTTCTATTACCGTCCTTGTGGTATGTCTGTCTGTACTTCTGAATAATTAAATATTTCATTACAAATTTGATAGTTTTCACTGCAGTTAAGTACCCTGAAATGTTATATGTCTCTACTGAGAGAGTGGCCAGCAAGAGATATTCTCAAGTACTGGCAGAGAAGAACTATAAAGCTAAACAGTACATCTTTTCAGTGATTAAAAAGAGTACCCAAGTAGATCCAAATGGAGACCTCGCATATTTCTCTGGTCACGTGGCTGGTTAAGGTGGGGTAAACTCCTTTCTTCTTGATAAGGAATTAAACAGGCAAAGAAAATAGACACTTCAGCTGTTGTACGGAGACATGCATAAATTCCCTTTGTGGATTATCTTGCGGGAAGGATAAAGAAATTTGAGAATATTCTCACTGCTTCTCATTCTGTATCAGTCTGAACAGGCAACATGTTGCCTTGTTTTCCAGGTTGTTCTTACCTTTTTATTGTTCTGGACATTGAAAGAATAATGGTCTTTTTGAAATTATGTAGCAGTTAAGCCTATAATAGAATATTTCTATTTAATAGTGAAATCAAAGTTCATAATCATATGTAGCAGAAACATCTGTAGATGTTACTCATTGGCCCACTGGACATATTTGTCCTTTCTTGTTTATGATTTCAATTAGAAGGTTTGCAAACCAACTTTTGTTTTTACTTTTTAAACTTTTCTTTATTGTTACGGCATGTGGATGAGGTTTTTCAATTTGTATTTGTATTTTGTTTATTTGTCTGTACTTGGTTTTGTTCCATTCCAAAATACCCCCACCCCTACATCCCTGATCACACCTGGTATCACCCTGTCCTAGACCCACCCCTTCCCTTCCCCCAGAGTGTTCTCCGCCCAGGCTGCACGGGGCCAAGCCGGGGTCTGGTTGCTCTGGCTGTTCTGGCTCTCTGGCACATGCTCTGGCAAGTGCTCTCCTAGCACATGGAGCTAGACTGAAATAAACACCTTTTCCAACCCCAGCCAGGCCCACTCCTTCTTCCAGCCTTAACCACGCCTCAACCAGCAGATTTGGAGGACCCACGAACTGTTTTAGATTGGTCTGGGGAGTTGCTTTGGCCGGTAAGCACCGCCACGCAGACACCAAGCTTTACTTTATGATTTTGGGCAAAAAGTTTGTAGTGAGCAAACTTTCTGTTCACAAAAAAACTAATGGTCAAATCTCAAATGCATTCTGATGTGTTTTCCTATCTAAATCTGCAAAGCAGCTGTAGAAGTAACTTGGCTTGGGTAAAGCCTGCAACATATTTACATGATTACATAAAGCACTTTAAATCAAAATTTACAAGCAATCAGAAGACTTAAAAAAAAATGCAGTTAAGAAGTACAGCATAACATCCTTCTCCAATTTCCCCTCATTAACTACTTCATTTTTATGCATTCTGAACAGTTCCTGATCTTAAGTCAAAATGTGTCCATGATCACATCCAAAATGAACTCTCTCACAGTCTACATAATACTTTCCTAGATTAATTGCTCCGTTTGTATGAGTCAGGAACATTTTCCAATCAAAGCAATTTTAGAAATAAGATTATTTTGTTTTTACCATGATTAATTCAAATAAGTTTAAGTGAAATTAGTATCCTTTGCTTTTCACAGTACATGTTGAAGGGTATTGGATCCATAGTCTTACTTTAGTCTTGAAGTCAAACCATTTGCATAAGCATTAATAAATTTGCATAACTCATTTTCCCATGACAATCTGTCAAGTAATTTGAAAAGAGTCGTAAATGATGACAATCAGTTTCATAATTGTAATTTATGTTAATAACCTCTCTATGGCTCTAACTCTTCTCTGCATTATGGGCATATTCAAATGTTGTACTCACAAAATAGTAATGTTCTTATTGTCTTAGTTTAATCAAAAGTATGCACTTTAACAGAATAAAATTGATTAAAAATTTTATTTTGAAAATTAAAATTTCATCATTTCCAACCTTTAGAAATGGCAAATGCCTAGAAATAACTTGAACTATCCTGCTGGATTCGTGCTAAACTTATAGTAGACTAACCATGTAATATTTTTGCTTCTGAATTTCCTCTTTTTAGATTTGTTGATAGTTTTGCAGATAATTTTGTATGTGTCATATGCATAGTTTTTTATCGCTTGTAGATTTTATTTTGTACATTTTGAAGTTTTGAGCATAAATGTCCTATTTTGATAGGAGAATTTTGAATAATAAAAATATCCTTGAATCTTATTTTTAAGCCAGATTTTTTCCCCTTGAATTGTACAGAACATCATAAAAAATGAATCTGATGTCAGTATGATATCCCAGATATTAAAGGCTCTAATGTGTCAAGACAGGACACCTTTCTGTTTGGCTTAATGAAAATCAAAGTGGAATTCATGAGGCTGCAATGAAAAGGATTATTTAAGGTTAACATTTTAAATAAGGGAATGAATCTGAAATGGGAATATATGATATCAGATTTTATGATGATTTGGAATCTAGAATTTGCTGTATGAAACATCATTAAATGCATAGTTAAGCCTGATGAAAAGATTTGAGGTTTCTACTCCTACTGAAATCACTTAGATTCGTGTTTTATTTGACAGCAGAAGAAATGAATTAGCTTATTGATGCTTAATTACATTTACATGTGTTACAAAAAATTCTTTGATCTATACCATGTCACAATTATAACATACCCCAAGGAAAACTAGTAATTCATCAGAACAAAAAGAGAGGAATTACAGAAAATTCCAAAGTATACAGAGGTAAAATTCATTTTTGTTAAACCTCCCTATTCCTACATGATGCCTCTGTGTACCTTATAAGATTTTTAACAAATTTGGAAATCATGAAACTAAGCTGGTAGCAAAACTGTGAAGAGTGCATCAGAAACTGCCTACAGTTCAAGATTTTATTTTAATTAGTGTCACCTGGTTACAGTGAACTTGCACAGTAACCAGACCAAACAGTTGCCCTTGGAGAAGAGAAGAATCATTGTTACAGATTTCTTCTTTTTTTCTGAGGAAAAGAAATTTTAACTGTATCGTACATAAGTAGGAATGTTTCTGGTGAATTTAAAATTTCTGAAAATTTTGAAAATAAGCTATATAAACATGTTCTGAACAATCTGAATAACTGAATAATTCAGCTTCTCTTTTCCAAATAGACATTCTCTTCCATTGAAAACTGAGAAAACTCTGTAAAAGAGGTTTGGGTATTTGTAATTCTTCTTTTGACACTGATGTAATAATTGCCAAAATTCAAGCTTAGCTCACTGGATACGTTACATTTTTACCAAGTCTGCACCTGAGTCTGCACATTTTACCAAGTCTGCAAATAGGAGAAATTCAAAGTCCAGATATAATTTCCATGTGTTATTATTTAATTTTGGACTTTTTAAAATTGTAGTCTTATGGAAATGTGGATCAGCAATTTATGTTCTTGTGGGATTAAACCTAAAAATTCCAAGATTTAGAAAGAGCTGGAATAAGAACTCTGCTTAAAATATTTTGGAGTCTTTTACCAAGTGTATTGGTGTGGATAACAAGGTTTGGAAGCAGGGGGCCAGCAGGGCTGACCTCTGTAGGAAGATAGCTGGAGACAGTCAGTGCCAGCAATCCCTGCAACAGATCCACCACAGGGGGATACAGCTGAGTTCATCAGCCACATTTGGGGCATCTCTGGGACAGCGCATGTAAGAAAGGGCAGAAAACACCACACAGGAAGAGGAGAAGGAAATCAAAAGAGTGAAACAACAGAGGGTATATCAAAGGCAAAGGAGCAGGAGAAGTTTCTTCATGACAGAGAAAGTATTCCTCTGCAGCCTTTAGAAGAAAACATAGTGTAGCAGGCTGTTCTCTGCAGTCTGTGGAGAAGAAAACTTTTTACCTACCACAGTGGGGAGAGAATTGAGTGTGCAGCTTGGTTGGAGATTGGCTGTTCTTCAAGCTAAATCACCATGATTTAGCATTATTGTTTTCTACCAGCACGTTATTAAGAGATCTCACTAATTATAGTATCAGCATTCTGGAATTATTCTGGAATTATACACACCCATTTATAGTTAATATTGAATATATAATTTGTAGAATAGCAACTGTTAGACATAAAGGATAAAGTGATGTAACTGGTGTCCTTTCTTGGCCTTGAGGCATCTGTGTTTGCTTTGGTTTAGTCAGTAGCAATGTTCTTTGAACACAGAAGTCATAGTAGTTTTTTCCATAACTTATCAGAGGAATAAATAGTACAATGAAGATTTTTGGTAAATATAATGGAAAGATTACGTAATGCCCTGCTTGAAACCAGTAGTCCTCATGTCAGTATAAGGCAATTGTCTAAATTTCAGTAAGAATTTTTTCCTTGTACTGGCTGTTGGCTTGCATTTGGGGGTTTTTTGAGAAATAAAAAAGCCCTTGTGACAAGGTACAATACTGAAATATCCCCCTACAGCCCTCCGGGGCTCTTTGGCTAGTTCAGTTCCTTCAGAGAGATATCTCAGGGACAAGACGAAAGATTCAAAAGAGGCTCTTACCCCCGGGATTATTCCAAGGCTTTATTCTCAAAGGGTTTCCAGGGAGCAAGAGAACGAACAAGGAAGAACAGGGCCTTATCTAGTCTCCTGCTCAGTAAAAGATAGCTGGAACTCAGCCAACCAGATCAAGAAAGGAAGGAAGGGTCAAACCATACAGGCTATAGGCTTCAGGGTTCCTGGGGAAAAAACATTCCCCAGAGAAATACAACATAATACCAGTTATGAATTTGCAAAAAACTTTATCTCCTTTGGAATCATTTCTACCTCCAGCTTCCTCTCAGTCTCACTGGTTTTTCAAAACTGCTGAAATTCACTTATTATTAATTTGATAGTCTTATATAAGAATAAATTGGTGAATTTTCAAGAATTACATTTAAGGAAATGTGATTTTGTACTTTTCTACTCTTCTGCTATACTTTTCTGCTATAAAATACTGATGTCTTCCTTCCAGAGAACATTTTCCTATACCCTTTTCAAGTAATATTTGTATGCTTCACTGCTCTTCCTTCCATTCTTTCTTTTCCCCTCTACCTCATGTAAATGAATTAGAGGATTTCGGGATACTTGGAGAATAGAACTTTGTCAAAAATAATTCCTTCTTCATTAAGATAAAGCTGGAAGTCTGCCACAGAACTGCCAGAGATAGAGATTTCAATTTTCTTGTTGGCTGAAGCATAAAAGAGAGGAAAATAAAATGCATTCTAAAATGCACCTTTTCTTTTCAACTGAATTAATTATGATTTAAGGTATCTGTTGTCCTGTGAATGCTGCACTAGAAAAGTCACAGTGGGATTGCTAAACCTTGTCTAACTTGTTGGTTTCCTATGTGTTTTCTTATTAATCAAATAGATTTCATTCTTTAAGACTGAAAAGATGCTGGATGTTGCCTTCTTATTTGCTTATTTGTTGCTAAGAATGTGTGGTGCATTCATGTTAGTAACTGTTTCATATAGTAAAGTTAATGTGCTGCCACGAAATTAAGAATTGCTTCCTTGTTGCTTCCATTGGTCGCACAACTTCAATACAGAATTATAGCAAATGTGTCTGAATCATTAGTTAATCCAAACTGCAATAGGTCAAACATGTGCATTTAGAGTTTGTAAACTGAAGCTAAATAGAGATTCTAGACCATCCCTTATGTGTTTTCAAATGTACAGTCATTTGATGAGAGCACTAATGTTCAAAATTACAATGATCTGATTAAATTTTACCAGTGCTCAGCTAAGGTTTTACATTACGAATTTACTTCAGGGAGTGACTGACTCTCAGAGCAGACTAACGTGTAGCAGAATTTGACTAGTTAAGCCTCAGTTCTGCTCTTCCCTCATGCCCATGTCCAACAGATAGGGATTTACAAGGTGAAAACTAAGATTGGCAAGAAATTCAAGTCATGCATCATCAGCTCAATAGTTTTCCTGAATCTTTATCTAAGAAACAACTATTACTAATTTTACACATATAGTAGACCACAATTTTAATGATGAGAATATTTGAAATTCATAAAGCTGAGCAGTTACTCTCTCCCACTACATAATATTTTCTAACATATAAGCAGAATATTCAATGGAATGAAAAACCGAAAAAACAAATGTTGTTAAACATATGTTTTATTTATGATCTGAAACAGTTTATTGGTTTGCATTTTTTACTGTTGTAACTGGAAAATATGAGGAATAAACACCTGTTATGAAAGCCAGCGTGAGTTATATGAAGCTATTTCAGCCAGATTAAAGAGAAAGTAATTTCTGAGGCTATATTTTGTATAGAGAAATGTTCTCTTAATATTCTCTTACTGAATCTTCCTGTGTTGTTAGGAAGCTGGAGACTTTATCTATTGGAATAATACTTTCAGAAATTAATGTATTTTCTTGTTCTTTGTCAAATTTTTTTAACAGATTTTGCATCATAAGATTTACCAATACTTCTTGTATGTGGATGTGCAAGCTGCATAACTGCACACATCAAACAAGATATGTAAACCACATGGTGCTGTGTTTAGATAGTTTGTTCTCAATGTGCATAACATTTGTCTCCTAATTTCTCCTAAAACAGGAAAAGCTGCCTACCAGCCTGTTTTGAGTGCAGCATATGTAGCCTTTAGCTACTTACACGACTTGAATAATTTTTCCTTTGTCAGTGGATTAAAGCTGTTTTATCTCATATTTATGGATTCACTCTTCCAGGTATGCAGAGAGGAAGGTATACACACCTATGTAGGGTATGGATATTTCCTGACTGATCCAGGACTCAAAGTCATATGGAGTGAAGAAGATATTTTCATTAAGTTAAATATATGCAATAAAAGGTTGCTTGGTTTTTAGGCATCTACATGTATTTTTAGGGTAAAAAGATGGAGCGACTAACTATGAAATCATTGAACCTTCAGAACAAGGGAACGATTGTATTAGTCCAGACAGGGAATTTACTTGGTGTCCCTATTCCAATAAATCACTACTCTATACTGCTTAGTGCGATGGATGAGATCACACAGGCAGTACTGCATGCAAAGCCATGTGCTTGCCCAACACAAATTTATAGATTACAGAGCGTGATTTATGACAGTCTATTAAGAGCAAGAAAAATTGGAGCACTATCTGCAATTATCAAGAGAGGATCTTCATTTTGTGCTGAGAAGAATTATTCAAGGTGCAGAAAGGATACAAAAGGCACGAAATATACTTGAGGAAAAACAGAAAACACAGAAGGGGAAAAAAATTAACCTCTACTACAGAAAGCAGTGGAAGAATCATAGAATCATAGAATATCCTGACTTGGAAGGCAACCATGGGGACAACTGAAGACCAACTCCTGGTCCTGCATAGGGCAGTCCCAAGAGTGACATTGCATGCCTGAGGGTACAAAGTTCTAGAAAAGGTCAGATCAAAAATGCCAAGAAAATTGACCTATTTGGTAGGGCTTTAAATTAGAAAGTAAAGAGTTATTTTCTATCACTCATTCAACCTGATATAGATTATAGATGGTGATCTATGATTTTGGGCCTGGAGTTTGAGGGGTGCCACTGGACAACAGAGTTTTTTTTTAAACTTGTAGAAGCTACTTGTTAAAATATTGACAGTGTATCATTGCTCAAAGAAAGATTATATGGCAGAGAAGGGTATCTAGGTTCATGTATAGATGCATTCTGAATGCTGTCACAGCAATTTTGACAGGAAGAAAGGCTCCTTTATTGTTAATTTTTGAAGTATCAGTGTATTTTCGTCTCCTTGGATACATGCTGCTCTTTATATTTTTGAACTAAATGCACCAGTGATCTACATTTCCTCATTAAGATCCAAAGCTTAAGAATTACTGAGAAAGTATTAACAATAAGCCTCCATATGGAAGTATAAATAATTCACACGTTGTGTGTTTTGTTCCATCTCTTAGGGAATATAAACTTGGCAACAATCAAGGCGAATGTCATCATTAATTATAGTTAAAATGCTGAAGTAGAGATACTTTTCCTGACAAAGCAATGCACATAGCCAAATTTTAAAAGAAGTTTATAAGAGGACTGAATGGAAATTAAAATTATAACTTATGTAGTTAGTTTTTTAGTTACTGAACACTCAATCAGACATAAAAGCACAGTTGCTGTAAACACTAGAGATAATTTTTATGTGCCATGATACTTTTGCAGGATTCAAAGAGGCATCTGTGCATTTTAAAATCATGACTACTATCACTTCCACAATGTGTGCTGAAAATATTTGTTCAAAAGTATGTCTCTGTCCTCAGTCTCCAAGCTCAACCAGCCAGATTTGGTAGAAAATGCTGTGTTTAACATTAAAGCGTTAACATTTTAAGGACATTTCAAAATATTTTCAAACTGTGTAAAGACATTCTGTAGTGCTGTTTAACTATGTTCTAGGTTATAAAGTCTTAATTCAGCACTCAAAAAATCGCCAAAGTTTTCCCTTCCCTTCCCTTCCCTTCCCTTCCCTTCCCTTCCCTTCCCTTCCCTTCCCTTCCCTTCCCTTCCCT
>JBBMKD010000102.1:83258820-83292305 GCA_037834095.1 Argya squamiceps
CTTTCCGGTCCGTCCCTTCCCTTCCCTTCCCTTCCCTTCCCTTCCCTTCCCTTCCCTTCCCTTCCTTTCCCGTTCAGTTTCGGGCAATCTGTATCTGACCATTTTTCCCTCTCTCCAAGTAGCTTGTGTAAGCCTGCTGCAGAAGCTCAAGTTCCTTTTCACAACTGAAAAGGAAGAGCTTTGTTATTCCCTTAGTCTCCTCCATACTACTGAAGGGACTTTGCCACCAAGCAGATGCTGCATTGTCATGGGGATCTACAGTACAAAAGAACACAAAGACATTAAACACAGGTGAGCATCTTGGGCCTGGGTGCTCTAAGTACATATGAAGCCTTTAGAAATCCCAATAGCTGATTAGGGTATCCTTAGACTCCTCCCCCACCCCATCTCAAAAGCCTTGCACCTGCATAAAACCAAATCCTGAAAGTGCAATAGGGCTATAAGGCAGACACTCAGGTAGGCAAATAAAATTATCATAGGATTCACACTTATGCATCAACAAACGCACAGTCATAAGGGTCTACACAGATGTTTCTCTCTTTCTTTTTCTTCCTTTTCATTAGTTCCAGAAAGGATCCAAAAAAATGGAATTTTAATGGACTTTTTATTCACCATTTCTTTTACAAATTCAAAAAACCTAAAGAGTGTAAATCCCTTCTGAGAGTTTTGATAGGTGTTATACGTTTTAGTTTTGCTTTTTTTCCCTTCAGATATATTTTTCAAACTGCAAGGTTTGGGGTTTTTTCCTGTAACCCATGCAGAAGATAATGAAAATATCTGAGCTATTTACTCATGACTTCTATAGAACAGAAGTTTGCAAAATCCAGTAAAGACTCATGAAGTGTTTTAATCATTCCTGCAACATCTTTGAATACGTTACTTTTACTTTTCCTTCTACCTTTGTTCAACAGAAATGTCTGGTTGAACTATTTCCATTACTAAAATCAACCAGTGACACTGAGATTATGAACTGTATTTCAAGATTTCGTATTCACTTTGATGTACTGAAAAGTTCAGAATTATATAAAGTAGCCAGGAACAAGAGAAATGGACAAAAGTAGCTGCTGGCATGGCTATTCATTATTAAAATTCAGAGCTAGTATTACAATTTACCTCTAAGATGTCTTTGAATCAGAGTAAAAACATCTTCCTGAGAACTTCTTTTTGAACAGGAAGTTCAGTGTCTTTATCTCCAATTTCCCAGTCATTATCTCCTTTTTCAAGACTCTTGAGATATCAAAGGATCATTGTATAGAAAAATCTTAAAACTGTGGTTTCAGATAATACTGAAAGCACATCTTCAATCATTACTTAAATAAAAGTTCTTTTGTACTGTGATCAAATGTCTTGTGCACTCATCATATGAAACACCCTAATCAGAGAACTTGTGTTGTCATTTATTTTGAAGTTGCATATATATAATGTCTTTGATGGAAAATATCTGAGATATTTGAAGATATTTTACTGTACCTTTTCTGTGTGATTTACAGATTTCTCACTTAATGATGGTTTTGCTAGATAAGACAATTTTGAAGAATCATCTTTTTATCTACAAGATTAAAGGCACCACATCAAAAAAATTTAACGTTCTGAACTTGAGTTATTACACAAGTCATTCAAAAATCATTTGCTGCATGGTTTTGATATATTGTATTACTATGTTTATTTTTTTAATTTTTAATTTCAATATTTTGTACCTTTTTATAATATCACCTATATATGAAGTCCAGAATGATCAAACTTTTGCAGAAGAAACAGTATTGTGAAATAGTCTATTGTATGACTCATACTTTAAATTTATTGTTTCATGGGAACAAGTCATCTATGCTAAAGTGAACTGTAGGTTTCGATTCCCTTCTAGCCTTACATAGGACAATTTAGACATGCTTGCTAAACAATAATATACTCACTGTGGCATGAAAGCAATCAATGACAGACACTTAGCAGATCTGCATTTCTGTCTATTCCCTGCAGCATTTGGTTGCAAAAAGAAGCTTCCTTTACTTTGGAAAGTGTCTTCAGTGTATCAGTCCCAGGACATCTCACTGTGCAGTACCATATGTTTTCAAAAAGTTGCTAAAAAATGTGCATTAATCACTACCCAGTCAAAACAATTAAGGTGATACCCAGAAATTCCATTCAGGTAAATATTCACAGCAATATCTAATGTGCAGAGTCGTTTTAAGTCCTCAATCCTGCTGTATCATGCAGTCAAATCTTCTAGTCAGAGAACTACATCTACAATTGTCATGAAAAGTTAAAACTTCTTAAACAGAGAGCACAGGTATGGCACTAAAAAAATCATGCTGGATTTTGGTTCACAATAGTTTTTTGAACTAAAATAAATTTGCTGATCTTTGACATTATACAGGTGCCTTGTATGTAGAAAGAAGTTTGGCAATTACTGCAAATGTTACAGACTGTATTAAAGATGTTTTAGTATTTAATTTATATAAATGGTTTATTGAAAGATAAGTTGCATAATGGAGACAGACATTGAATATTTTATACATCTAGATGTTATTGCTTTATAGATTTATAATGAAAATAAGGCCAATAGATGGAAACCTTTCAAAAGTAGTTTTCAGATGAGAAATGTGCTCATTTGCTTAGAAAAAGCTCAGTGTGATTCAGGTTTATGTAAACCAACCCTGAACACTTCTGAATGATGCTTTTAGGTTTCATTGAAACCCCCTCAAAGCAGGAGAAACTTAGATGATAGTTATGGTTTAGGTGTTTTAATTAGCACACATCCAAGGTGTTCAGGTCATGAAGTAAAAAATGCTGATATGCACAAGGCAGTACATTTTTGTCAAAGATATTCTCTTTGTTTAAATTAAAATATAATTAAATAAATAAAGGTTTTAATGAAGAACTACTGAAAAGGAAACACAAAATGCTGTGGGACCTCAGTCCAATTTCTAGGGATAAGAACAAAGACACAACTACAATTGAGGGTGTCTGGAGACAAAATACATCTTCCTCAGAAATATACTGATGATATGTTGTAGGTGAGGTTATTAATAGTAGAGATTTAACTCTTAACAGGTAGGACTGCAGATTGGTAGGGACTTTATTTTCATCACTGTGATGAAATTGGATTCTTTCCAGCATTTTTGTTTAAATAGCATTTCTTTGAAGTCAGTTTGGAGTGTAGCTTGAATTCACATGTTTTTTTTACTGTGAGGACTGTTTCCATGCATAATAACCTGCATGGAGCAGTTAAATAGCAAGACTGATCTACCATCACGTAAGTGAGAGAGTTTAAGTGGCTCACACATGCTGTGCTACCAGACGGAAGACATTGGCTGCACCATGCTACTAAGGCTGAGTAAGACAGAGACAAATGTAGTACTTTTTCATTTGTGACAGGGGAAAAAATGCTTTCCAAAATTTTCAGCTGATATACAACCTCATTATATATTTTTTTTTCCCCTTTTCTTCATTCATTCATTAAACTGGTTTGCATAGTATTTGTGCTGACTGTGGTCTTGGGCAAGGGAATATATGTTGGTCTCCATGTAGTAATTTCTCTTGGGATTTTTTTTAGACATGTCTTTTATTTTCTTTTTTTTTTTTTCTGTAAAACAGAGTTTTGAGTTTTGTAAAGAACACATAACAAAAAAAACCCACATAAGGATAAGTTTGAGTAGCAGGAAAAAGTACAGCTAAAATAATAATAATTGTATGTTCCATTTACTAGTTTTATAGAGATTCAGTATGTTGGATTATATTATATGGAATGGACCAATACAAATATTTGCACTAGAACATTTATTAAAGAAGTCCTATCTAAAACAAATTCAGTGAGTGCTTCTAAATAGTGAAATGATAATATTTGTATTTATACAATTTTACTCACTATCCCTGCATTAAGTTATAAATTAAATACATATTTAAGAATGTTTGACATGAGATTTAAAGTCTTAATTGAAGTTAAGAGAAAATGACATCTTAATTCTTGTGGGAGGAGCTAAAAGAATTTCCAAGATGATTTTTGTGACTTTGATTAAAAATTATCAATCAATTAATAATATCAGTATGAGGCTCAGAACTACACACCTAGGCAGCACAGAATCTGAAAAACATGAAAGCTAAAACTTAAGGCATCACATTGGTAAGTCATACTACAGTAGAAGCTTATAAATAAACTATAGTTAAGACTACAAATCATATATATGCATTTCTGGGGAGGGATCACTCACCAATTACCATCAAGCAAAACAGACTTGACTCAGGAAAATTACTTAAATTTATAACCCATCAAATCACAATAGTAGAATAAGAAATAAACCCAAATCTTTAAACCATTTTCATCTACCCATTCCCTTTTCTTGGGCTGAACTTTACTTCCATTTTCCTCTCCCTCCTCCCCTCCAGGGGCTCAGTGTGGTGGGAAATGGTGTCTGTGGTCAGCCCATCACACTGTCTCTGCTGCTTTTTTTTCTTCAGGGGGAGGACTCACCACAGTCTTTCTCTGCTTCAGCATGGGGTCCCTCCCACAGGAAAAAGTCCTCCATGAACTTCTCTCACATGAGTCCTTACCATGGGCAGGAATCCTTCATGAACCCCAGTGTGGATCCCTTCCACAGGGGCATAATTACTGCCAGCAAACCAGCTCCAGCACTGATTTCTCTTTCTAGAGGGCCATGGGCATAGTGGAAACTTCTGGTAGAATGTATTGTTACTTGGGAAAAAAACTCCTCTGCATAAAATAGCAATATTTTAAATGCATTTAAGGAAAAGCAGAGGGACAATTGCCTGGGTCTTGAAGGTAAATATAAACTCTGTATGAATGCCTTAATTATGCAGAAAGTGCTCGGCATGTTTTGCATATGGGCACTACTTTATAGTTTATAGGGACAGCTCAAACATATGAATTGTCATGTTATCAGGTAGATTGTAGCATGATATAGATAATAATATTGAAACAGCTTAAATAATATGCTGAACAGGGTGGCAATATCAATTTACCCTAGTTATAGTGTAAATTCAGTAAGCGTTCCATGCAAACAGTGACTCTCAATTTGAAAGTGGCCCTTTGAAAATGTCAAGCTTGTTGTATTTTTTTTTTTTTTGTATAAGGACCTTGTCTACTTATATGCCAAATCTTGATTAAGAGTCTCTTTCATTTATGAAAGTGAATAAAATAAGAACCAACTTAAAGATACCAATAGTTGTTAAATATAGTTTTTTTCATATAGTAACTTTCCATCATTTGGACAATAGTTTGTTTGGTTTTGCTACTGTCCTGAAAACTTGGAAAATTTAAGAGTACTAAAACATCAAGGAAAAAGGTAGATCCTACCAATTCATATACTCTTTTAATTAAGTGTACTTTTATCTTGTATTTAATTTTACCTTTTTAAAAATAAATGTGATTAATTCCTTTTTAATTAAAATAAAAAAAAATCATTATCATCAGGCCTATCATTTCAATATTAATGAAGATCTTGTAGTTAGAAGGATTAAAAACTAATGATTTTTCATGAACACTAATTAAAGACATTGGCTTGATAAGAAATACCCATCAGTTGTCAGATTATTGCTAAGGTACACTAACAATCTTTCATGAGAAAGAAATATCAGGGATGTGTATAAAAGAAAATCTGTTTGGAAGCTTTGATAATCCAAAATGCTATCCAGCATTGAACAAACTCCAGATAAAATGTTAACATTTTGAAGCTGTGGTTATACTGACAAAGTAGATCATACCAGTAGAAATACAGCTCTAGAACAAAGTAGTGGTGCTGAGAAGCTGATATGAGTACTGTAGGTATTTTAAGGATTTACTTTTACTTCCCAGTAGCTTTAATTTTATTGTATGAACTAAACATCCCTTAGCAGTTGAAGAGCAACTTCTAAGGATTAGATTCATATGAAAGCAATCTAATCCAGTTGCCTTGAGATCATTTTAATATGTAAATCAAGTAAGAAGGAAGAGCTGGAACATAAATTTCTAATCCAGACTAAACCCATAGCGTAGATGAACCCCCAAACCCCCAACCCCTTTGAAAAATTTTTTATATGGTATTCTAAAGGAGTGGGACAGGAAGAGAAAAATCTGTCACAGAAGAGAATATTGTGGTGTTTGGGCACTTGCCTGGCGGTGGAACAAGGCCAGTGTTCGATGAGATTACCACTGAGATCCAGCCAGAGATGATTGGGTACTCATTCATCCCCTACCTCCTGCTCCCAGTTTTACTTTCAGAAATGTAAGATTGAAATGTCTTGGAGTCCAATTAGTCACCAATTTTCCCCTTCTTACTATGCTTTTGTAGTGTTTTCCTTATAACCCCTTCTATTGCTCCCACTGAGCAATATCCAGAGATTTGACAGTAAAGAACAGCTTAATCTCCCTTTCACTTAGGCTAGGGTAGCTCAGTTTGTTTTTTAACTTCTCTGAAAAAAAAAAAAAAAGATGGTTTTTCAGTTCTCTACTCAGATCATAGATATTTTTTATCAGTGGATAAAAAGAACGTCTGCTCAGCTGGAAATGTGGAAGATGGAGGAAGTTGTGAGATACTGTGATATATGTTCTAAAATAAATTTGTGTATCAAGTATGTTATATGCTATAACCTAAAACTGTGTTGCAAGTTCAGATTCCCAAAAATTGCGAAAGGCATCTCCGACTACCGAGGCACATTTGCAACTGCAAAAGTTCTCAAATAATAGCAGGGCAAAACCAAGATTTACAACAGAAAGGACCAGGCTGAGCAGGAGATGGCTCCTTCATCATGTGTGGAACCACCACTTCTCTGATGATCAACAGCTGATACGGATCTACGTGGAGGAAACCTGGAGATTGAACAGAGCAGCATCCCAATGCCCAGTTCCAGGAACCCAATTCAGAACCTCGACCATGCCAGGAAAATCTTTCAAAACCAAACAGCAAAAGAAAGAAGTACATGAATATGCACACTGGACAAAGGCTCACAATGAACTGTCCTCAGGGCAGAAAAACTGTATAAAAACTGTACCCTGAACACCAGAGTTTGTGGATAAGAAGAGTCAGCTCCGTTGATGCTGTCCCTGCGTTCGCCTAACCTCAATTGATGTTGCATCCTTTTATTGCGGCTGATTCAAATTGATTTCGAATGGCAAAATAAAATACTTGATATCAAACTGGCTACAAATCATTTATAAGAATACTGAGTTTTGTCTTTGAAATAAAAAGGACACAAGAAGAAACTATTGTGTGTCTGTCTCTGTCTTGCTTCAGCTTCTACATAGATCAAGAATTTAATGTGTACCCTTTAAAGCTAGGTTGGAAGGTATTTGAAATACTTCCTTGTGAATAACTTACAATATGGTATAGTAAAACCTTTGGAATAATTTTCTCTGGATTACCCTTGTGCATTTCTCTGGTGAATTAAGTATCACATCCAGTGGTTATACCAGGTGAAGCCTTACTGCTGATAATGAATGGTGTCTTTAAAATATGAAATTATATATACATATAAGAGGGAGACAAAGCCTTTTGAATGTTGAACATCATTTAAAGGTTGATAATAAATAATCACTATCCAACTAAGATAGGGGCTGAGATGTTCCAGTTTTCAGGCTAATGACCCAACTTGAATGTGTTAATAGGTTTATGATGATTTGTTTCTCATCTCTTCAGACATAACAGTAATCTGTATATGTAGAAATGTTACTAGATTTTTCACCTTTTAAATGCATGATGAGCATCATTTGTGCAAGAGAACTTTCATTTTCTAGTGTGCATTTGACATAAATGACCTAAACCATAATCTTTAGAGGCTTAAGGTGGGTCTGCTCTTAACTTCTTAATGACTGTATGCTTTGCTAAAGGTAGTGAAACTTTAGCCAGGTTATTTCTGGTTTATTTGAGTATTTCCTATAAAAATTCAGATTAAGTTCTGAGTCTTGACATTACTGCTAAAAGCATTTTGTTTTAGAGAGTTTCTAGGCTGACTGATGTGGAGAAAGTAAGGTGGAAAAACAGAAAGACACATAAGAAGACACAATGTGAAAACTAGTGCTCTAAAACAATCCCTGAATCAATACTTCCTGACAACTATCTGCCCCCACTCTTCTTACTATTTATGGCCATTAGAGTTAAATGTCCTCTGAAATCCTTCTAACTAAAAAAACAAGGACTGTAAAGTCATGCAGAAATGAATTTCCATGGTATTTTCCCAGTGGCCTTAATAAGTACTGTAAATGTGTTTTGGGTTTTTTTTAAAGGTATATTAATCTTGGACCTCAGTTCAATCTGTTAGTGCAACTTGGAGCTCTGTATATGTGCCAAAAATATTACAGCTGTTCAGAATTGCAGTTATGTAATGACCCAGACAGTGACAGGTGGATCACATTAGTGGATTCACCAGCTAGAGCAGATGTTCCCTGTCAACGTGCCACTTATTAGAATAATTTATGTGTTCACAGGTTTTGAGCTTTCAAACTGATGATACAGTAGGTGTATGCTGGTAAATCCTATTGTGACAGAGTTATAGCATCTCTGGATATTACAGTGACTAATAGTCACACAGTGATGTCCAGTATTGTGATTTACTTAAGCTTGAGAAGAAATTGTGTCAGTGAATAGGGTTCTTTTATCTTCTTTTTTAAAATTAAAATGGTGAAATACTTTTCTTTCAATGTAAAAAAGAAAAAAAATTTTTTTTTTTTAAACTAGATCTGCAGGTAGCAATGTGCTCCTATTATATTACCCAGAAATCTTACCCTGCTTATAGTAAATTACTAAGACAGCTATCCCTCCACAAGAAAACCTGCTGTTTTGTACAGCTTGAGAATTCCAGCATGCTCAGATAGAGAACAACAGCTGCAGGAAGCAGACATGCCTACTTTGGCCTATGGTCCAGACACCAGAAAACAGTGGGGATCAAACCCACACATTTCCAGATCTGAGACATTCCTGATGTAACGTGGCAGCTGCTCGCAGAGCCCCTGCTATCCTGCAGATGGCTGAGGCAGCCGGATCCACTGACAGCAGCCAGGTCCCAGCTCGGATCTCTGCCCTGCTGTGGAGGACTGTGCCACCACGGGCAGTCCTGCTACCTTTGTGTAAAGGCACTGGGCTTCTGCTGGCATGTTGATTCTTGCATAGTGCTCTCATGAAAAGCTGCATTAATAGTTGTTTTATAAATCTTCTCTCTGGACTGTAAGCAAAAAATAACAGGAATTCAGCATTCTCAGTTTTATTGGTAATTGCTTTTTTTTTTTTTTTTTTTAAGAACAAAAAATATTCGTCTTGATGCATACATGGATTTTTGTCTATTTTTTTTGATGTGCAGCCTCTTTTTTACTTCAGCTTTTTGAAAGAGAAGGAAATTGCCATTTTTTTTAATAGGAAAGACTGTGTTGATTTTACCTGATTCAGAAGTGCTTACAGATATTTTGTGTCTACATGTGACTGAATAAATATGGCAATTTTCTTGATCTGGAGTACATGAGACTACAAATACATTTTTAGGTACATAAGCTGACACGCCAGAGTATTATAAGAAAACAGCAGAGTCTAAATTATCATAGACCCAGAGAGACTGAGTCTTGAAGCATCCCTAATTTATACAGATAGATCTACAGGGTTCCATAATAAATTGAGATAATTTAACACTTAAAAAAATTTCAATAATATGTTTTTTAGATCTTACAGCAAACAATATTGAGGATATTGTTTAAAAGTGAAATCAGTGACTACTATAATATCAGAGATTATTGTTAAAAGGAAAAAATAACCCTCAGTCTTTATGTAATACTGGCAAGGGCAAATGCAAAAAAATGAGTCATTCTCCATCTTCCATTTTGAGTTATGCAGAGGCTTTTGCTTCTAAGAAGAGTGTCCCAGCTGCAGCTTTTTCAAATCAGAATTCTGCAGAAGTCTCTGAAAGTGACTGACAAGGTGTCCCCCAGTTACCTGAGGATAATGGCTCTGGAGTTGGTCACCTTCTACAAGCTGACTTAAAAAAACAAAATGCAAAAACACTGCACAAGCCAAAGTCAACAAGCAGTAGTTTCCATGTTTTGAGTAATCATGAGTTATCCAGGAGGTTGATTTTGATTTCCTCTCACAATTTTTCAGGGTGCATCCCTGTCCTCCCAACTCTGGCTTCTCAGGAAGAGTTTTATTCCAACAATTATTCAGGGACTCTGAATATACTCCTCTCCAAAAGGCTTGACCTATAAAGACTAACTTGAGGTGCCTCTCTCCATTCCTTTCAGATGACAACAATGACCAAGTTGTAAATACTGTTTCAAAAAGCTGTAATACCTGTGTGTTTGATAGTAGGTGAGTGACAAAATTCCTTTGAGGATAGATCTCAGAATGGGTGCACTGATTGACTCACCAGCAGGTAACCATGTGTTTCCTGCAACTTTCTTCAGAATAGCTATAATTGAGTAAGATCTTCTTTAGTACATAAGGACTTAAGGGATGAAAAATTTTCACAAATCAGCACTTTAATGCATCCACCACAATAAAATGGTTCACTACTGTTTCTTGACCACAGGGGCCAACGAAAAGGCACAGCAACCAATGTCCAGAAGCTCTGTATATTTGTATATTTTCTGAATGGGAAAGCTTGAATGCTTATGTATGTACCAGGGGAGTTTCATGTCATCTCCTTTAAAGTGTTTTTGAGATGTTGCTAGGCTCATCAGAAAGCAAAATGATTTATTGTCTAGCTTTTAGATGTACTGCCTTTTTTGCATGCTTAAAGACTTAATATTTTGCTCTGAAGTTAGACTCAACCTTTAAAATAGGAACAACACCTTTGAAAAATTGGACTTAGTCATTGGAAATTTGTAAGTTTGTTTTCTGCTCACTTAGGTCTTCAAGAAAAAATAATTTCTTCCAAAGCACCCATGGCTCCTCTTTATGTCATATGTATAGTTATTGCCATATTACATTGTAGTGATCCTGGCTTCTGTCAAAATGATTTGGATCTATCCCCAGTTATCCCCTTGTGAATGACTGTCCTAGTTCATATAATATAACCTGGCACTTAGAGAGACCCATGCCTCAGTGAGCATCCTATGGATTTTGCTCATTATTTCTACACCAGCATGCAATAACTTTTATTTTCCCCGCTCAGATTTTCCCTCACTAAAGAGAAGGATGTGGTCACTGTAGCTGTTTCTTGAGGGCAAAGTCTTTTGCAGGCAGGGACAGCAATGTTAAAAATTTCTCATGTTTGATTCTGGTGACACCTGAATTTTCTGTGTGCAGTAAATCTGGAATTCAGCAGTAGAACACAATGAAACACAAAAAAGTGCCTTATTAATGAGTTTGGGTTTGTTGTAAAATGTGTACTTCAGGATGTGTACTTAGTAAATCCCTGGATAAATTGTTAAGTCTTGTGGTTTTACATGATACACCTTCAGCAGATTCTCATTTTGAACAGAATTTTATGTTCAAATGTATACAGGGGAGAAAATACAGCATGAGATTAGACATTGACTAATATTAATCTGCGGATTGTCATGATAAACAAAATATTCAGGTCACCTGTAGTCATAGAAGTTGAAAATTAGTTGGGGATACATGGGTGCCTGGCATGTACACTGAAGAGTGACTGAAGTAAATGGTAGTTGCTTTTTATATTGGTTCCTGTCATATTTCCTCATTGAAGAGCAAAACCAAAAGGTTGTTGTGGGCCTTAATAACAAGCAGAACATTTTGTTTTAAAATTGAATAGCACAGTTTCACATTTCCCTGTCATTTTAGATGTTTATTATCATACAGTTTTTCATCTCCATCTGAATTACAAAGTGCAATTATTCAGCTGTTCACTGAGGTCTTATTTTGCTGCCAGCTTATTGTATATAATCTCTTCCATTTATGTCATCTTAATAACTAATAACATATATTTGGAAACCCTCAGGAAATTTAGGGAGACAATGTCAGAGTAGACACTGTTAAACATTGTCTTCAAACTGAACCACAGCATTTTTATCTAACCTAAGGAATAATTTATCCCTTGTGGGCATAATAAAGAAAGATGGGCAAAATCAGCTTCTGAGCAGTTTATGTTTGTGAGCTGAACAGTTGGACCGTACCAACTTGCTAAAGTCATGCTTTAATAAAATCATACCAGCTGTGGTAAATTATGTGGGAGATACACAAAACAGCAAATTGAACAATAAATGGGAACTTACTCTAAATATGAATGCACTTGTGGTTTCTCCTGAACCGTAATAAATGCAAAAGTTCGTGTTTATTTTACATTCACAAAAAGCTTAAATTTTAGTCTGGGATCTGGTTCCAATTCAGTAGAGGTATTTTTGCCAGCTTTACAGTCTTTTGATAGACAATCCGTTAGAGAAATATTAGCGATGATGTAATAATTTCCCTTTTAATTTCCATAAATAAAGCTGCAAATTCTCTGTATGTATTGAATTTTAGGAGAAAAAAAAAGGTGATTTCTATTTCACTTCCTGATGAATAATCATTGTGATGGCAAAAATGATTTGTGAATATAATTTGTGCCTATTCTAATGTATCTTCAGTCTTGGTAGTTACCAAAGCTAAGCACTGTTCGGGCTTCCTAAGGTCAGCAATTTAAGAGTCTTCATTTCCTAGCCACCATTTGTTAAACTATTGTTTCTAAACAGACAAACAGCTGGTTGTAGCTTATTCCAGAAACAGATTGCTAAAACCACCAATGCACACACAAGCCATTGCTGAGGCCTCCCTGCTGTTGGAGTTTGCATTTTTGTGTGGTGTTTGTCACTCACAGAATGTCACCAAGAGGCTCCGTGTAACACCAGGGGTGGGTTAAGCAGGACACAGCAAAGACGTGGGAAGGTAAATCCTCTGCTTCAAAGTCACAGAAACACAGAATAATTACGGATGGAAAAGTCCTCTAACACCATCAAATCCAACCATAAACCCAGCATTGCCAAGTCCACCTCTAAAACATATCCCCCTAAGTGCCTGTTCTGCTCCTCCTTTAAATGCTTTTAGTGATGGCGATTCCACCACTTCCCTGGGCAGCCTGTTCCAGTGCCTGGCCACAATTTCAGTGAAGAGAATGCCACCCCTGCCACCCTCTTACTAAAGCTTATCACGGGTGCACCGCTCCTCTCCCCCAGGTCAGAGACCACTTGCACCAGCTTTTTGTAGAACATGATGCCAGGAGTTCCCTTCTGAGTAGTTCTCTTCAGACATAGTCTGTAAAGGTGCAACATGCATTTGGAAATAAATAGTTTCACCTAAGTATGCAAGGAAAGAGGCAATGGTTTTGTCCTGGAGCGATGGTTTCTGAAATGAGGTTACAGAACTCACAGCCTGACAAAAGGGAGCAGATTGGCTTGGAAATCTGCTGTCAACTATAAAGCAGTCACAGATTGTGGTGCAGGCTCCTGTTATGGTGGTTAAGACTGAGGCAGACCTCTCCCATGGTTTAGAGACAAAATTAAACATATTCAATCATGTCCTTTTTATAGAACTACAGAATCTCTAAGAAGAACCTGGAACAACAAGGAAGTGTTAGAAAATCTTCTGGGTCATCTCAAGCAGCAGCAGAGCAAAAAGCAGGGACAGCAAAAGAGCAAGAGCTGGTCACAGCACAGGCTTCATGAATTGTGTGCCTGACACACCCATCAAATGCCCAGCATATGACAGCTGTGCTTCCACCAGGCAGCAAGAACATGACAGTCATGCACCTACCTGGCACTCATTGTGCACCCAGCAGACACCAATCATGTGGCAATCATGTGCCCATCACATGCCCATCATGTGACAAGTGTGTCCATCACACCCCTGGCATGTGACAATCCCACCCAGTATATCTGTTGTGACTACTCCAGTTGCTCTGTGGAATGGGTGCCAACAGCAGCAACAGCTGATGCCACAAATACAGTAATGAACAGGTCACTCTTGCAAGGTGGGCCAGACAAATGCCAAGCGCAACAGGTATTATAACACAGAAATTCCTTTTCTTAAAAAACCTGATTTCAGTAGTATTGGGAGTGGATGGATGAGTAAACAAGGTAGGATGTTTCAGGCATCTGTCCTGACTGAAATGCAACTCAAGGTTTTCATTAATTACTAAGATGATAAAATTGAGGATGCCCCTCGATTTTACATTCCTGTTTAATTGAGATTCTCTGTTGTAGAAATCATTTTGCATACAGAACTAAACCAGACCACTAAGCAGAGCAACTGTGTAACAGCTGAGCCCACTGGTGGGATCTGAAGTGATTTAGTAAAGCATTTTTATGATATGGACAGATCTCAATATTCATGTACTAGTGAGGAGTACCCAATATCCATTAAGAAAAAATCTCAGTAGAAAAGTTTTTATAAAAACATAGGGCTTGTTTGCCTAATAACTTTAAGAAACACATACTCAGAAAGCCCACCTGGGAGATAGGTAATATTTGTGAGGGAACAGAAGAAATAACATTTGGATTGATTTGGCAAATTTTCAGCTACATGAACTCAATTGGGCTCTACAAAATTCCTATGAACCTGAAGCTCTTGATTTACTCACCATGGTTCCTAACTGAGCAGATAGAAATTGATTTCCTCAACTGTTTTAAGATGGCACTTACTTATGATAGTGACCCTCATTCATTGATGACGTAGTTGTAGTCTACCTTAAATAGAATGATTAGCATGTATATGTCTCTTTTTCATGTGCTGTCAGAGCCCAGCTCTGGTCCATCAATCAAATACTGAATTTTGGCCCAAGAAAATGCACATAGAAATCATGACCAGACTTCTGTAAAAACAAAATAGCTGCTTCAATGCCATTGCATTTGTATAGAACAAAAATATGAAAAGTGAGTTTTTGTATGTGCGGAAATCAGAAGACATAAGAGAGGGATTATTTTTCAACACTGGCTCTGTCCCCCATTGAAACACAAAGGAAAAAAAAAATGAAATGAGAAAAGCTGTATTTTATGAAAAAAAGGTCTTTTCAGAATTTTCTTGTAGGAGACTGGTGCAAAATTCTGAATCATATTTTATACATTTTAGGCTGTTTTCACTGTCTTGGTTCATAACAGTTTTGGAACAGGTAAGTGGTCGCTTCTATAAAATGTATTTGCAGTATTCCATAAGCATCTGTGTACCATCTAATGTAATTTGTAGACCATATTTGCTGCTTTTGCCTTTTAGATAGCACCCAGAAAAAGGTTTTTGTTCAATTCAGAGTGCCATATTTGCTTGGTACACACTGCACGAGCTAGGTAAAAAGCCACCACAACAAGCTTAAAAAATAGACAAAACTACCTTTTCTAGCTTACCTGCAAACTTCTAGACTAGATGTGACTAAACTGACAACTGTCTTCATCCACATTTATCCAAAGTACAGCTCATTAGTGTAGCAGCTATTCTGCTCTTTTTTCCCAATGTCTCTTTGCACTTTATCCTGGCCTGAATTTTTTCCTTTCCTAAATTGGCCAAGGTAGGTCTCCACTAATTGACATCCACTCCACCTTCAGGAGGACCTGGTACTGAAATGTGTGAGGAGCAGTTCTGTGCAAAGCTCAGCATATGGTGGATTAAATCATGAGGACATCCCTCCTGGGTGCGTGACCTTCACCAGGAGCAGTGGCTGCCAGCAGCAGTCAATGTCTCACAGCTCATTTACCAGGGGCTGGGGCATAACTCCTGTACACACGTCGGCAGAATAATGGGAGAGCATCACTTCAGGAGCTGGAAGGCTTCTGAAAGATGATGAGAAAGGAAAGAAAAGGGCCAGCACCTGTGAGAACAGCAGTTATCGAATGTGGGAAAACTGGCAGGAAACTACTTGGAAGCAGAAATTCTAGAATTGCTGTCAAAGCAGACTGACTAAGTAAAATACATGAATGTTCAGTGTCTAAGTATTGGGGGAGAAAAGCATTGTTTTATGTACTGTATCTGCAGTTATATTTCAAAATGTAGGTTTCTATCTCTGCGTGTTCCTGTAATAGAAATTACATGTTAATATAAATGCATATGCATATTAATTCAATATGTTTGTAGTGTAATTTTTGACTGTTAAGTTGCTTGACAGCTTGAGAAATACAAACAAAATTGGTCAAATCAGTTACTCTTAATTTTATAGTCTACTTCAGGATCCTGTTCTGCCAGTCTCTATAGTCAGCTTTGAAAGAAGGTCTTTTTCAGTGGGCAAACTGTAGAGGTGATTATTATTGTGATTATTTTAACTTGTTTTTTTATGTCTTTGGTTTTGTTTCTATTCCTTTGTTTTTTTCCCAGTCAATAATCTTAGAGGACTCAATTGCTTTTAACAGTGTATTATTTTATATCGTGCATCCATGTATTATGGAGATGTTTTATTCATATCTGAATTATTTTCTTTCCCAAAATGTCAAAAACAGTGTAGACACTTCAAGCTTAGTGTGATCACTGTAGTACAAATTGAATTTTCTTCCAGCTTTTCTTCCTCCTAATTTATCTAAGAGAAAAGACAGGCTGCCTTTATGGAGACATAGCATGTCACATAATTTAAGTATATTTGATTATGCTTTGTTTATCTTGCAGGTTCACAGTACACAGGATCTATCATTAAACAGAAGTTTCGTGTATTTTTGATATTCTTATTTTTCCATCCTTTAAAAACCATTTAACGATTTGGAGACATGTTGTGAGACTAAGGATGATTTGACATTAAGAGGAACAGTTGCTTCTAAACCTTGAAAAGCCTGTCCTGAATCTTGAAGTAGGTTGTGAAGTAGGAGGAAAAAACTTAGAAGGGAAAGATTATGCTCTATATGCTGCTGATAGTTATGTGTATTCAATGTGGTAAGACAAGATTCTACTCATATAAAACTAATTTTGTGGAAGCAGGCTCTGGCCCTCCTGGTTTGCACTGATTTTGTATTGGTAAACTTTTTTTTTTCTGCTTTCTGTTCTATATTGGAGAGCATACTGTGGTTGTTTGGAGACAAATTAAGAACTTCTCTTGACATTTTCTTCCCATTTGTATGTGAATCATCCAGCCAATCTACAAACCAGAACTAAAGGTGTGAAAATGAGAGTTTTTCTTCTACAGCTGAAAGAGGGTGAAGAGAATTTAAGCCATGTTCTGTTTTGAAAAGATTCTTAATTTTCTAGGTCTACTTTAACTAAACACTGTTGCTGCATAAAGGACTGTAGACAGGTTGCTGGTCTCAGAAAATTAGAGAGACAATGCCATTATTTAGATAAACATGTAGGGTACATTATCCAGGTCAATATTCTGACTGCAGGATAGTGGGATTACTGGTAATGGCAATACCCCAGGCTGTGAGCTGCTGCTATATATAATACGGCTTTCCTCTTTGCAAGCATGCAGATCTGCTCCTAGATTTTAGTTATTAAAAGTTCAAGATAACTCTTGAAGGCTTTCTCTGTGAAGTCCTAAAGAAATGTGAAGCACTTTTATCGAAGCAATGCCAGAATTATTTTCTTCCCCGGGGTACTAACCACAGGACTTCCACAGCTGGACATATATTTATGTATTTAAATGTAAGTCATTTTTTGGGGCAATTCAGAAGGCCATAGTCTAATGAAAAATGTATAAAAGGGACATCAGTTAATGAGAAAGTGTAGAAAACTAGCTGACATTCCAATTATAAGATCCTATTTTCAGTTTGCTTAATACTCTGTTAGGTTTTAAATATTTATACTTTTTCTGGCTACAAATCTGTTTCAAGCTGAATAGTTTTAAAAATATCTGTGAAAATAATTTTACTGTTTCACTGTCTCAGGAAGGTTAAGGAATATTTTCTTGCAAACATGAAAAAATCTAAGGTTTTTAGGTCCCTAATTCTCTTGATAACCTCTCATCCTGTTAGAAATGGATTTGAAAAATGTCAAAGAGGGAGTGGAATGGTCAAGTTAAGGAAATGCTTTCAAATGGCATTGAAGTTTGTCTCAACATAGTTGGGTGTTAAGACTTTTAAAATATTATTTTGTAAATATTCCCTGCAGACTCTGAAAGACTTAAGCAAATTTGCACAAATGAAAGGTATGAAATGAAGCATTAATGCCAACAAATCAAATGCATAAAATGAGAAAATGTAGTTAAAAATGAAATCGAGACTGAGTTAGCCTGGATAATCTGTGTTGTCCCCCTCATACCTGAACGTTGTGATGCTGCTAAAATTACTTGCTTTCAAACTGTCATTTCATAAAATTTCTGGGCTTTTTAGCATGTATATAAAATAATGCCTGAAGATATATTGTAGTAATATAAGAAATTATAGAAAAATCTGTCATTCCTCTCTCTTGTTTACTGCAAATATTAGACAGTACTTATTGAATACCTACCTGTCAGAAGAGAATTAAATTAAGGTTAAAAATGTAAATTTTAATAAAAGATACATTGTAAATTATCTTCTGCTTTAAACCGCAAAATACAAGGTACTATTAGCTGCTGTTTATGCAAAAAAGAAATGTACTCATTAGAAATGGACAAGTTATAATTCTTGGCATGTAGACCTATGAATTGACTCAGCTGAATGATCCTTGTAGTTTTTATTTTATTTTTCTTAAGTCAGCTTCTTCATTAATTATTAAAGAAAATTAAAGTTATGCCCACTGGGAAACAGATTATGGTTATGTGAACCAGCATTAAATCCAGACTGTTTACAGATCAGCACTTAGGCTCTTGTCTGCTGTCAAGTATGTTGCAAGTTTGGTTTCCTTTGCACAAAAAGTAACAAATGAGAAAAGAAATAAGTGCTAGAAATGAGGTGCAATTTTTAGACTGGAACATTAAAAAGGCTATTGGGGAGGTTGCTTGTCAGCATGGGAATTCTAGTTCAGAGATTATTTGCAAAGTCAATGTTGCATGCCTAGAAGTTATGAAAATTGGGTCCATTTTGCTGTAAATTTCTATGGTTGCACAAATTAAAATCAGAACCGTACCATTGTGACTATAAGGGTACTATACCCCACGGAAAGCAACATGTACACTTGTGAACCCCTGAACCACACAACCTTTATTTAAAGTGGAATAAACCAATATTGAAGGGAAAAAGTGCATGGCCATTGCATTGTTAATGATCCTTACCAAAAGTGAGAGAAGAACAATAAAAGAAACAAGCTGCAGCGTGTTACAAGGTATAAGAAATGTTAGTGGATGCAGTGACCACTTTACTTTTACTCAGTGATCCATGACCTGCTCTTATCACACAATGAATAATTTTACAAGAACAAATTGTTAAAACTCAAGTGGATGTTTTTGACCACCTCAGTTTGCTGAATCAAGTGGATATGTGATGCTGAAAATATTTGGGACCGCTGACTCAAACTGGCCAAAGGGATATTCTGTACCACAGAATGCTTAGAATGCAAACTGTGTGGAGTTGGCTGTGAGTGGCTGAATACTGCTCAAGGGCAGGCTGGGCACTGGCCAGTGACTGGTGAGCAATTATATTGAGCTTTGCTTGTTTTTTCTTGGGCATTATTCCTCCCTCTTTTTGTTATCTCCCTTTTCTTCTCCATTATTATTTCTATTTCATTATTATTTCTATTTTCATTTCTAGTTCATTATTATTATTTTTATTGTTCTTAATTATTAATAACATTTATTTCAGATATTAAATTGTTCTCAGCTCAACACAAGGACTTTACATTTTTCTGATTCTTCTTCCCATCCAATCAGGCATGGGAGGCATGGAGAATGAGCAAGGACTTCCATGGTACTTATTTTCCTATAATACTTATTTTTCTATACTTATTTTACTATAATAAATAAATAATAGAATGATACTTTGTTATCTTGCATGTCAAATAATTCTATGCTGCAAAGATTTGAATCTTTTGAAAAACACATATTTTCATGATGTCTCTACTTTGCCAAAGAACATTGTTATTATTGAAACATATTACATACCTTACTTAAAAATCTGTTCCTGTGAAATAGAAAGAGAAAGCTTGAATACAATAGAAAACAGAGAATAGACTATGCATTCTCAGACGTTTTGCATCCTGCTAAGGGCATTATTATTTCAATATACCCAAATGAAAGCATGAAATTTGGATGTGATAATTTTAAAATTCAAAACAATTCCATAGATCAATTGGACCTGCTAAGAGTTGCAGGTCTCATTTCCCCAGCACCCTTGGTTTCAGCTGAATTCAAAATGGTATGAATAGATTGTTTTGCTGACACTTTTGCAAAAAGTGATGAAGAATTCCTAGGATAGTAGATGAAAGTTTTGGAGTAGCTTCTGGACACATGTGACAGTGATAAATGGTTTGTTTAGATATCCCTAGACTTTTTATAATCTTTGATCCAACAGTTTCACTTGTTCTGGCTTCTATTTTAAACATTTATTTTCCAGGATAAAATGTCTGATGTACAAGGAATTTGGTAATAAGAAGCAAATAAATAAAACAAATTACTTTAAATGAAAACTTTGTGCTCCTGAAAGTGAAAAAACACCATATTAAAAGTTAAGACTGAAGGCTGTGCACAATAACTAGCTTACAGAAACTGAGAGATGAGAGAAAACTTATTCTGAGCTTGGCACCCCAGAGAGGAGAACAGTTCTGTCCTGACAGCAGTGGAGGTGAGTGTAGCTAATCAGAATTGTTACATCTTGAAATTAAGTGCAGGTTGGCATAAATCCATCCTGGGTCCTCTGTGTAAATTTGTTGAGCATATTACTCTCATATCGATTAAGCCAATTTGCAAAAAGGAATAAAAAACTTGAGGAACATCACAGTTACTGGTACTTGGCGCTCTACTGTAGGCACTCAAAACTCCTTGTGTGTGTAGGCAAATCTATTTGTGCATATATATATAAAAGGAAAATAGGAGAATTAAGCTCTTTAAAATGGATAGTAGAATGTCAGAAAGTCTCTTTACCAAAAATGCCTCTGAAAACTGCCAAAATTATAAATATAGATATATTCCTCCAAAAACAGATGACTGACTCTTCAAGATAGTCTGTTTTCACCCACAACTTGAAATCATGCTCTTTCTTCAATAATTGAGTGTCTAGGAAGAGATATTCCCATATATGAGAAGGTACTAATTTTATTTTATTTAGTAGAGCACCTTCAGATGTGAACAACCATCCAGGATGGAGCTGCAGTTCCCTTGTTACAAACTATTCCGCATCTGGAAAGGAGCCATCTGGTAACACCAATCCTAATTGTCTGCCATCTAAAAGGTGCCATCTAAAATATAAAAATAGCCTTTGGTTAAACAGAAGGTGTAAGTGGATGGGTGTGATGATATAGTAATATTATATAGAGCCTATAGAATTCAAACCATTGCATAATTAAATCTTTTATGTTTTGAAAGTATTTAAATTTAAAGAAAATGGATTTTTCTTCTGTTTTGAGAACTCAAGCGAAAACTGGACAAAAAGGTTTGTTTGTAACCTTCGATGAGTAACCTTTTAAAAATGTTTTCAAAGCCTGGAGAAACTGCAGGAAGAAATTTTAGCCAACCCAAATGCTGAAAAATTCCTTAATAGTTATTTTAGAAGTGTCTGTATGAGTTGCCAAAAAATCATCTTGGAGAGGCAGATATTTTAGTGGAATTATTTTTGATTCAGGAACATGACACTGCAAAAGATTGTGGTCCAGACTAGGTGGGAATTTCAGGTAATGAACACAGGACATACATGGGCCTTTTTCAGTAGGAAGGGAGATTTAGCAGAGATAATTCTGCAAAATAGAGAAGGCACTGTCAGTGCCTACACTGCAGAAATATCAACAACCCTTTAGATGCCCATGGCTTCTAAAAATGGAGAATATTTCAAAGATAAAGAAGAGGTTATTGTGAGAAAACAGGAGGCTAATGTGATACAAGATGCTTTATGATCATTACTCAATACTGTCTGCATGCATACAGACCTAGAAGCGGCAGTGGTATTGAACTGAAATTCATTTATTAAATTAATTTTAAATTATGAGGATGAAAAATTTATGTATTTAAATGCATATATTTAGAAAAAAATTGAATTTATTACTGATGTTTTTATGATAAAAGTTGTAGCAAACCATAAATAGAAAAGATAAGAAAGGAATAGAAATTAACCCTACCATAGTATTCAGATTATTAAAATAATCATTTAGGAGAAATAGAAATTAACCTCACAATAGTGTTCAGATTAATAAAATAATCATTTAGAAGAATAGAAGAATTAATTTTTATCCATCTAAGCAAGATTATGTAAACCAAGTGTTTTGTAAAGTTCAGTGCATGTTGTTTTTTAAACATGCATAAGAAAAGCCCTTTCTTTCTTCAAAAGCAATAAGCAAGAATTAAGGAAATATAGAATTTATAAAGCTCCCTTGAACTACAAAACAGAAAGCACCAGAAAAAAAAAAAGTCTCCTAAATTTACTTCAGATTGCTTTTGTTACAGGAGTAATGTTAACTTCTGAGGATGATTCTAGCTAGGAGAACTTATTTTCAAAATATAGAGAGTAGATTAATTCAGGCCAGGTTCCTTGAGGTGAGATGGGTTACTCACCAGTTTAAGTACTTTGACAGAACTATCCCGGCTGGAAATTTTCAAATTAATGACTCTTCATTATTTTTCTATTATAATCTGATTCTGGCACAAAAATATCACTTTTTTTTTTCCAAACAATGGTGCCTAAATAAAGTAGTGTTCGACTGCAAAACATCTCCTGGAAGCCTCACAGCATAATATCCAAGTGTTACAGCTCAGTTCTGTCTCTATAGTTACTAAAATGTTGGTTTCTTCACAGTGCCAGTTTTTATGGTGATTACGCACAAGTTTATGGAGAGAGCCTTGAGACTGTAAAGCCCTTTGTGTTCATAAATAGAACATAACTCTGTAATGGCCAATGATCCCCTGCTTCACAGTCTTTGCTTGCGTTCTGGATCAGGACTCTTTAGCATTTTGCTTCAGCTTTTGGATGGAAATCCAAGTTGGTTTCACTTGGGTTGACACTTTGCAAATATTTATATTTAGGGCTATGTTTAGTTCTTATTCAAGAAAAAGAGAAGTTAAAAAAATGTCTTTTTACTGAATGTTACATGGACCTTATCTATTCAAAATTGGTATTCATTAGACCACACTTGACTTACTGTCCTTCACAAATGATCATGAACATGTCTGGATAGCCTTGACCGAGTCCAGACTAATAAGGAAGACAAGATGCTTTCCAGAATGTTGCTGACCCATGCATATCTTTAGCACTGCAAAGTTTTTTTTAAAAAAGGACTACAAATTTGAATACTGAATAGGCAAGCTCTATATGCAATGGCCAGCTTCTGTCCTGTCAACAACAGTTTTGAGGTGTGACAGATGCAATTACCATGTAAAGGTTAGAACATCAATGATGGAAGGAGCAGCTAATAGGCTGTCCTTCAGCCTAAGAGGCTTAGGAGTAGAAGGAATACAAGCATACATATTGTTATTAAATTTCTCTCTATTTCTTGTTCAAGCAGAATAAAAGGATAACTTTTCTTATGTATAAACCCAAGCAAATAATAAGTATTCAAACTGTTTTTTGTTTATTCACAGTAAACCATATTACTTGCCGCTGTATTATTAGGAAAATGTGCTACAAAAAAAATGTTTGCACTAAACTATTCATATCATGAAAATTATCTTCCAACTTATTTTTTTCTTTCTTAAAGAACAATCATTCTGGATTATAAAACGTAATGCCTTAATAATTTTTTAAAGTAATAACAACTCCATCTAATTAAAATTGAGATAAAGGGTTGTGTTAGATCCAGATCTAGTTGGGGATGAAGTAAACTTTCACAGTAGACTTGCTAGGCTGGGAACCTAAACCACTTGATTCAACAAATTTAGGTTCCTCTTTTGCTTTCTTTCTCACATTTATTGTCTGTTCAATACCTAATATGAAGCATATAAATGTCATGGATGAGATATAAGGTACCACATAAGCTCAATCACATTTACACTTTCCCTATAATTGATTATAAAGATTTCCTCATAAAGTTTTTTTGTTATGGATGTTTTATCAGTTTTACAACAATGGCAAACTTTACTTTGGAAAGTTTACTTTTCATGACTTTTCTCTAGAACCATGTATTGAATCATCCTACACATATTACCCTTTTTTTGATGCTGCAACAATATGGACAAATCTTACCTGACATACTTTAACTGAAGAATTTTTGTTTTTCATGCATCCACTGAAACAGACATTTTTGTTCTACTGGTTTCAGTCTTTTTCAATAGAAAGAATTGCTCAGGATTTTGATTTACAGTTTATTAGTAATAATATCTAGTGGGCTTGCATATCAACATTTTTATGCACAGGAAATAAGCAATGTTCCCTTAGATACTGTAAGGAAGTTCAATTAATTTCTGATCTCTCTGGTTATGATCTGTGGCCAAGATAATTTTCTTTCTGGCAGAGGAAAGTGTCTATATGTATTCCAGGGCTGATTAACCTGTATGATACGTGGTATAAATAAGAAAATTTCTCTCTCTCCAGCTGGTTATTAACAAAGAACAAATCCTCTCATGATGTCAACAACATTTTGTTAGGATCAAAGTCAAGCTGGTGACTGACCATCTGTCTCAGTGCATATGCATTTCACATAGTTCATGCTTTACTGATCTGATCTCACCTTGAATCAGAATATTTAACCACATCAAGACAATTTGGCTTAGTCAAGATCCCAAGACTTTTACTGTTGACCTCAACACAGCCAGGATCTCCCTTGGTCCTGGTCTCATATAATGGTTTCTGTTACCTTAAATCACTCAGTTAATTTTTATTTTGGGTATATAAAAGATTATATTTATTCAGCTTTTTAAGAAGCTGTCATAATTTTGCCATGTAAAAATTACATTTTACATTATGCACTGAGGGTTGTTTTCAAGCTGCTAACTAGCAATGTGTTATATACTATTAGAGCAGTTTCACTGTGGTTGCACTTCATTGCAGAAAAGATTTTATTCACCTAGAGGTTTTCAATCATTGCTTTGAAGCATGGAATAAAAAATGGACCTTTCCTGTTGAGATTAGTCGGTGCTAAAAACTTTGCTCCGATAGCATGGAATGGATGATAGAAGAAGTAGAGAAGCCATTGCCAGGCTTTCAGTGATGATTACACAATGCAACATTAAAGCTGGGATTTGCTTATAGCCACCATCTCACCTGTTTTACATAGGATGATCTTTGAAAAGTTCAAAGAGCTTAAGTCAGGAAATCGGTATAATCAGTATTTATTTATCTATCAGTATTATCCCAACTAGTCAAAGAAATAATTCTTCTTATTTTTATGGAAGCAAAAATGAAGAGAATTATGGATAAGAGCAGTAGAGAGTTTTATGTTTCATATGTTGAATGACAGACAGTTATAAGTAAATAGAATGAATGAGACTGATTTTGACCACTATCTTAATTGAAACTGGAACTACTCTGCTTGGATATGAGTTTTCTCAATCAACATGCCACTACTTATAAAATATCAATAAGCTGATGGTTACTTGTAGTCTAAAATACTCCATCTAAACTAACCAGAATTATAATGTAGTAAATATCAACTATATTTCCGCCTTCTTTCCCAAAGATAACTTAAAGCTGGGTTAAAACATATAATACAGAAGTTGCAGAAAAGAGGAAAAGAGGAAAATCTCTTCTCAAGCCCATTGTAGTCAAGACTGGTTTTAATGGACTTAAATTCTGTGAGAAGTATTGAGATCAAATATTAAAAAGCACTTTCTTATAATAAAGATACTGAAACAATAGAATAGACTGCTTGAGTCCACTACCAAGGGTGATCTTTGAGGAAAGACTAGACAGATTTTCAGCCTGACAGAATCAGCTGGGTAAGACTGAATGTGAACCATCCTTCCTCTAAAAATATCAACATTTAGAACTCCACCCAGAAACAACAGTAATATCCAGCTGTTGGGGAGAGGAAGTATCTCAATAATGAAAGCTTTTCTTCCATTTTAGATAAAAGGAACAAAACTGATTTTTAATCCTTTTATAGAGTGAAAAGTCCTTTAAAAATACACCTCTTTGTATATAAAAATCAACATCTCATTAAGCAATTAAAGTTTAAAGGAGACTCAGAAGAAGGCTACAAAACAAAGAAAAGGCTTCTGTTCCAGATCTTGATCTACTTGCCCTATAGACAAGTTAAAAAAACCCAAAATTTATTGTACTTTTAAAGTTGACTGAGTTCTTGGTAAGGTGGAAAGCGAGCAGGCAGCCCCAGGCAGTGGGAAATATTACTCCATTTGGAAGAGCTGTTCTCTATGAGAATAAAAGGGGGCAGCTGTTGACCATGTTTTTTCTGATCTGTAACTAGCTGAGAATTTTCATCTCAGGGTGGCTAGAATGCTGCCTTTAAGCAGCCCTAAATTCCTTCAGATGTTATAAGGAAAAAAAAAGTCAAGAGAGATGGAAATAGTTTTATTTACTGAATGAAAAGAAAATAATTTGGCAGAGACGTTTTCATGTTTATTTTATCTCAAAGATCTATCAAAGGTTAGGCAAATTAATTTTATGATAACTCAGACAAGACACTGACATTTACTTTCACATTTAACCACAAAGTGTTTGACCTGGGGCAGCCTTTCTTACATCAGAGGAGAGGGTTCAGAGAGACATTACAGGAAAGGGCTGGCTCCAATAAAACCACTTCACTGCCCAGTCCAGCATGGGGCACCCTGGCTGTCAACAGAACGATATGACAGCGATCAGATCAAACATGTAATCTGGTTAATGAGGCGTGTCGCAGGAACTCGCCCAGAAACTGTGTGTGGGAGATATGGGTACTTTGTCAGTGATTAATAGAATATTAATCAAGGCAAGGTTCATTTTCATATCCCGGTGACAGAAGGATTAGGCAGCAAGGGAGTGTTAAATCTTTGAGTACCTTTGAGAATGCAGGGTCTATCTTCCTTAATTTGTTTCAAGTAAAATGAATACATCTAAATATTCTGCAGTTAATTCTTATAATTTTACATGGTTTCCTCAGCTATCTTATGGAAACTTGGTTAAAGATCATCACAAATCCTGTTAAACTTTTCAAAGGAACACCTGCACTATGTAATTCTAAGTCAGTTTTCTTCTGTTTTCACATTTTAACCTCTTCAAGGATGGGCCTTTGAATACTTTTCTGGTTTTGAAACAGCAGTGTAGAATTGCTAAATCTTGACCAACAATTAATGACTTCACAGTCTACTTTTTTCTGTGGTAGTTGAAGCATCTGAAGAAAATAATGGTAACTTGGTTTTAAAAGCTGCAAAAATAACTTTGATAAAATAGTATTTTTTATCAAAATAAAATATAGTTTAAATATATTAAGGTTATTGTTGCTCATAGGAGCTTGCTAGATAATTTTTATAAGTCATATGAAAATATTTTGCCACTGTAATAATTTTGTTTTCCAGCTATTCATTCCATTCAGTGGTATATCAGAAATCTATAATGAAACAATACATGCAATCTCATAGGCTGGTTTATTGTTTTGGTTTTTTGCTGATGAACATCATGAAATTGAAATTCCAAGAACAATGGGACTTCCAACAGTGACCAGAAATGTATTCACTAAAAATACTAGAATTCTTAATGCAATTAAAATGCATTCAAGCTGCTAGTATTTCTAAGGCTATTTTGTCTATTGAGATAGGGGACTGGATTCTTTTAACATACTGAAACTCACCTTGCACAGCATACAAGCACTTGGCACAGATCCTAAAGTTAGGACAGGCAAGAAGCATAAAATTTGCAAGCAGCATCAAGAAAATGGCAAAGATGGTGTCATCCATTACTTTCAGAAATGGATATGGGCTATTGGAAGTGCCTAGTAAAAAAAAGTGTATTTCCTTATTCATAGAAACTCTACTGACTGCCTGATAAATTCCTATTGTATTTGAATTATGTGCATGAGGAAAAGGATTCCCTTATATCACTAAGATTTTTTGCTTTTCTGTTTTTTTCAAGTTAGCAAGAACACTAGGCAGAGACAAATTCCCATCAGATACCTCTCTTGGATTTATTGTTTGCATATTTTCTCTATTTTTAAAAGCCATACATTTTAAAATGGAACTTACAGGAAATCTACCACAAACTTTCAGGTCAGTGGTATGCTTTGTAACTTCAACCATGTATTCATATTTCTTCTTTTTCTCCATGTCTGTATTTTGCCATGCTTCTGCAGATCTTTTCCCATTCACTGTCCCTCTAGACTCAGTCCCCTAAATCAAGATTCAGCTTTAGTTTCTGTTGTAAATATCTACTGGGTGATTTCCTTACATTAGTTAACGGAGCTACAAATTAAGTAATTGTCTAGTGAATACAGGTAAATTGTGAGATTCATACTTATCCAGCTAAGGTTCGAGATCCGAGATTAGACAAGATCCTGGGAAACTTGTATAGATTTCTGAAAACACAGGCTTAGCATCATGACTTGTCCTCCAGCTGTCTTTGCCTACATTTTGAACATTTTACTACATACCTGCCTCTTCCTAACTATATTTTGTGACTAGAAAATGAAAACATTTTTTTTTAACTTCTTTGGTGATGAATTAACTGGGAAATGCAATGTTTGCAGGACACCACTAATGGCAAAATCAGATGGACTTGCTTGTAATTGCATAAGACATAGCATAAGGAAATTAAATGTAATCATATTGCCGACTATATAAGCATGTGAAAATTGAACTACTTTATAAAATATGGTTGAGACTTCTTAGGGGTAGAAAAACATTCCCATATATCCTACTTCAAATGTTAAAGGACCTTTCTCCAGTTAAAAATAGTTTCTTTTAAACTAATATGAAATCAAATAAAACTGAAACTAAAGGCAAAACTGCCCCCATTTTTTGAAGAAAAATATTTTTAAAGATGTTGCATAATCATCAAATTTAATTTTTCTACAACATTTGAAGCTTATTTCAGAATTCTCCTTTTCATATATTAGAATTTCTATCCTAAATAATTGCTCACAGTCATTTTCAAAGACACTCAAACCTTTTTTATGGGATTTCAGAGAAGTGTTGTTTGAACTGAGTAACTGATGTTTGACACTGATCAGGCTTCCAAGCAGCTGGCTAGATCCAGCTAACCTGAATTCATTTAACAATATTGGTGGGCTTTGTGTTGCCAGCTGGCTAAATACCAACAATATTTTCCAGGTTAATTCAATTTAATTTCATCAATATTTTTACCTGCTGTTAAAAATACCTTTTACCACCATCATTTGTTATATTAATTGTAACACTTTTAGGGCTGCTCTGTACTGCTTACTTGTGTTCCCAGTGATGGATTATTTTTAATTTTATTTCTTTGGATGGAATAGATCTAGATGAAGGAGTAAGTTATGATTTGTATATCTTGTTAAGAAATAGTTATGCTACCTTGTGAGTCAGCCAAGTAGACTGTAACAGCATCATGATAAAACTGAGAGATTAAGAAGCAGTTTGGAAGTAAAAGCTGATGCATGGTCATCTATAAATGTGTGAAATAAATTCCTAAATACTGCCAGTTGTAATATGAATACATTTAAAGGATAAGCTCATATAAAGATACTAATAAAGAACCTGTCCCAATGGGTAGATTTAAGAATTATCACTGAAATGCAAAGAAATTGAAAAGGAAAACAAATTTAGAAGAAAATGGCTTAGAACTCTCTGTGTTTTTGTAATTTTATTTATTATTCTATTTAATTTTATTTTGCAACTTATTTTTTGATCTTTCATTATTCTTGTTTTGAACCAGTAAGTAATTGATATATCTAAGCATCTCTGACATTTTACCCACCTTGTTTGCACTTTTTTTTCCAATCTGGGACTTCTCTCTTTAATTTTTAGGCAAAGAATGCTGCCTTTTCTGCCATGCTCTTCTGTAACTGTTTTCTGGTGTCAGTGTTGCTCAGATGCCTCTCCAGGATCCATGTTCGGTCTAATCCAGTGACTGACAGACTCTCATGCAGATCCTGCAGCTGCATATACTTATGTCACCCTAAATTCTGGGAGTTATAAAGAAAATAGGATATTTCTGCCAGTCACAGAGAGGGCTTGTTTGGTTTTGATCAAGTGCAAAATAAGTAAGGCAACAGCACTGAATAACGTGAGAAAAGTAAATATCAATGAGGTAACATGGTGGGTGTCCCTAAGGAGTGTAAGGAAGGGCCATTACAGAATTAATTTGAATTAAAGCTGAATTTTCTAAATAATCATCCCAAATTCATTCTCCCAGATCCTAAAGTTATTTTCAGGTGTAACAAGCAAATACAGTAGCAATTAAAAGGGACAGATAGAGTATTGCTTATGGAGAAGGAGGAGGGATCCAAAACATGTTTTTTATTTGGATCACAGAGGTTTAGTATGTATAGCTCTGTAAACTTATCAGAATTTTTCTTCTAGGAGAAGGTTTGCAGAGGAAACACAACAGTCCTCTGGCTCCCTACTGTTTGCATCTGTGAGCCCAGAGAAAACAAACTAATCATACATATTACCCTGACTAGCTCTCTGGCTTTTTTTCTCTGTGACTACATACATGGCAGAATAACAAGGTTCAACATCAGCAGTCAAAAATGCCTAGGGAAATGTTGTTTAAGTGCCAAGAGGAAAATATTGTATTTGTTATTGCTGAAGACTGCTGCCATTGCAAAATGTCCAAACTGGCTACTCTTCATCACCTGCAATAGCTTCTGCACATTGAAAAGTACAGTGCATCCTTGAAAGGAAAAAAAATCCACTAGAAAAGAGTAGGTGGAATACTTTATCAAAAAGACCTAGTTGTATTTTTTGAAGATATTCCCATTAAAGTGTCTTCTCAGCCAATAGAAGTCCTACAGATTCTTTTGGCATAATTTAAGTGTCTACCTTTGGATTCAGGAAGAAAAAAGTTATATGGATGTTATTTCAGGAAAGCACACTGAGTTAAATTCTTCAAAAAGAGGAACTGAGATAGGCTCTCTTTACAGACAGTTGTATTCCTCATTGTTTAACTGTGACTGTGTGGTTCTACCTGAATAACACTCTGGGACACAGATCTGGCTAACTTGGTGGCAACAATGGGTATGGCACCAGGCACACTTTGCCTTGCTATTGGTAATCAAAGATGCTTTTAAGAATGTAGCTGTTGATAATAATAGAAAAAACACTTTTCTGCTTGTTGTTGCTACCATTATCTTTATGCTCTCTCTGTTCAGCATTAATCACAGGATGGTGGTTGCCCTGAGCCATTCATTTGGTCTCAACTCTACTGTACCGCTAAGAGACCATCTAAATTTTGGGTTTTGCTACCAATTCCTGAGCAAAAACAAATGAGATTTTGTTCTTCACAACCTAGAAGAGCCTTAGATTGTGACCAGTGTTTCTTCACCTGTTGCTTCAGTGTTGCTTCAGTAGTGGTTGTTTGGTGTGTTTGAAGGGTTGCTTCCCCAATGGGGGAGAAGAGAATGTATTCATGGTGCCCAAGTAGGGCAGGAAATATGGCAGTCACACTGCCCAGTTTGATGCTAATGGCATCAGCTTTTAGGTCTGGAGGAGAGGAGTCCAGGATGGGTAGAAATTACAGGAGGAAGAGAACAAAACTCAAGTAATTTATCAGTAGAGATGTCTGATATTTGGCTGTAGACACTATAACTTTGAGCACTCTGAATGGTTGTGATGGACTAGAGACACATTGGCAAATCCAGTCTGACATTAGCTACAGTAATTGCCAGGCCTATGTAAGCTAGTGCTCTCATTTATCCTCATTTCCTCCTCGACATTTATTTTTCAATGGAAAAGAGCTGATATTATTTTCATGATAACATCATATTGTGCAAATTTATACTGCATATTGCCTCACAGTAATATTATGTTACATTATTGTATGTCACAGTAACATCCAGAACAGCAATAATAAAGTATCCAAAATTCAAACAATTTGCTGAAGCAACCTCACATTTTCTCAGTTGATTCTGAGTTGATTCTGACCTTGCACTTCCAAGAAGTGAAGTATTTTGGATCTCAAAATTTTAGAATTGCCATACAATGCTTGTGGTGGGGACTGGTGTGGTGAGGTACAGAAATTCATACAGCAAGAAGGGAACTGGTAAGACTTGTCCTTGACCCTGGGCTTTAAAATTTTAGCACTTAAATAAAGCTGAACCACTTTGAATGCAGCACCAGCATATGAGAAACTCAGAGGACAATGAAAGAGGCTCTTGGGCAATGTGTTGTAGATAAATACATTTATCATAGTAAAGATGAGGTGTTTGTGTTTTATAGTTGTAATTGTCCTTCTTCTTTAAGGAAATGGTTTTGAAGGAGGCATTTAATTATATTTTACAGTCATCCATTTTGGCAGTGGAAATAACGGTTATAGTCTTTAAGCATATTTCATTAAAATGTAATGACTATTGTATTGTTGCAAATCAATTTGTCTCTATCCACTGCTCACAGGAAAAAAAGAAATAAACATGAAGAAAAATATTATGTCCTTATATACCGCTCAGGAGTTGAATTTCTAAATGATTATTTGCATAGTTTTTGTATCCATTGTAAGGAGAGTATTGAGTTGTAATTTTATATATATTTTTTGTCTTTTCTCTCATAGTTTTCACAAAATTCACAAGGAGCAGAAACTCAGTGAGGGGTAGCACCTGCTGGCACTTTTTGCTGTAGTCCGTGTTCACACAGATATTGTGATAAGCACAATGACATTTGGGTTTGTGATACACAGGGTGAACTCTAGGCTGTTCTGAAGAACTGGTTCTCTCTCTGATCTCTGTCTTGCACAATAATTTTCAGTTTGGTGAAATGCCATGTAGAAGGAACAGACTGCTGCCTTAATCTGTATAATTCTCTTCGCAAATTATCTGATCCAGTTTGTTGAAATGAATAGAAATATCTTAAACGTAATTAGATCAATGGTATATTTTCTGGAATTTTCCCGCAGCTTTGCTGGTGCCATCAGATCTGATAGCACATCCGCTTCTTCTGTAACAGATAACAGAGAAATGTAGTTCTTCCACTCTCATTGGAACTTATTTGAGTCTTATCTGCATTGCTGAACAGGGATCTCTGCGAACTTTGAGTGAACTGTAATGAAAATTATTTGCATGACTTGGATTTCTTAGTATTTTTCAGTGAGGAAAAATTAGATTGATTTTGACCTGTTATCAAAATACACTCTGCTGTTCTGTTCATCAGTTATCTATTTTATTATTGCGTTAGAATACTGATAGATTAATTTGGTCCGTGATAATGTATTTCATCATTTTAATAATGTTTCCTGTTAATTTGAATAACTCTATGCAAAATATATGCAGGCTGGGATTTTGAAGGCTGACCTTTGGTTTGAAACTTGAAAATTCCTGAACATAAAAGTTCCATGATTTTTCCTTTGACTTTTCCCCAGCTCCTCACCCCATACTCCCAATCTCTAGTACCTCCCTTGTATAAAGAGGTAACTTTTACCTTTGACAGTCACAAAACCAGCAAACAAATAAAACTCTTAATTTTGAACTGATCCCATCATCCTGGTTTCATCTGGAATAGAGTTAATTTTCTTTCTAGTACCTCACTGAGTGCTGTGTTTTGCTTTTGCATGAGAATAATGTTGA